>JARHVA010003902.1:347500-790000 GCA_037957365.1 Torreya grandis | reverse complement strand
AGGCCTAAACATGATTAGAAGGCTCTCCATTTCCATTGTGTAATGCCATTTTTGGATCAACAACACGTATTGGAAATAAATATGAAATCACTTCATATTATAAATTTTGATAAGTATATAATTTTAATTCATCTAATATTTATCTTTTGATACCCTTGAGAAATATTTTTTTATGTTATATTATAAGCCACATAATGTTTACATCATAGTTGTCATTTCAGGCCAAGGGATATAAGTAGAAGGGAAAAAAGTAGCATAAATTTTAATTAAATAATTTTGTAATATAAAAGGATTGGTAATGCATGAATCAAATTGAGGAACACTCAATGAAAGAGGTTGCTGAAAAATAGGAGGAACATAATCAATTCAAGGATTTTGAGAAAGATAAGAGGGAATATAATCATGTTAATAAAATATAATAGTTTGATAAGACATAGGAAAATGTTGAGAAACATGAATAAATTGAAAAATAATCAAATCGTGCTAAGATATGGGAAAAACTTGAGAAGAAATAACATTTTGACAAATGTGAATAATAATAGAAGTGACAATGGAATCAACAGAAAGTTGATATTGAATATAAAAATTTGAGAAATGAATCCATTAAGGAAATTTTTTACATGCAACTTATTTCAATACATTCATCAATACAACTATTTTAGTAGGTTTTTTGTGACATGTTTTTTAAATTTTTCAATATTCTCATTCTTATATTGTGCATCTAAACAAGCCTCTAGATCAAAATATTGTTTATTTTCATTCAAATAATCATCTTGAGATGCCTTAACATTCCCACTATTAGCATAATTGGTATTCTAGACATTAGTCTAAAAATAATAATATGAATCTTAGCGAACATTATCCCATATAGTTTGTGTTATAATTTTATCATGTTCTACAAAAGAATCATTTGGTCATGGAGAAATAATTTTATATTTGTATGTATTTCCAAAACCATATTTCTCTAGCATGGTTTGTATGAGATTACTATTTTTTTAAATTTTCATCGAAGTAATCCTTGATAGTATAGTCATCATACACATTATTATAATAAACACTATTTTATACATCATTTTGAAAAGACATGGCATTCTTAAAATAATCTAAAACATTGTAAAAATTGATATATAAAGGATAAGACATTAAAAACACAATAGGGTTTGAAAGATAATCTAAAAGGCAAGTAGCATGGCACCAAAATAAGAACAAAAATTTATTTTAAATTTATTTGATGAGGTAATGGCATTATTAGTCACTCATAATCTACACATGTGCTCTTTATTGTTGATGTTGATTTCATTGGTAATCAGTATGAGAATAGTATCATTATTTTGTATTATGTTGGTTTTATTCATTTAAATTCATCCCTTACCTCTTGGGTTAATTATGATTAGGAACCATTTTTTTTTGAGTTCATAATATGATCAATGTTACCTTTTTTATGTTTTATTTTAAATATGATCAACAAGTGAAAATTCTTTTAATAATGTATAGAGTTTGCTTCCTAAAAATCACCATAATGGTGTTATCATGATGGACACATGATTTTTAAGTCTTTGAGTAGGCCTCTCTTTTATTTAGTTGAGCTACCAGACATGTCGATTTTGTTATGGCATTTCTCAAACTAGATAGTCAAATCCTTTGTCTATATTATTTGTCATACATTAGATAATTTTTTCTCTACTCCACCCCCAAAAAAAGGTTATGTTGAGATGGACCTCACAAAACATTTGAAAGAATCTTTATATATTCAAATGGGTTACAACCATATTTATGAGAAATTATTTTATATCTACCTAACTAAAACATGTTTTTGATTGTAATATCTCATCCATTAGAAAAGAGAGTGTCTTCTCATGGCCTGATTTGAATCTAAATGAACTTTTGAGATGCTAAAAATGATTGATGTGGTTATTCTACAGGAATGTCTTGATGTTGTTCGACATGAGTGTCTTGATGTAGTTCTATGTATGCTTATCCATTTTTCTAGGAGGTTCAAGTACCATTTATTAAACTTTTCAATGATAAATTTTATTATATTTTGGTCTAGACATGATAAAAATTATGACAAGGCATACCTCACATAGTTACAAGATGTAGAGAGGTGAGAGAGAAGAATAGATGAGAAAAATATGTCAATGTATATAAGTATATAACTAATGTTTCAAATACACGTGAGGACATCATATAGGTAATTCAAGACCTGATTAATATATCCCATTGGTCTTAAGAATAGGTAATTTTTTAGCCTATCTAATTGAAAATATAATAGGATGGCATTAGTTGCACACCTAATAATTATTCAAGCCTATAACATAATAAAGACAAATATATGATAAATTAGACTAAATGGGATAAATCCAAATATAATAGTTTCCACATGGGATAAAGGTATTTCTAAGTTAGGCTTAGAAAAGTGCAACTCCTAATATTACACCAACAAAGCTTTATGTCTTGACTGATTCCCTTTTGAATTCAATAAGGCAAATTAGAATTTTATTGGATCAAACTTGCTTCATGTTTATAAATAATTTATGCACTCTAATTCTAAAGAAAACATTATTAACCAAGAAAACATCAATTTGTTCTCAATGGAAGGGATCCATAAATAATTACTATAAGTAAAGCAGGAATATTACCTTTTTGAATTTATCTTATATGATTATTACTAAATATATTCTAGTTTGTTTATGATAAATTGTTCTTACAATTATTAGACCATTATAAATGGGTTTCATCAAAAACATAGACATTCCTTTGCACTATTATTTCTGTTTAATAATGAATGTAGTGGGTGCATGCCTCTAAACACCATGTTTTAATTATCAAAGTTGATCTTGAGAAATTTTATGAATGCATTTCATGATAGCTCATTATCTCCATGTTAAAACAATTAGGGTTTGGATAATTATTTATATTTATTATCTATACCATTTTTTTATAAGCATTAGCATATTTGAGTATTGATGGTCTTAAGTCTAATATGTCTCACCTTTTTCACTTGATTAAATAGGGTTTCTCTCTCCCATTGTTTATATGTTCTTGTTGTATAGGCTTGTGTCTATCTAGAAGCCCAAAAAGTTGAAGGTATTATTAATGGCATTACACTCCCTAATGAGAAGATTTAACTTTTTAATGGCCATCTCATTGATGATGCTTTTCTGGCATTAGCATATAATGAAACATCATTTTATTTAAATTTAAAAGCATGAATTAAATATACATTACAATAAAACTCAATGCAAATTTTGGTAGTGTAAAATGTTGATTCTTGATTAGCTTCAAATTTTCAACTGTAAATGTATTGACAAAGGACATTTTTAAAAAATTTCTTGGCATTCATTTTGCCTTTGAATGTGACCATCTTCCCTTTGGTAATATATTTAATAGGTTGTGAATCATATTTCATATTGAATTGTCAAGTCCTTATATAATTTAATAGGTAAATTTACATTCACACCAAGATTCTAGAAATGAGTCATGTTAATTTATCCTCTTATTGGGATTCATCCAAATTAGGTTATGATAAGATACCAAGCTACTCTTAGACTTTCTCTAGGATAATTCCAATATACACATATTCCATAATTTGAATGGAACATCTAATTCCTTCCTCATAGTAAAGGACTTGTGGATAATAATGATGTTCATAGATAAATTATCACCTCATATTCTAAGTGAGATGCTTGAGTTGTTGAAGGCTTGGAGACAAGGAAAATTATTCTAAGACATTATATTTCTTCACAGTTGTCATATTGTAAAATAGTATAAAGGTTTAATATTTCATACTTTTCTCATTACCATTGCCTTGGTTAAAATTAAAGACATGTTTTTTATCCACAATATTTATGAAATTGTTGAGTCAGTCAAACTATTCCTCAATTGGGTTGTGGATGAGTTTAGCTTTGGCATCTCTTTCAATGACTATAATTTATTTGATGTCTCCCATCATGATTAGTATCAACTTTACACTTGAAAAAACTTGAAGAATTAAAGCTCTTAGGATCTTAAATAAAATTATACATACTACTTATGATCTTATTTATTCGTGATATTGGAATCCATGCCCCATTTTTTAGATAAAATACAAGATTATTGCCTTCTATTATGCATATTCAAGATCTCATTCATAATGTTATGATGCACAAGCTAGGTCTTAAACCACTAATAAAATAGTGGAAATAATCCCTTGAGAAGTATGATATTCTTTTTTAATAATTATCTCTACAAATTCCTTGAAAAATTATCAATCCCTTTTCATTAGCTCTTAACATGTGAATAACCAAAGAAGTTTGAATTCTTCTCCCAAAACATGGATTTTTTGCATGAATCATATTTGGAACGCTAAGCTTGAGGAAAAATTTTGACACTTTTTGTAGGGTGTAGTTCACTAAGGGTTATCATTGGCAAATAATTTCACCATGTGGGAAATGCTTAATCTACATGTCCTACCTATAAAAAACTAGAGACCTTCTAGTATTTTTTTAAGCTTTCCCTCATGCCTAGTGTGTTTGGAAATAGATTCAAATATTGTTTTTACCTTTGCATCCTAATACCTTCTCTTAGAAGATTGATTTGTTTTTAGAGTGTGGTAAGTGGACAAGTGATGGGGCTAGTTTAGATCCACATAATTTAAATAAGGAGCCAAACACAAAGATAATAAAACATAGGAAATATTTTAAGCATAAGACTATTATATTTTTCAATCTGATATGAATAATACATGGGATATTAAATAACCAATATAGACTAACCATTTACTATAGAATAGGAAGGCACATTAACAACAAACCTGTTAATAGAGATATGGGTATAAGTAAAATATATTGTTTCTATAAACAAAATATTTTACTAACCAACTAACTATGCATCACATATTATTAATATATCAATGTAACTAATTACTAATATTCCATATGATAATTACTATTTATTAAATAGTAATTTACTTTGTAGTTAATACATAAATGTTAATACTAATGTTAGGCTATCCCTAACATTCCCCCCTTAGTGCAAACATGGGGAATACATCATCCTATAACTGCAAATCTCACAAAAACTCACATGATGGTTTTTCAGTTGGATAACCACCAACCTACAAACATCGAATGGTTTTACACTCATTTTATCAAAAACCTAAAATTAATGAATGCTTTTACACTTGGTTTACCACCAACCTACAAATAACAATGGTTTTACACTTGGTTAACCAACAACTTACAAACAACAAATGGTTTTACACTTAGTTTCCCATCAACCTACATAATGCTATAGCATTCTTTTAGTCCTCATTAGTATTTTTACCTCAAGGGGAAATATAAAAATGTAAGCTCACTTATTTAATACTTGAATAGGTATGTACTTTTGTTCTTATTTGTAACACACAATGTAAAAATATGAAAATCACACCACACATAATATGTCACCAAATCATTCTGGCCCCATCATTGGTGAATGACGAGAGGCTCTAGAACCTCTAGCCTCCACTTCCTCCTTTTTATAGTTGATGAAGCTACTTACTCAATGAATGTGTTAATGAATCTCATGTCTGAAGATTTGAGGAGAAACCCCCTCATAATTAGGGTGTCACGTACAAGAAAAAATGCATCTTTGAGGCAATTTTTTTTATTTTACAATTTTTGACATTGAATCTATATGACACCTAAGCCTAAATAATTATGACATAAAAATGAATCTTACAAAAAATAACTCGATGACGTTAAATTCTTGAATCATTTTTTTTAACATTAAACCCAAAAAATTGACATTTTTGTTTTGACAACAATAAAGACTTAGAAAGACTATGAAATATAAAATTAAATATAATAAATATCAAAATTAGCATTTAAATTTAATATTTAAATAATAATATATTATCTACATGTTAAAATTCAAATACTTAAACTCTAAATAAAAGCTTTTGACATGATTTTTTAAAAAGGACATACTTTGACATTAAAAAATGGGTCTAGATTATAAATTTTAAATTATAATATCCCATACAAAAATTAACCAAACTAAAGAGTATTTTACTCAAACCACTTAATAACAAAAATAACTTAATATTTCAATGACACAACTAGTAAGTTACACTAAGACTGAGATGAATGAATTTTTGATAACATACATGAATACCCAAATAGATTAAGAGACAACATAGAAGTTGGACATCATTGACGTGTCATGACCAAATTTGATTACTTTGGATGGAAAGATTGATTAGAAAAATGAGAATTACATGCACAGTTTTGGAGTCAAAGATTATCTCAAATTATGGCTTTATGTGGTTGAAGAATCTCATCTCTGCATGGAAGAAGGTTTGAATACTTCTCAAACATATGGAGACTTTCAATGGCAAGATGAAATAGGCCACAATAAAATAAGTGAAAGTTGTGTGTCCATTATGCAAGGAAAGCAAACTAAATCTGTAGAAGAGTTGAACAGGAATGGCATGACATAATTATCATGAACCTGATAGAGCAATACTAATAGAGAATATAATGGCACTCAATCATATGTTGATCTTTATTTACATAGATAGAATAACATATATGTATTTGTTGTATAGTTGACAGGTCAAGCTAAATAAATCATGGAACATGGCACTATCAACTCAAAATAACTTAGATACCAAGTTCAAGTGTAGGAAGATGCATACGAATGATATAAGACACACATAAAATTGACAAATAATAGACTCAATATGGTATAGACTCCATTAGCATGTAATATGAAAGTTGAATATTGATAGAATGCATAGCATGACATTATTCATACACAAATATATCCATCTTGACTCGTGAAATAAATTTTAGTGCTTTCAATGTATAACCTGAAGTCCCATGGAAAATTCAATTATATTGGGTGATGGAAATCTCAAAATCAAAACAGATCAACCCTATAGAGCTTGAACATGTCAATTCAATGTGCTCAACAACACAGACTGATGAAGAACAATATTTAGTCAAGACAAAAATATATAGTCATTGTAGACTATCCTTTGGAAAATTTGTCTTTTAATGGAAATAGAAACACATCTTTCTACTCCTCAGGGGATTAACAATGAATTTATCTTCCATATCTAGTTATATTCTCATGATGTACAGGATCACATAATCCTCTGAAACCAGATGATGGGGCTAGTTTAGATCTATATAGATTAAATAAGGAGGCAAAAACAAATATAATAAAACACAAGAAATATTTCAAGCACAAAACTATTATATTTTTCACTCTGATATGAATAATACATGGGCTATTAAATATCTAAGATAGGCTAACCATTTCCTATATAATAGGAAGGCACACTAACAACAAACCAATTAATAGGGATACAAGTATACATAAAATATATTATTTCTATAAATAATATATTTTACTAACTATATGTGATATATTATTAATATATTAATTTAAATAACTACTAACATTCCATATGGTAATTACTATTTACTAAATAGTAATTTACCTTACAGTAAATACACAAATGTGAGAACTAATTTTAGGCTATCCCTAACAAGTTATATTTATTTCATTTGTAATTTATTTAGTGTTATTGTTATTTTTTAAATATGAAAGTTTCAAAAATCTATTATCTTTCACAAATAGATTACTTCGCAATAATTTTCAAAAATGATAAATTTTATGTTCTTACATTTGTATTCCTTCAAGTCTAAATAGACAATGAGAAAATTTCTTTGGAGTTTTAGTATTAATATTACTTACTCACTCATTGGGAGAGTGTCCTTTTACTATGAGCATAATCCTATTGAACATCCCATAAAATCATTCCCCTCCCCAATTTTTGATGTGTAAACACATTCACACCCATAGTTTCTTCTCTACCCCTCCTATTCAACATAGTGGTTAGATCCCCCATGCTCATTGTAAGACATATGTCTAACCTTCTTGGTGGAAATTATTGATGGAGGATGTATTGGATGTTGGTATGATTATTCCTCCTCACCTGAATGGGGAGTCCTTGTTATTTTAGTTGCTTAATATGGATAAGATGGCTAGGTGGCATCAGATCCATCATCAGTGAAGTTATCCACTTAGGACTCTTTTCCTCCACTAAATGATCCACCTCCTCTTCATTATGCTATGCTTCATGACACTCCTACTTATGTTAGACTAATATTGTGATGTTTTATGTAATGCCTTATATTTTCATATATGATTTGATATGCCTCCTCTTCCTTATGTTGTTTTTTCTTATGATGCAATCTTATGTCATCTTATTTTTCTTATTATGCATTTATGTCATGTTTTAGCTTTTCTTGAATGATTTGATTGGATTCCTCCTCTTTCAAATGCTATTTTATGACTCTTTTTCAAAACCATAAATAATAATATACCAACTTTTATCTCCCTAGATTTTTGTCATAGTCTTCTGTATAAAATATGTATGACTCCCATCATCCTTGTGTGTCATCCAATTATGAAAGATCATCTAAAAGTTATAGAACAATTTTGATCTTTGTAGAATTAGAATATGAAAAAGTAAAGCAATTTGTTTAAAACTTTCCTCCTACAACAATGTATGCACTGCAGATGGATGGAACTATAGTGTTATATAACAAAAATGATGCTCCCTTCTACAAAGGTGGTAGATGGCCTCCCTTTCATGGATATTATAAGTAGGTAGATTGGAAAGTAACCTATTTTTCCTATGCATTTCAATGAAAAAGAACCTTCATCAGAATTCAAGCATGTAAATTGTGTGGCTAGATACAATGCCCATTTTTAATAAAAATTGGATGATCTCTACCAAGATGTTTAGATAGTCAAGAAAAATCTAGGAAAATTTCAATCATGTCAGATTTTATAAAAATTATTAAAATATCTAATAATCAAATTACTATAATATTTGAGTTTATATAGTTCATAAGATAGATAGAGAATTATGTATGATAAGTCTCTGAATATGCTTCATAGCTTATGTGATAGGTTGTCTTATGTTTAAGACATGTTCTCTATTCTTAAAAATAGCTTAGCATGGTTGGAACAAGAGGAAAAACCTAAAAAAAAAATAGAAGAAGAAATTCAAAGGTAAAAGGAAAAGATAGAAAAGGAGATTAAGGTGACTCAAGAATCTAGTGTTAGTCAAGCATTAGTGTCAATAGAATTTTGTCCAAGACCTGATACATCTAGAAAAGAGAGAGAGGGTAAATAAAATCATGTATTAACTCAAATGCAGTTATCACAAAACCATTGCAACCATGGTATTTAAATATTAATGATCATTTCAATCCATTAGATGAAATCACATCGTGATGCAATTGTATGAAAAATATAGGTCAAGTAGCTGATCTTGATGACTAATCTAATTCCATGTTTGAAATACACTAATTTGTGGGAACTATTCTCAAATGGTGGAATAATGTGATGGGGGACAATTCATGAAACTTGGGTCTTTTCTTATACATATCCTATGAAAATATTATTCTGAATGTTGATTAATGAATTTGTTCCTCCCAATGGAACCGTGCCATAGAAACAAGTAAATGGATTACCAATATACACTTGGGTGACCTAACGATGTTTGATAAATTGTCTACACATTTCAAAAATCTAGCTTATAAATCTCAATCTCATAATTTTGATGTTGTGAAAATGAAATTTCATGGTGATTTACCCTATAATCTTTTTGACACAGTCTTAAAATAAATTGATGCTAAATGACTAACTATAGATTCTCTATCATTAACTAATATTATTGATTTTTCTTGAAAATAGTCAATGCAACTTGTGTCCCAAACCAGAGCTATGCAAAAATTATCCAAGCATCTACCTATAAGCGTTACATCCACATTTCCAAAAACTAAAATTTTTGATTATCAACCTTGTGTGTTCAAACACAAAAAGTATTGAAAATAAATTGTATTTATAATATTATTTATTCTCACATCATTGTACTCTTGCTACTCCTCACCAATTCTTTTGTCACCACCATTTTCCAAACAATTCATCTAATACATATGAAACCAACCTGGTCTTATTTTGCCTCAATGTTCCTACAAAATAAGGTTGTTAGGGCTATTAATTTCACTAGCGCAGTAGATTCATTAGATGTATTTGATGAAGGAGAATACCTTTATCAATAATAATACATCTACGATCTTGTCAGAGGAATAAAAATGTGATAATGAAATTGAATAAGCAAAATTAGATGAAGAAGATCTTGATGGGTTAGCTAATGAACAACAAGAAATAGCTATAATGATGCAAATGCCATGGTCAAACATGCAGTATTAAGAATCTAGTAGTAGTAAAGGTCCCTCTAGAGGAAGATGTGATAGTAGAGGGAAGCAACTAGGATTTCATTACATTCCTCCTCTAATTAAAATACATGTACCTAAGCCAATTCAGTTTGAAAAGACTTTCAACCCTAATAAAAAATGGATGATAAACAAATTTATCTATTTTCTTCCAAAAGAAGAGTCAGAAGAGCAACCTATACCTTTGAAGAAGATAAGATAAGTAATCAATCAAAATTATTATTTATTTGAATTTTTTGAAGAAGAAGAACCAAAGGATGAATTTGAAGATGTATGCTTTGATCTCATAGAAAAGTGCCCAATGAATGGAAGGAAAACTTGGATAGAAGAGAAATAATAAGATTTATGAAGAAGAATTAAGGAAAGAAGGAAAAGAGATTGAAGCCCCTAAAATTCTTCTGGTCCAATATGCTTCCAACCGAAGATTGGTATGCACTACATTCTTAGCTCTAAAAGAGCCAAGACTAGTCTACATCACTCTATTAGTTCATGAAAGGTATTGTCAGTTCATATTTATAGAAATAAATTAAAATTTTCTAGATGCTCAAATTGATATTGGTTTATCCTTATCATTTGCAAAGGGTCCATTTTTATCTAATTAGGAAAAAATAGATAATAAGAAGGCATATCAATCTATAGATGTTCAAAGAAATACTTTTATCTGTAATAGTTATAAACACTAAGAACCTATGATCATACAATAACCTATGATCATCCAAGGAATAGCATTTCATTATGATTGATTTATGCAAAATGATATGCCTGTAAATGTGTGTATACGATGTGCATTTATTGATTCTTGTTTTCCTTATAGTAACACTCCCAAAAGAAATTTGTTCACAATAAGGAGAAATAATTAGGTCACCCAGATTAACCTATGCTATTGAACAGTTTACTAGAATAATGTCCCAATAACCACTAAATGTTGTCTTAATAAACATTGAAGAATTAGGACAAAAATTAGGGAAACACATTATTCAAATGATTCCTAGAATTTCATGCAAAAAAAGATGCTAGAAATTGAAATAAAATTGAAAGAAGGAAAACAGATGAAGGCAAAGAAAATAATTTTAATTATTACCTATGATTACATGAGGATATGGAGAAAACTATTAAGTAACTAGTAGAGGCAAAAGTTTTAGAGCCATTTACATCTTCTTTATTTTGTTATGCATTCATGGTAAATTATCAATCATAATAGAAAAGGGGTAAAAATAGAATGGTCATAAATTACAAGTGATTAAATGTCATTATTAAAACATATCCTTACCCAATACCATAAAAATCTCACTTGTGTGTTAAATGAAAATATTTCTCCCAATTTGACTATAAGTTTGTATTTTACAAAATCAGGGTGAGCATCTGATAGGCCAAAAACAACATTTAATTCTCCTTTTTGACATTTTCAATGGATAGTTGTCATTTGTGTTAAAGAATACTCGATCATATTTCCAAGCCCCTATGGATGAAATATTTAAAGGTGATTCATAATTCATTTTTTGTCTATATTGATGACATTTTAATATTCAGTACAACTCTTAAAAGCCACTTGTTTCATCTCTAGAAATTCTATGAAACTATAAAAAAGCATGGATTATTTTTCTAAGTATAAAATTGTAGTTGTGTTAACAAAGTTTTAAGTTTATTTGAATGGAATTTTAAAATGAAAAACTAAAATTCCAACCACATGTTGAGGGATAAAAATATAAGTTCCAAAATGAAATTGCTAAACCTAAGTTACCTACATGCTTGGGTTTATTAAATTATGTTAACAAATTTTAGCTAGATTTAGGGAATAATAGATCTTTGTTGAAATACCTGATTAATAAATGCAATAACTTCAATTGGTCATAGAGGCACAACCAGTGCATCCAAGATATCAAAAAAAATTAATTCTTTACCCACTCTTCATGTTCCTACAATTGAATATTATATGATGTATATTGATGCCTCTAGTGTTGCATGGGGATGTTTTAAACGTTGTGTCAAGAATTAAATAAAATACATATATGGATTTGTAGGAGGTGTTTTTTTTATGAAGGAAAAAATGGATTTCTTCATATAAATAAAATTTTATGTAGTCAAAAAATGTTTAGAGAAGTTTTCCCTAAAATTGATGCATCTAAAAAAATTTATCATTAGAATTGTTTGCAAAAGGTTTCTTACTTTTTTAATGGTTATTTTTATTTTAAAAATAAATTTTATAAACATAAAATTATTGAATGATTAATTAGAATACAAAATATATAGAACCTGAATGTAGATATATAGTTTTAATACAAAAAATATGTAGATGATTTTCCTACACAAGAACCTATGCCTATTTGAAGTGGTTGTCTAATTGATTGTGAGAGCTTATTTGACACATGGAAGACCTATAATAAAAAAATGTATAGTTCCTAAATATAAACCAAATAGACACCAAATTTAAATGGTTGAATAAAGTAAGGAGAATAGTTGAGCTATCATCATAAAAACCTGTGTAATATGAATGTTTGTAACATAACTTGAAAGCATCTCAAGTTGATGTAGTTCTCCTTCGTAGAGTGAGTGTGTGAATATTGATATTTTTTTATTAGATTGGTTAAAACCAGGTTATAGTGGCATGTTATCATACAAAATAAGCCAAAATATATGTGTGACCAAGAATCAAGATCGAGAGAAACAAACAAAGGCCCAACAGAAAACACCCTTCCATAAAAAAGACACTAAACTTCAGCCAAAAGTCCTATAAAAATGAAAGGATATAGAGAAGAGTCTGACTAGTATAATTTAGAATAAATGACCAATTTCTTGGACATCAAAATTTCACCTTTGATTTTTTCTTTTCCTTTGGTGTGGTTCCTCATGAATTAATCTTTGTCCTCTCCCTTCTTATGCTTCAAGCTGGTCAAATTCATTTCTTCCATCTCCTTATGGAACTCCTTGCTATATTTTGTCCCATCACTCTGAGTGTTGTCCTATGGGGTGAACTCCTCAGTTCTTACCTGTTCTTTACTAACCTACATATCTTCTAGCCCAAGACCTAGCATCCCTTTGAGATTATTAAATTCCTCTTTAATCTCATTACAGAGTAGATTTTGCATTGCAATCTTCATGAACAACTTCTCCATTCAATGCTCAATACCCTCCTTGTTCCTAAGATTACGGGTCCCCTAGCCCCTACTAGAAATAGGAGACACATAAATCATAATGCCCCTATTGATGCCTCAATATTTGGAGCCCCCTAGGAGGACTCACCTCTAGCCCCCTTAAATTGTTCCTTATCATCTTTTTCAACATCAGACTTGATGAAGAATTCCTCATCCTAATCTGATTCTTATAGCTCACTTGGAATACTAATCACATATAAGGCTATTCTAGACCATAATGGTTCCCCTTTCTTACCAGGATAATTAGGTCTTGATGAATGATGTCCAATGAAGGATTTACCTTAAAGTTCATCACTATAGCTTCCAACAATTTCAACAAAAAAATTGGGAGATTGATGGTGTGCCCTCTGAAATGATTAAGAGGAAATGATGGTGTGCCTTCAAGGTATTATATTGCATAATTTTCAAATAGGCCTCAGGCCACTTCCTTACAAGTTTTGTCCTCACAAACCCTTTTAGGGACATTTCCTTAGGTTTTTTCTTTTCCTTGTTGAAGAAGATATTTATGAGCTCCTCCTTCCTCTTATTGTCCTTGAATGCTTTGATCCCAAAATCATCCATTCCTATTATTTCCCCAATGAATTCTTTCATCATCAAGATTTTCAATCCATGCTTTCAAACCTCTTGGTCTTTCCACCCTCAAGTGAAATCTTTTGACAATCTTGTGTCATGGCCTACCAGTCACTCCATAAATGTTGACAAGCCACCCTTCACCATTTTATGCCAAATGTACTCATCCAATTTGGCATCCTCAAAGGAAATTGGCTCAAAATGATCATAATCCACACCTATCATTTATTTCTACAATATTCTACTTTAGGATGCCCTATTCAAACCCTTTAAGACAATGCATTTTGGAATTGAGACCAAATAAGTTAATGTTATGTAATGTTGGGTCGATTTGAGCATACAAAATCTTCAGAGAGGGCTAGATAATGATATTTTTGCATGAAATACCATATATTCCTTTATAATGGATTTAATTCATCATTAAAGGGGTCATAATTGCATTGTGTGGGATGTCCTCTATCTAATTAAATAAGGGGAGTGACATCAACAAAAAAATTATTACCATGTTAGTTGTTAAATGACCTTAAATGAACCCCAATGTTTGCCATCATATCAGCACATTTATTCATTTTTATATACACGTGCACCAATGAAACCCTTTGAAATGAGACATCATCTTTTTTGCATCATTTATTATCCTAACAATGTTCCAAGATGAGTGATTCAGACCTTTTAGGCAATGATATTTCACTATATAGATGAAACTATATTTACTTGAATGTTTTATAATGAATGCTCTTGACTTTTAATGAAATATATTTAGATTTGGCCTATGACTATTATAATAAATCAGAACTTGAATTAGAAATATTAGTGCTCTTTTTCTCAATATGGAATAGAATTTGATAAGTGATTATCAGGTGATTGTTAGATTATATTAAATGGCCTTGATGTACTTATATAGTTGAAAACAAGAAATACTTATATTAAATAAATTTTATTAAATCATGAGAGGAGCAACATGGAACAATATAAAATTTTAAAATTAACTACTGGAGTGCAGGACACAAGGCCACACTAGTGGATAAGGTTAGGTTGTGGCCTTATCTGACCTAGTGTGGTCCTATCTCTAAAAGATAAAGATTGTTAGAACTTCTATAATAAGAATGTTTAAGTAGAATAGGTATGTATAAATGTTTTTTTCATTAATTAAAAGACATTAGGAATAATAGTGAAGTATCTCAAAGAGATTTTAAGTTGATGGAATGGGGAATGGCTAAGCTAAGAATGTCAATATTAAACATTGTCAACAACTTAATGATAAAATCTAATTCTTTACAATTCTCCCCTACCCCCACATTTATTATATTGATGAAATGATGTGATATTACTAGAGAAAATGAGACATGAATCTAAGCCTATGAATAAACTTTGTCTTTTTGATGTGAACATTGGGAAACATGCCTCAATGCAAAACCTACAACAATGCCACTAAAAGTAGTTACTTTGTATATATAAAATTTAAAAGTTTAAAACTTGAAATTTTAAAAAAGAGAAAGGAAAAAATACACTTGAAGTGTGTAATTTAATTTCCTTATAAATTGAAAGTGGGTAAGTATGTGTGCCCCCGCATTGAGGCATTTGGAGAAATTTTGAACTTGTGGCAAATTGAGAGTGATCAATTCTTAGTTTTAAAACAAATAAAATCCCTTGAGTTGGAAAGGTTGTATGCTCCAAATATCATAGAATAATCTTTTATAATAATTTAAATATGGATCCACCACATGTGGCTTGCTATTTTGAAAACATAAGCATTGTGTGTCACTAAACGCAAACTTGGTAAAAGAATGGGTGAAACCAAAATGTGGCTTGTTAAAGTGAAACTCTAAACTTTGAGTGTCACTAGACTCTAATGTGACATACTTGCAAATGAGATGAATCACACCATTGCATAAAAATATATATTATATTTGAAACTATTTACCTTTGAAACTTTCTAACTTTGAAAATAAAAATTTAAAAATTTTGTAATGTAGTAGCATGAACATGAATGAATAGCATGCCCATTGTAATCTAATGAACTGATATAGAATGCCACTTGAACTTGTAACTTTTTAAAATATGTAACTTATAATTTTTTTTGCACATGGTCATGCATATGTATCAAGTGTATGTGAATCAATACTAAAGTAATTATAAGAATGAGTGCACATGCATGTCATATGTCACCATACCTGAAAATTTATAAATTGTTATGAAACTCTAAACATTGTATTATTTCATAAAATTTGTTTCTTATGAGGGATATAATGCTAAAGACAAGCCTATTATGATTCCCCCCTTTTGAGATTAGGGATGTAGCCTACAAGTCATATATCTCAAAATAAAATCTATAAAATATGTGAAATATATAATCATGTAGTAGCATGTGAATATTTGAAATTTAGTGCATCTTAGTATTTAATATAGCATTTAATTTCATATGAAACACATGTTAGATAGATATAATAGTGAAGGACATAAATAGAATATGTATGATATGTATCATGGCATACAAATAAAAATATAAAATAGAAACATTTTATGATAGGAATCATGTCACCATAGTAACAAATAATGAACATACAAGTAATGTCACACAATGTTATACAATTTTCATATAATTAGATGGAATGTCACACATAAAGCCCAAATGGACATGTGAATTCCGCACAAAAAATAAATACCAAGGGTCATACAAAAATGACATGATGATGCCATATAATAAAGAACATTTATATTTTCACACACAAGGCCAAGGGCTACACACAATAATAAATCAGTCATAACTTATCATGTAATAAATTATAAAAATGAAAAATAAGCATAGCAAAAATGAGAGTAGTCTGCACCAACCATATATATCAATGTCAATGTTAGGAAATAACATATCCATGTAAGATAATATAAAGTATAAATGATTTTATATATATATATATATATATATATATATATATATATATATATATATATATAAAGAAGGTTATGGATAGATATAACTTGTTAAAGTATTCATGGAGAAATAAGATATTCCCAAAGCTTAGAAAGGATGCTGGGTAAAAAAGGAATCCCAACATAAATAAAAAATACAATAGTATGTCTTGTATCACACTCACATGCCTCATGAAAAATAATGTGTATTGAAATACAAATCAAAAATTTATTCTACTTAACATGAAATATATGGCATATTTAAAGAAGTGAAATAAAATAATAATAAAAATGCTTTTGAATCTCTAATTTTGAATTTTTGAAATTATTTTGATTTTTTTGTATTTTTGGAATATATGTTTTTTTTTCAATTTGAACATATTTGATTTTTTTTTATTTTTTTTAACATTTTATCATATTTGAAAATAAAATATCTATATAGGTATAATAGCAATGTAAATGTATTATGTTTATGAGATTTTAAATAGGTTTTCCTTCAAGTGTGGCTAGTAGGTAAGCTCTTAGATCAATCATTTCAATGATAACAAATGAACCTAGCTAATTGGGTTTAAACTTTCCTTTTTTTTTATTTATCAACAATGGTGTCTTTTTATTTTTGTAAGTATGACATCCTTAGTGTGGAATTCATAACTATAAATTTTTTGGTGTTGGAATTCATATATCATAAAAATAGTCTAAAGTCTACACCAATAAATTTGTGATTATGAATTCCACACTAGTGATGTCATACTTAGAAAAATAAAAATACACCTATGTTGACGAATCAAAAAAGGAAAGTTTAAACCCTATTAGCTAGGTGTATTTGTTATCATTGAAATGATTGATCTAGGAGCTTACCTGCTAGCCACACTAGAAGGAAAACCTATTGAAAATCTCATAAACATAATGTGTGTGTGTGTGTGTGTGTGTGTGTGTGTGTGTGTGTGTGTGTGTGTGTGTGTGTGTGTGTGTGTGTGTGTGTGTGTGTGTGTGTGTGTGTGTGTGTGTGTGTGTGTGAACACGTTAGGAAGGTTATGGATAGATATAACTTGTTAAAGTATTCATGAAGAAATAAGAGATTCCCAAAGCTTAGCAAGGATGTTGGGTAAAAAAGGAATCCCAACATTAAAAAAATAATAATAATAGTATGGCTTGTATCACACTCACGTACCTCATGAAAAATAATGTGTATTTAAAGATAAATGAAAATTATTTTCTACTTAACATCAAATATATGACATATTTAAAGAAGTGAATAAAAATGATTTTGAAGCCCTACTTTTGAATTTTTGAAATTATTTTGATTTTTTTGTATTTTTGGAATATATATATATATATATATATTCAATTTGAACATATTTGATTTTTTTTAATTTTTAGCATTTTATTATATTTGAAAATAAAATATCTATATAGGTATAATAGCAATGTAAATGCATTATGTTTATGATTTTTTCAATAGGTTTTCCTTCAAGTGTGGCTAGTAGGTAGGCTCCTAGATCAATCATTTCAATGATAACAAATGAACCCAGCTAATTGGGTTTAAACTTTCCTTTGTTTGATTCGTCAACATTAGTGTCATTTTATTTTTGTAAGTATGACATCACTAGTGTGGAATTCATAATCACAAATTTGCTGGTGTAGACTTTTGTCCCACTAGGTTTTGTTTACACAGTCTAGTCACCTTGCTTATGTTTAATAAAGGTCATTAGAGGAAAATAATTCCATGTGTATGAGGATGTTGGGACATGTTTATTTTTCACATGTATAATGAACATTCTTATGTACCTTTTGGCTTATGCTTCTAATACAATTTATTTATTGTGAAGATAAGATTCTTCTTCTTTTGAGTTATTTTATTTTTTAGGCTTCTCTAATCAATACAGGTTTTCTTTGTGCATCCAATCCTATTTAGTAGATCTAATTGTGGCCACACCCACATGGTATTTTCTAGTAGACAAACACCATTGTTCCTATTGTGAGACCTTACATTCATTTTGTTCACATGTTTTTCTTGACTTTAGTTTTTAAGGATTCGGTGGGATTTCTCAAGAATCCATGCATATCTATAAAATTAGAGTCCCTTATTCAAAAGGTGTCAAAACCATGAATTGGTTGTAAACATGACCTACTTTTGTGACAGTCAATATTTTGCCATTTTTTGAGGATTTGAAGACATTTTTTAAAAATATATATATATATTGTACCACTTGGTACTCAAACTAGAAAGTTTTATGTAATCCCAAGTGGGTATTTTCCATATTTACTTAAGGATGTACAAATTTTCCAAGATTTAGGTTCTTCTTGTAGGGGTTTTCACCATTTTTAGCTAGTTTCAATGGATTTATACAACTCTAAACACTTAGAAAAAATATCGGACCTTTATTTTCACCTAGGCCTCATCCACATGATGATGAAAAATTTGAATGTGTGCATGATGTCATGCCAAGGTAGGCCTGACCTATCAACCTTTAACTACATGGCTATGTGAGCCTAATTACATGTGCACTTGTGCCTTCACTAGTCCAAAGGACTATCGACCTGACCCTACGATATACAATGATATGTGCCCATACCTTTATGAGGTAAAGGACCCTACCATTAGACCCTAGAAAACATGAACACATGACCATGGGGTCATTTTTACATGTGTCCATGACCTCATGGGACCACAGTTTCACTAGTCTCATCACTTAATGCATAGTGATGTAGATTAGTAAATAGTCACACTCATTACACTGTGTGCCCATGCCTTTGGAGACTAACAAGTTTGGAGGCTATCCGCCTAGCATATGCAGACACATCAACACTCTAGATGTAATGAAAGTTAGCAATCCATCAATTTTATGGATAAGGACTCCCTGTGATGTGTGCATAATCATCAAATTCAAGATAGTGAAATGCAACACTATTCATTTGTAAAAAGGTCCTCATCTAAGCCCTTATCCCCCAAGTCACATGGGAATTTAATCCCTTAGTCCTAATCAACATAAGCATGATTATATTTTCTCACAAATTTGTCCAATGAACTCTTGCACTCCCAAATGTTTATTTCATAATTTATGGAAAGTGGAGAACATCATTATTTAACAAGAAAGAAAGATTCAAAGTAGCATAACTTTTAGCCAGTTGCTCCTTTCTAGGTGTTAGTTTTTTTGAATGTTTTATTTTTTGATCTCTTTGCATTGGTGATATTATCATGCCTTATAAATTTAAACCTATACAAATCTAGGGGTATCATATTACCAATCTATAGTACACATAGTTTCGCACATACTTCATTTATGCACCATGGTCTCAGTTTAATTACACTTCTTACACCATTCAACTATCCTGAGTGGAAAGTAAAAGTGAAAATCCTATTAAAGAGTAAAGGCTTACATCAAGTCACGATGGGTACAAAAACATAATTGTCACCTGAATTAGAGAAGGTAAAGTGTTAAAACTAAAGTGACAAAGCCTATGGTCTATTATGCATGTTTATGTATCCTGAATTGGTTTTTCATATCGAATATGCAACAAATCCAAATCAAGTGTGGTTCATATTGGATAAACTCTTTGAAAAATAGGATGAAATGAGAGGTCATGAGTTGAAGAATGAGCTCATTAATTTGAACTTAGGTGAATTTGATACCATTTAAGACTTCTTTATAAATTTCAAATCACTTAGGTTACAATTACAACTATGCAAAATTAACAAAGAAGATGATTAATTGATTCTTTCCATCCTTTCCAAATTAAGATTTGACTATTTTGTATTCAGTTCTACATTTCATGGCATCAAGCGTGCCATTAAAACTACATGGACCATGTTGTCTTTGGATGATTTTTTTGTGAACTTGACTTGGGAGCAAGACAAGCTTATTCAAATGGGTACACTAAATTCCCCCCAATCTCATGCCTTAATTGTGAGTCATGACAAATAGAAGGATTCTAGTATTAAGGAGAATAAACAAAATAAGAATGACCTATAGAATAAATAAAGGGTCATATATTTATATGGGAAACCTAAAAAATATCAACTCACATGTGGATATTACAAGAAATCTAAGCATGATGAGTCTAAATACATGAAGAAGTAGATTGACCAACTAAAAAAACACTTGAGATGTATAATATCAAAATCTATGATTCTTTCAATAAGAGTTCATCAGCATAGATGTCTTTTAAGGCCAAATACAATAATAAGGAAAAGATAATGGTAAAGTGTCTGTTGCATTTTCATCCTGACCTTCCATATGGGTTATTAATTTTGTTGCCTCGTGACACATGGGTTCATCACAGGACATGTTATAATCCTTAGAGTCTTGTTTTATGCCTTCTATCCTATTGGGTGACAATACTTCCATAGAAGTTAGTGGGAGAGAATTAGTCAAAGTGACTAATGGGAACTTTCATGATGTTTTATGTGTTCCCTCTTTATCCACCAATATCCTATCTATTTATTAGATCACTCACATTAGTTATGCTAAGAGAGTTGAGTTCACACCCAGTTCTATGGTCATTAGGGAAGCTAACTATGAATCCATTACTATATATGGGAAAGTAGATCACCAATCTAGGTTGTATACTTTCTCACATTTTTCTCGTGATCAACACTCTATTATATTGTTAATTCATTTAGATGAGGTGATTAAATTATGGAATCAATGATTCATCCATCTCAACTATTGCTACTTGGAGGAACTCAATCATCTCACCATGGTTTTAGGGTTACCATGAGTTAGGTTTTTTGATGGATTTTTCTAGGGTTTCATTCTTGGTAAACATCCAAAGGATAAGTATAAGGGAAAATCATGGAGAGCTAAACATAAATTAAATATTTTTCACGGTGGGACTGTTGGTCCATTTCCAAAACCTTCATCCAATAAGGCAAAGTACATGCTTACTTTTATCAATGACTATTCGAGGTATAGTTGGGTGTATTATCTTAAGCAAAAATTAGAGGTCTTTGACCATTTTTAGGACTTCAAGGTGATTGTTTAAAAAATGTCAAGTAAATCCATCAAGATTTTGTGCACCAAAAATGGTGGTGAGTATGTAAGTAGCCATTTTGATAAATTATGTACATCATAGGGGATTGAAATACAGTGTATAATTACATATATTCCTATGCATAATGGTGTTGTAGAGTGAAATAATAGGTCTTTGAAATAAATGGGAAATTATATGTTACACTCCAAGTCTATTGCACCTCAATATTGGGCTCAGGCCATCAAATGTGATTTTTATATCCAAAACTAAGTTCCTCACAAAACATTGAATTGATTCAATATTTTTGATGTTTGGAGTGGTCAAGAACACATTGTTGATCACTTATGAGTGTTTGGATCCCTTACTATGGCTCGCATTCTAAATAAGAAATCTATGGCAATGGAACCTTAGAGTAAGCTTTGTATCTTCTTTGGATATCCTGAGGGTGTCAATGGATACAGGGTTTTCCATCCCACCATTCATGAATTATTCATTGAGAGGAGTGTTCATTTTTTATATGGTCCTTTGGATTCCATAGTTGAAACCTCTCCCCCTTCCTTAGACATACTAAGATTTGATGATAGTTCTGATGATTTAAATCTATATGTGTAGCTTCCTACTTTTTTTCTAATTCTAATAATGAGAGAGTATTCCCCTCCACCTTCTCCCATAATATTTTTATATGATTATGAATCTCCTCCTAACTCTCAAATCACTATCCCTCTATAAAGTTTTATCTAATAGGTTGGAGATCAAATAGAAATATGTGAACTAGTTCACAATTCCTAGGATGCCCCATATGATTTCATTACATTTCCTTCTAATCAACAATCATTTTGTGAGGTATTAGTCACTCTTGAGTGGGATGATGCTATGAAAGAGTAATATATTTCCTTGCAAAAGAAAAACACTTGGGATTTAGTCCCACTTCCTTAGGTAAGAAAACTTACTTGATGTAGGTGGATCTACTGAACAAAATTTGTAGTAGATGGGTCTGTAGATAAATTCAAAGAAGGTTTGGTAGCAAAGGGTTTTTCTTAGGTACCTAAAATTGAATTTACTAAGATATTCTTCCCAGTTTCCAAAATGAACTCAATACAACTCACTCTCACCATTGTCTCATCATATTATTAGGATGTTCAAATGGATGTGAAGAGTGTCTTTCTTGATAGTAACTTCAAAGAGGAAATATACATGGAGTAACCACAAGTAGTTATGGAAGATTCCTCCTTAGTTTACAAACTTCATAAATCTATCTATGGCCTCAAACAAGTTAACTGAACTTGGAATTCCAAGATAGACTCCTTTCTTATTTTAGCTGGGTTCAGTAGATGTCATTCTGATCTAAATGTCTATATCTTGCAATAGGATGAATCACTATTGATTTTGGTTCTCTATATGGATGACCTATTGATCATAAGGAGTTTTCCATCCATAGTAGTGAAAATTAGTTTGCCTAATAGGTTCTCAATGACTGACTTGGGATTATTTTATTACTTCCTTGGGATTGAAATTTCTCAGTCTAACTATGGGATTGCTATTTCATAATCTAATTATACTATTGATTTGATTGCATAGTTTAGCATGGTTGATTTAAGCCAACTCTAACTCCTTTTATATCTGATGTGAATCTTGAGGTTGATTATCCATATCCTTTGGTTGATATTGCCTTGTATTTATAAATTTTTATAATTCTCATCTACCTTATGCACACTAGACTTGACATTTCATATGTAGTGGGCATTGTTAGGTTGTGGAGCTAAAAGCTTCACTGATGCAGACATGGAGGAGGTTGCAGGATGAGTTGCTGAGTGTCAGAAGTCTTTGGCATTGGTCTCGCCAACCGACGTTGGCAGGTAGAAGACAGGAAGGCAACCAACATCGGTCATGGATCGGCCAGCGTCGGCGACCCCCAGGCAGACAGGGACTGACGTCGGTCGCCTGTGTGGTTCAGACTGCGCTTATTATGGGCAGTTAGCTAACGAACCAAGTGTTTGCATGAAGAGAGCTATTTTTAGACTGAGAGCTGCGGATCTAATTATTGTAATTAGATGTCTAATTATTGTTTGGATGAGATCTATATAATAGACTCATGGTTGTATTGGAAAGGTGTTCTAGTTTGAGTTGAGCAAAGTTTGCTCCTTCTGTGTGTGAGGTGAGCAAGGGTGTTCCTCCTAGTTCCACAGTACCAGGGGTAGGTGATGGTTTTGGAGAGTCAGTAGGATTCTTCAGGTGTGTAGGATCTTGGTCACAGTTGCATGGCCTATATAGGAGATCTACATGGTAAGTAAGATCGTTGATCTACAGGTGTATGTGTGTGCAAGGTCAAGGTTCACAGGTGAGCAGAACCGTGTTTGATTTGCAGGTGTGCAGGATCATATAGACAGCAGCACAACAGGGAGCAGTATCAGGTAGGATCTACTTGGAGTACAGGTGTGTACTCAGATAGAGCAAAGAGGAAGGCAAGGGATTTCCTTCCATAAGTATGGTCTATTGAAGTGCAAGTTATTGTAGGTTCATGGGAGATCTACTTGAAGTACCTTGAGTACTTGTGGAGCACGTGGAGTGCTTGTGGAGTGCGTGTAGCACTTGTGGTGTGCGTGGAGCACAGGAGGTGAACACCAACTCTGTATTTTGAGTTGGGTGTTGGGACCTGAGAGGGAGAGCTTTGGGGAGGAGAATTACTGTTCACTTGAGGTGTGGGAAACCTCTGTAAGGTGGTGGAGAAGAAGTGGCATCTTCTTTATTGTATTCTTTTCTGTATAAAGTGTTAATACAATTTGTGTATTGTCTCTCATATCATGTGTTATTCTGAATTCTAGTTACTTGGTGAATCTGGTTAATTTTTGCATATTAAGTTGCTTGGTTTGGTAATCAATTGTGTGCTTCCGGTTTATATCTCCCAACAAGTGGTATCAGAGCTAAGGTTGCAGGAAGCAGGTTTTGTGTTTGGTTATAGGGCACTCTCAAGGGTTTCTGATTGAGTGGGAGTAGAGCAACAGTAGATCAAAGTAAGCTAAGAATGGAGGAGTTGAAAAGCACAGATGGTCACTCACGGTCCTATGGAAAGAAAGAGCAGGTAAAAGATTATTGTTGGTTGGTAGCAGATCAGCATGAAGGAACTGAAGAAGCAGATGTTGCAGGTGTTATTGCACAGGATGTTCTTGGAGGTTTCTTGGATAAAGTTGAATCTTGGATAAAAGATTCGGTTGCCTCTTTCCATGCAGTTCCAGGTAGAGGAGCTGGTAAGCCTTGCCAAAGATTTGGCAAAGGGGAAGTGAAGCTGAAATTGCAGGCGGCCAACACACAGGTGTTGATGAAGGTCATGCAGGTCCCAGGTTTGGAGATATGGCTAATTTCTTCAGAAAGATTGGGTGATGAGAGATGCACAAGAACTCTCACAGCGGATGCACTTGAATTAGCTGGTGGTAAGAAAACAGGTACCCTTTATCTACTTGTTTATATTACTGATTCTTCTTTTGTTGCGGAGACGTGGCTTCGTAGGCTTGGTCACATGAGCAGGAAGGAGATGCATGTTCTTAAGCGAAAGACAGATATATTTGACAGGCTTAAGAACTGGAAAGCCTTGGTGTTTATGGAGGAGATGGCGGACAGAACCTAGTGGATGTGGCTGGATACTTCTGAGCAGGGCAGTTTGGACATGGGTTTTGATTCAAAGGAGCTCGCGGGTAAAAAAGTCATCACTCACAGGTGAACACAGGTACCGATGTCGGTCAGGAGGAACCGGCATCGAACAGACAGGTGCTGATGTCGATCATGTGCAGACCGAAGCCGATGATGTCAGGCAGGGTAAGACCGACGTCGGTCATGGGACCGACGTCGGCAGTATGTAAGACCGATGTCGGTCAGAGGACCGACGTCGGCAGCAGGGACACCGCAGGGTCAGTAGTCAGAGACAGACGCATGGGAACCGACGTCGGTCGGATGCAGACTGTGGGGTGACCGAGGTCGATCACTGTAACAAATTTTGGGTGGACAGCACGCTGTCAAGGAGTCTCAAACACCCATACGGAGGACTGAAGACATAATTAGGCCCTCAAATTCATTGTTCCTCTTCTTTATACATGTTGTTGATTGTAGAGCAGGAAGGATCCAGGAAACAGGTGTGAGCTTGGCATGGATGAGGATGTGATTCCTTGGAGGATAACCAAATAGGTGTGTTTTGGTAGGGCTGCCAGCAGGTATGAAAGCACAGAGACGAATAGATACCTTAGTAGAAGAATAGAGAGAATGGATACGTGAGATAGAAGACCAGGTATATGGTCTTGAGGAGCTACAGGACAGTGGTACAGGTTTTGACAGGTGGAGGACGAAGCATGGCTTCAGTCAATGTCAGGGTAACTACTATGATTTGACTTACCAGGGGGATGGTGATTGCAACATCATTCTGTTGCTGTATGTGGATGGTACGCTAGCTAGCTGGTTTTGTACATACAGGGTTTTGCTGAGCTAAGGGTAAGATTAGTTCAGTGGCATGTCATGAGGAGTTTGGAGCAGCGGAATTCTTTGACATGGGAGGCATGGAGATCACAGGTTGATTTTGTCTCGAGTGGGAGCTGATGTGAATCAGGTGTTGGCAAGGTTCAGGATGCAGAGCCGGAGCACAATAAGGGCTGGACAGGTACAGTGTTCGAAATCACATGAGGTCTGGTATAGACCTGAGTATTCCCATGCAGTGGGAGCTGTCAGAGAGTTAGGAGCCAATTCGGGGAAGTGGGTTCTCAGGTATTTGAGAGGGACCGGTAGCAGGGATTCATGCTATGCAGGGTCAGGACTTCACTACATGTGTTTGTAGGTTCGGATGTGGCAGGGTACTCGGATGACAGGAGGTACATCACGGGCTGTGTGGTGGGTTGTCTTCAGGGTTGATCTTGAAGAGGGATACAAACCAGGAAACAAATTAGATGGAGTACAGGTACAGGTACAGTGCAGCTGTTTATCTCCAAGTGGGAGATTGTTAGGTTGTGGAGCTAAAAGCTTCACTGATGTAGACATGGAGGAGGTTGCAGGATGAGTTGCTGAGTGTCAGAAGTCTTTGGCGTTGGTCTGGCCAACCGACATCGGCAGGTAGAAGACAGGAAGGCAACCGACGTCGGTCATGGATCGGCCGGCGTCGGCGACCCCCAGGCAGACAGGGACCGACGTCAGTCGCCTGTGTGGTTCGGACTGCGCTTATTACGGGCAGTTAGTTAACGAACCAAGTGTTTGCATGAAGAGAGCTATTTTTAGACTGAGAGCTGCGGATCTAATTATTGTAATTAGATGTCTAATTATTGTTTGGATGAGATCTATATAATAGACTCATGGTTGTATTGGAAAGGTGTTCTAGTTTGAGTTGAGCAAAGTTTGCTCCTTCTGTGTGTGAGGTGAGCAAGGGTGTTCCTCCTAGTTCCACAGTACCAGGGGTAGGTGCTAGTTTTGGAGAGTCAGTAGGATTCTTCAGGTGTGTAGGATCTTGGTCACAGTTGCATGGCCTATATAGGAGATCTACATGGTAAGTAAGATCGTTGATCTGCAGGTGTATGTGTGTGCAAGGTCAAGGTTCACAGGTGAGCAGAACCATGTTTGATTTGCAGGTGTGCAGGATCATATAGACAGCAACACAACAGGGAGCAGTATCAGGCAGGATCTACTTGGAGTACAGGTGTGTACTCAGATAGAGCAAAGAGGAAGGCAAGGGAGTTCCTTCCATAAGTATGGTCTGTTGAAGTGCAGGTTATTGCAGGTTCATGGGAGATCTACTTGAAGTACCTTGAGTACTTGTGGAGCACGTGGAGTGCTTGTGGAGTACGTGTAGCACTTGTGGTGTGTGTGGAGCACAGGAGGTGAACACCAACTCTGTATTTTGAGTTGGGTGTTGGGACCTGAGAGGGAGAGCTTTGGGAGGAGAATTATTGTTCACTTGAGGTGTGGGAAACCTCTGTAAGGTGGTGGAGAAGAAGTGGCATCTTCTTTATTGTATTCTTTTCTGTATAAAGTGTTAATACAATTTTTGTATTGTCTCTCATATCATGTGTTATTCTGAATTCTAGTTACTTGGTGAATCTGGTTAATTTCCGCATATTAAGTTGCTTGGTTTGGTAATCAATTATGTGCTTTCGGTTTATATCTCCCAACAGGCATGGTCTCAAGATTTATGTAGGAACCACATTAGATGCACTAGAAAGAAGCTAAGCAAATTCTCTACTATGTTTAGGGTACTCATAGTTTTAGGATTCACTATGGAGTGGGCATCAACATAAACTTAATTAGTTATACATATTCAGATTGGGATTGTAATATTCAAAATCCTAAGTCTAATTCAAGCCATAATTTCTCGCTCAATTTAGGTTTGATTATTTGGTCAAGCAAGAAGCATAATGTTATTTCTTTATTTTCTATAAAGGAAGGATATAGAAGAGATGTTAATACTACCACTGAGGCCATTTGGATTCAAGGTATTCTCACTAAGTTTGGCATCCATTTTTGATGACCAATAGTCATCTTATATAACAACCAAAACACAATCTAGATCTATAGGAATATGGTCCTACATCAATAGACCAAGGATATCAATATTCACATGTATTTCATTTGGGAGCTCATCCATGATAAAGTCATTGATCTACAATACATCCAAAGAATAGACAATTTTTTTATATATTCACCAAACCTTTCATTGAGAAAAAATTTCTTCATTTGTGAGCTCTTCTTAGGGTTCTGGTAGCTATACCTTCCTCCTCGTTTGGGGGCTCATCTCTATATACTTGGGCACCTCATCAGTCCTTTGTGTTAGGACCCAATTATTATACCTAAGTAATCTACACTTAATGAGGGTGTTGGTGTACATCCTTTCCCCACTGAGTTTGGTTTACATGGTCTAGTTAGCTTGCTTAGTTTTAATAAAGGTCATATGAGGAAAATAATCCCACATGAATAAAGATGTTGGGACATGTCTATTTTCCACCTAGATAATGAACCTTCCTATTTAATTTTTGGCTTATGCTTCTAATATAATTTATTTATTGTGAAGACATTATTCTTCCTCTTTTAAGTTATTTTATTTTGTAGGTTTCACTACCCTATACATGTTTTTCCTATGCATTCGATCCTATCTAGTATATCCGATTATGGCCCACTCTGATAGAGTTTTATTTTTATATGCTTATTTAATACATGTTTTATAAAAATTTAAATTTGTTAAAATATTTATGTGTTTATTATCGAGCATTCTAATTTGTTTAGGGTTTTTTCATTATATTAGCTATCTTTTATAATGTCCTTGAATAAAATTTATAAAGAGAGTATTTTGATCTAAAGAGGGAAGGCAACTTTTGTCCCATAAATAAGAGAGTAAAATGTAGCTTTTGTTATTGTGCATATGATTTTTCAATATGCATAAAGAGTATAGATTATTTGATTATGCCAATTAGTTCCATGTTTTGCAACAATCTTGCTTAATATTTTATTAGTTACTTCTATTTTTATTTTCCTTACAGATAATAAGGAGTGGAGAAAGTGTGACATTTTTTTAACTTAGCACAAAAAAATTGACTATTTTATTTTTTTAAAGATGAAATATTATATATTAAAATTACAAAAGGTAGACCAAATCATGCGATAATGTGTTAGTCAAAAATAACAAATATCATCACCTATTATTAATTGTAAAGGTATAGCATCCACACTTTTTGTAAAATATTCAATAGTGGTAATCAATAATATATGTCCATTTAATGATTAATGATATATTTTAGTAATTAAATTGAATCCATAAAGAGAAAAAGGCCTTGGAGAGACAAGAGGTTGTAACACATGTGATTAGGCATGATTGAGATTGTTATGTGAATGACATTGGGAACATAACTTAACATATTTTCAGCATTCATATTCCATTTTTGGCCAATTATATCCTTGACAAAAAAATGTTGTATGACATGGTCTTACCACTAAAGTGACTTCTACATTCACTATCATGAACTTCAAATAAATCAATTTGTGACTTAATATAATTTATACATCATAATAATTGTCAATCAAAAGAGTGTTTGAAAAATGATCCACCAATGAGCTACATAATGCATGGCTTAGAATTGTAACTATTTTTTATCTTATTTCCTATAATTTTCTATAAAATTAGATTTGTATAAATAATTATATATTGGTATACCATTAATGATTATCTTTAGTTCAAGTGATTTCAATAACTTCCAGTTATTTAATAGTAAAAATTGCATGATCATAATTAATATTTATTGGGATCAAATATGCAACATTAGTTATGGCATCACCATGTCAGGAATAATCTCAATGGAGAAAGGAGAAAAGTATCTCATGATACATTGGATCATGTCTTTATACAAGATGAGCTTATCTTATTTACTTCGATAAACATTTTGAACTAGATTAATGAAAAGCTACGAATCTCCATTTACATGTTAATATTTAATGTGTAGATTTCATGTTTTTAATGTTTGCCTAGGATGATAGTTTCATAGTCTACTATATTATTTGTTCATGAAAATCCCAAACAAAATCAACATGCATATGTTCCCCTTGGGGAGTAAGGAACACAATCCTAGCCCCAACACCCATATCACACTTATATGTATAAAAATTAATGGTTCACATGTCATTAACAATAATATAATAATTAAATTAATCATAAAAATTAGCATTAATTGGTAATGGATCATGTAGTGGGGTAAAAATGAATTGATCTATGATGATTTTCCCTTTAATAATTTTTTATGATAAAAATTTGAAACAAACTTGGTAGGAAGCATTGTCCACTTTTTTATATGCCCTCATAAATCAAGCACTGATATAATATATTTGAATGGATCAACCTTAGTGATGACATGAGTCTCATTATGAAGTAAATATGTTACATTTTTTGCATGGAAAAAATAAGGGCCAAGCATAAATTTTTGATGGTAGTATAATTTTGATCATAACCAAGAAGTGTATGACTAATGTATTAAATGTCACATTCTCAATTATTACCATTGTTTTGTGTGATCAAATCACCCAAATCATGATTAGTGGCATATAATTATAATACGAGGGGTTGGTATCAAATGGGAGGCATAAGAATAGGTAGGTTTAGAAGATATTATTTTACTATATCAAAATGTTTTTTACATGAGTTTTCCAATTCAAATCTAGTATCTTTTTTGAGTAACATTGTGAAAGATTTTGTTTTATCTTCTAATTGGGCCACAAAACATTGTATAGCTTGAATTCAACCTTGTAAACATTTAAGCTAATTTAAATTAGTTTTTGGTGGCATATCAAGAATGGATTTCACTTTATTGGGGTCAACTTCAATGCCTCTTTGATAAATGATAAAACTAACAATTTTCTTGAAGTTACATAAAAAATACACTTTTTCAAATTTAAATATATGTTATATTGTCTCATTTTTTGAAATAGTTATCATAAAAAAATAGCATGGTATTTTCAATGCTTGGATTTGGAGAATAAATTGTTAACATAATATTCAATTGTTTTAATTATGTAATCATGAAAAAAATTGTGTCGTATAGCATTTATAAGTTTCCCCTACATTTTGTAATCCAAAAGGCATGATTATGTAACAAAGTTTCCCCCATGGTGTACTCAATGATGTCTTTCATAATCTATATGATTGATATTGGTTTGGTTATATCTATAAAATCCATCCATGCATGATAACATTTCATATACTATTATAGAATCCACAATAATATCTATATTTTGTAATGGTAAATCATCTTTAGGATAATCTTTGTTTAAATCATGGTAATCTATGTAACATTAAATATCTCCATTAGGCTTTATCATTGGAATAATATTAGAGACCCATTTAGGATAATCAATAGCTTGAATGAAGACAACATCCAAAAGTCTTTGGACATCATTTTTTACTAATAAATCTACTTTGTGATGATTTTTTCCTATTTTATATTTATTGATTTGGCATCTAGGTATAATAAAATATTATACATTTCCATTTTTGTGTTGATTCCATGCATGTATTTATATACCCATGAAAATAAATTTTGATAATCATTTAAATATTATAAAATATATTTTCCTTCATCATATTTTAACATAGTTTCTAATAAGATTAGATAAATATCTTTATCTATTCAAAAATGAAATTCAATTACTTCGTCACTAAGCAATGTTGATCGATATTCCACATATGGTGTTGTAGGAATAATGTTGAGGCCATCTAATTACATTTGAGAAATATAATAATCACTTTTCCCAAAATATGTGTGCACATGTTATTCATGAGGAAATATTTTCATCTAGTATAAATAAAATCCATATATGCACCTAGATATTCAAAAAGAGACTCAACACTTAAAAATTCATTCAATGTCAAAATTAAAGTAAATTTTGTGTTTCCAGTGAACTCAAGATATACTAATGATAATTTAGAAACATGACTTACTTGGTTATTATGCTTGAATCAAATATGTGCAATAAATATAAACTTAAGAGGTTGTTTAACTTGATTATGTCCATGAGAGGTAGACTTGTCATTATAACCAAGACATGCTCACCCCTCATTAGTAGTAGTAATAAGATGGATATCTTTAACATGTTTTACCAATCCATGTCCAATGGTGCAATTAAAATTTTGTAAGTTTTTAAATCCAAAACCATATTAATTTAAATTTGGTGATGGTTCATCTAAATTTGGTTATAATGGGGGTGAATTAATGGGTGAAGTAAATTTTTGTACTTAAATGGAGAAAGGTTGTGTCTATAGATAATATTTTAAAAATTTATCAATTTCTAAAATTTTCTCTATGGTAATAACCTATCAATTTTCAATCTCTATAAGTACACACCTTAAAGGGTACACCATAAAAGAGGTGGGCAAACCACTAGCACTTTGCAAGATGTTTGGTTAATTATATCATACCTAAACCCATTAAAAGTCTTTCTTATCCAACTCCATAAGAAAATAAACCCTATTTATCCAACTCCCTAATCAATTCTCCTTTAAAATATCCCCTATTTAAGAAAATAACCATCTCTTTCTAATACATCCTAGATAAACTGGTTTTGATAGTTATGGCACACGCAATGGAACCAATTTAGCTTGGTCAACCTAATTCAAGGCCTAAAAGTAACATTTCAAAATAGGGTTGTGTGCGATGACCTTGTTGGATAAAAATATGGAAGGGTTATGACTTATCCATTGATATAAATATGACCTTAATTTCAATCCAATAGAGAATAACATTCATTTTCGCATTATTATTACTCATAATTATACTACATCTACATTTGAAGGAGCCATTACTTAGGGTATACATTTGAGGGAAGATATTTTATCTTGTGGGAAGTATTGGATGAAAAGTGTGAATCTTTTAACCTAGAGATTATTTTTATAGTATGTCCTTTTACAAAGACATAACAATCTCTTGCAAAACACCATTGGCCATGGGGGAGATTGAGACTCAACAAGTTTTCTTAAAGGTAAGTATCTCTAGCTTTTTTAATTTCATTTTATAGATATATATTGTGAAAAGTAATAGGTATTGAATGTATAACTCCTTATTTAGATTACCCCTATAATTAAATTTAGTGTTTCTATAGGGTTTTCTAGTCTTTCCATCTTCCACCTTAGGTGATTTACGCCCCCATTTTCTTACCATGATCCATCATTTGTTCTATTTTTATAAACCATCCCCCTTTTTATGTGATAACCTTTAAAACAATACATTAGTTTTATTTCATGTATTTAGACTTAGCTAGGGTTACTACATAGTGTTATTTGACTAGAGGCTTTAGAACCCTCGTGTTTAGTATTGTGTCATAAGTTTTCCCTTAGTTAAGTTTAGTGGATCTAATTTGGTCATTCCCCTGATATACAAAGTATTGCAACATAAGTTAGTTGATTACCTTATGTGAAATAAGATTGAATAAGTAGGATAAGTTGTAGATATATCTTAATTTTTTACATACATTCTAGTAAAACTAACATGAACATAACCCTTTATTTTCAATTTTTTTCATTTATATTCAAATAAGTTGCATTGGTCATGTTGACCAATTTTTTCCCCTGGCAAAATTGTGGTCAACTTCTTCCCTAGCTTTTCGAAACCAGTCAATTTCGAGTTGCAAGTCCATCTTCAGATTCATGCTCAGTTTGGGCCTGGTTCATTGGTTTGGCCTAGTTCATCTCAGTTCAACATCTCGGTTCAAACACCTCAATGCAATAGCGTTGAAACTTCATACCGTTGAACCATTGAACCAATTTTTTGGTTCAACAGGCTAGGTTCAACGTACTTGGTTCAATGACAAAAGGTTCAAAGCCATTTGGTTCAAGCGTTTCGGTTCAATGCATAAAGGTCAAAATCCCCTTTTCAAAGGGCAGAGACTTCACATTTGCAAGGGAATCAGGTTTGGTTCAAAGCATTTCAAAGTCTATTTGATTTGCAATTAGCTAAGTCTCATAAAAAATTCAAAGATTTTAAGCAAAGCCGGGCGCATTTCTAAGCAAGGTCAAAAGCCCGCGGCTTATTAACAAAGGCCCAGCAACAGTCTGAGAGACCATACAAGGAGTCAGCAAGTTACAAAGAGGGAGTGCCCATGCATATATAGACCAAAGCAGGCACAAAATAATTTGCAGGCAACCCAAATCCAGCTAAGCACAAGGACGTCCTGGGGGGACGTCGAAGTAAACAAAGGAAATAGCCATTTATTTTAAAGGCAAAGAGAGTGCTAACTAGAAGGAGCTAAAAAATCAAGTGACCTACTTAGGAGTTCGCTTAGGGGGGTGAGTAAGCAAAAAAGACAAATTCCAAGTAACAAGTAGAGATGACAAGGCAAGGAGTAGTCAAGCAGTCCAAGTGGCATAAACAAGGCAATTTATTGCCTGATGGCGTAAAAAGCAAATGGATAGAGCGACAAGAAAAGAATGAGTAAGCAAAAAGTTGAGTCCAAGTGGCACCAATTTGAAGAAGAGACTTTGGTAGGTGAAATAGTTCCAGTGAATTGATCATGAGAGGATGCAGCAGCTAAAGAATGTAATCGGTTTCCTCATTTTTCATTTAATGGGTGGACAAACTGCATTTTGCCATAAAAAATATGGACTTCAAAGCCAAAAAGAGGACATGGCTCATTAATATTTTGAGAAGCCTGTTTCTTTTCATGAACAGCCATTCGTAAAAAGAGTGCCAAATGAGCCTCTTGGACTTTCCATATATATTTGATACTTGTCATTTTGTAATCATCTTTTCACGGTTTTAGCCAGGCACAGCCCTGCTAAAATTTTTGCCTGAATCAAATAAAATGCAATTTTTACCTCCATTTGGATAGATGTTTTAGAGTATGCCTTGAATGTTTATCTATGTCCAGTCATTGTTTCTTGATGCTCTCACAGGTTCAACACCAGCAAACCTGTCATCTACAAGGTGCCATTTTTTTAGCTGAAAGGAGAAGAGCTAACATTTGAGAAGACCAAAATAGAAAGAGTTACTTACAGTGTGCATTTCATAGCACCTCAGTGATTTTTTGTATCTTGTGGTTTCATGAAAGCCTCCCTACTGATCTTTTACAGCCTAGTCTTTTCTGCCAAGTGTGTAGAGTATGTATGTATTTAACTGATTTTGAGAGTGGATGTGTGAAGGTTGACCTTTTTTTTTGGTGCATCACCTCTTTAGAGTAGGCTTGTTTTTCCTGCATTCTCTCTCTCTCTTTTCATCCCCCCCTTTTATATCTATATATATGTGTTTTACTTTTTCTAGAAACAACATGATGCATCAAAGGGAGCTAGCCCTTATCTAGAGACTCTCTCCTCCAGCTTCACCGATCCCACAGGCGAGAGGAGAGTTTCCATGTTGTGAGGAGAAGGTAGGAACTAGGCCTCCTTGCCCCAAGTGCAATCTCCAGTGTCAATAGTTTTGGCACGCCTGGTGGGACCAACTGGGATAGGTTTTGTCCAAAGAGTTGAAGAATTTTTGGTGTGTTCTTCAACCAACTAGCCTTTGGAGGCTTTGCACGAACACCAATGGTGACTCTGAGTTGAATCTATTGGTTAAGTAGCCTGGTGCCATCAAAACTCTACTTTCTTCATGTATAATTCTTTTTCACAAAATCATGGACCTTGTATTCCTTCATATGACTATGATCAGGCTCTAGATATTTATGCAATGCCCTCAAGTATCTCTCCTAGTTGCCTTGAAATGATAAGGGAAATGAGGCTAGAGTTTGAGAGGTAGATAATGGAGATCAATAGAGAGGAGGAGAAATATAGATATCAGCAGGCACTGATGTATAAAGAGGAGTGTTTGTTTAGGCAAGCACAGGCCTTGCAATCCATGGAAGAAGAGGTAACAAAATGGAGAAATCCATCTTTTCAAGGTAGCCAGCCTTGTGTGCCCCCTCATATTTCGAAATAAGCCCCCTCCTTCACACCAAATCCTTTCTATCACATTGCACTTACTCACTCCAGCTTACCAAATGCATCTGCTCTTAATCTCGTGTGCCTAGCTTTCCAATATCAAAGGGCATCAGAGTAACCCCCCATGGAGACCAATCTTCCCAATCCTTTATATTATGCATCTTCCATTGGGGTAAATACCATCAACCAACACATCCCTCTTCTAGAGACTCTTGCAGTGCACCAACAATCTCTTCCTTGCATTCCCAAACCTCCCCAAGTCCTTCAGCATAATGTATAGATTTTGAGTTGGAGGAAGGAATACCAGGAACTAGCTCTGAGCTTTGGAGAGGATCATGTTGGTGACCTCCAAGAAATATTCTTTCAAGACAACCTAGCCAAGCAAATTGAAGATTTAGAGGCCAGGATGAAGCTGCTTCTTGAAAGAGAGAAAAAACTTACAAACCTTGTGGAGGAGCCTCAAGACCTTGTGGAAAACAAAGTTACTGCCTGTTCGCAGGAGCAAAATTCTAATTTCGAGTTCCTGACCTACAAAAAGATAGTGGAATCATGGGGCAGGAAGGAGGAAAAGCAAGGTTTTTCTCAAAACCTTGAAGAAGCTAAAGCTGCTCCTGCTCATGATGATATTGGCAGCCTCTAGGAAAAGCTTTTCCAAGAAGATCTGGCCAGGAGAATTGCAGAGTTGGAATCCAAAGAAAAATTCCTCAGCCAATGTGTGATGGATGGTTCAGACCAAACGGCACATTCCATGTCTGAACACACCCCATCTACACACTTCCAAGAGAAATATCAGGCCACACCTGATATTGATGAAGTGTTGATCAAGTGGAGAGGGGAGACTCATTTTATTCTAGCTCAAGGACTGCCTCCTCTTCCTAATGTTTTTGCCACTTCACCCCTCCTCAAGGAAGAACCTATTCTGCAGGAGGCAAGTGAGGAGTAAAAGATCCAATCTACAGTCTTTCAAGAAGCTGCCATGAGCGACAACAAAGAAGAAATCATCATTGATACTCCTTGTGAAGACCTTACCAGTAGTGGAGAAGATGCAGGTCTTGCATATATGTAGATGTTATAGCAATACAAAGAGGAACAAATGCATGGTAAGCTCTCTTCTCCTCTGTTTGATGAACTTCCTTGCTATTTTGATGATGAGGATGACTACGCTGAGGAGCCTGAGTTAGAGGAAAGAAAGGAGAGGTCTGTCTTCCTGGAGGAATGCCTTGAAGAAGAGAGTTTTGAAGAAAGAGGTGATGTTCTATGGGATGAGCAATCATTTTGTGAGTCCATTTCAGACATCACCACAGTCACCCTTATTCAAGAAGACCAAGAGAAAGTAGAGGACGAGTCTAATAGAGTTTTTAGTGAGGCAAAAGGAAACAAATCAGACCATGATACATTACAGAGGGAATGTACATGTCAAAGGGCTAACGGTGATGAGTCGGTAGCCATTGATTTCTTGGTGAAGAGCACCAATTTAAAGGACCAGCATTCAATAGGTTTCCATGGACAAGAAGAGTATATATATGTTGGAAGCATGTTTGAATCTCCACTCGGATTCCAGCCAATGCAGGTGACAAGCAAGAAGAGCAAGTCACCAACTCTCTTCTTCATTTAGCTACTTGCCTGCCACCATAAGTCTTCTTGCCAGGAAGGGGACTTAAGAAGTTTTCCATTTGATCCAGGAGGGAATTAAGCATTCCTAGTTAGCTGTATATAATAGTTTGCTTTCAGTTGTTTTTCCTATTTTCCCTAATTGCAGTTGCACAGGTAGTGTTTTTAGCCTTGTGTGTTTCCCTTTACTTGGGGTAAAGGCTTCATTTTTTATTCTTGATCTTTTGGGCTATTGCTAATTATTTCATGGCTGCACCTAGCTCTGTGCCTAATGGATTTTAAGGCAACTGAGTTTTAAGCATGGTAGGCATGCTTCCCCTGTGAGTCACCAATTTGTTGACCAATTTTTGCCCCTGGCAAAATTGTGGTCAACTTCTTCCCTAGCTTTTCAAAATCAGTCCATTTCAGGTTGCAAGTCCATCTTGAGATTCATGCTCAGTTCGGGCCTGGTTCATTGGTTCAGCCTGGTTCATCTCAATTCAACATCTCGATTCAAACACCTCAATGTAATAGCATTGAACCTTTGTACCGTTGAACTGTTGAACCAATTTTTTGGTTCAATAGGCTAGGTTCAACGTACTTGGTTCAATGACAAAAGGTTCAAAGCCGTTTGGTTCAAGCATTTCAGTTCAATGCATAAAGGTCAAAATCCCCTTTTTGAAGGGCAGGGACTTCACATTTGCAAGGGAATCATGTTCGATTTGAAGCATTTCAAAGTCCATTTGATTTGAAATTGGCTAAGTCCCGAAAAAAATTCAAAGATTTTAAGCAAAGTTGGATGCATTTCTAAGCAAGGTCAAAAGCCCACGGCTTATTAACAAAGGCCCGACAACAGTCTGAGAGACCATACAAGGAGCCAGCAAGTTACAAAGAGGGAGTGCCTGCGTATATATAGACCAAAGCAGGTGCAAAGTAATTTGCAGGTGACTTGAATCTAGCTAAGCATGAGGACGTCCTGGGGGGACGTCAAAGTAAACAGAGGAAATAGCCATTTATTTTAAAGGCAAAGAGAGCGCTAACCAAAAGGAGCTAAAAAATCAAGTGACCTGCTTAGGATTTCGCTTAGGGGGCCGAGTAAGCAGAAAAGACAAATTCCAAGTAACAAGTGGAGATGACAAGGCAAGGAGCAGTCAAGCAGTCCAAGTGGCATAAACAAGGCTATTTATTGCCTAATGGTGTAAAAAGTAAATGGATAGAGTGACAAACAAAGAATGAGTAAGCAAGCAGTTGAGTCCAAGCGTCACCAATTTGAAGAAGAGACTTTGGCAAGTGAAATAGTGTCAGTGAATTGATCATGAGAGGACGCAACAACTAAAGAATGTAACCGGTTTCCTCATTTTTCATTTAATGGGTGGACAAACCGCGTTTTGCCATAAAAATGCAAACTTCAAAGCCGAACAGAGGACATGGCTCATTAATATTTTGTGCAGCATGTTTCTTTTCATGAACAACCATTTGTAAAAAGAGCGCCAAATGAGCCTCTTAGACTTTCCATATATATTTGATACTTGTCATTTTGTAATCATCTTTTCATGGTTTTAGCTAGGTACAGCCCTGCTAAAATTTTTTCCTGAATCAAATAAAATGCAGTTTTTACCTCCATTTGGATAGATGTTTTAGAGTATGCCTTAAATGTTTGTCTATGTCTAGTCATTGTTTCTTGATGCTCTCACAGGTTCAACACTAGCAAACTTGTCATCTACAAGGTGCCATTTATGTAGCTGAAAGGAGAAGAGCTGACATTTGAGAAGACCAGAATAGAAAGAGTTACTTACAGTGTGCATTTCATAGCACCTCAGTGATTTTTTGTCTCCTGTGTTTTCATGAAAGCCTCCCTATCGGTCTTTTGCAGCCTGGTCTTTTCTGCCAAGTGTGTAGAGTATGTATGTATTTATCTGATTTTGAGAGTGGATGTGTGAAGGTCGACCTTGTTTTTTGGTGCAACACCTCTTTAGAGTAGGCTTATTTTTCCTGCATTCTCTCTCTCTCTCTCTCTTTTCATCCCCCCCTTTTATATCTATACATATGTGTTTTAATTTTACTGGAAACAACACGATGCATCAAAGGGAGCTAGCCCTTATCTAGAGACTCTCTCCTCCAGTTTTGCCGGTCCCACATGCGAGAGGAGAGTTTCCATGTTACGAGGAGAAGGTAGGAGCTAGGCCTCCTTGCCTCGATTGCAATCTCCAGTGAAACAGGTCAATTCATTTTATTATTTGTTTTTATATTTTAAATCTACATTAAACTAGGTTGTATTCGTCAACCTAGTTTTGTTATTCTTCTATAAATTTTCATCTATAGTCAAGTAGGTCACACTAGTCAACCCAATATTATTCTTTATTTAAATATTTTGGATCTATCATCAACTAGGTTGTGTTGGTTGACGTAGTTTTATTATCTATTTTCATATTCTCAATCTCAAAAAACTAGGTCATGTTGGTTGAACCAGTTCATTTTCTAGAGATTTTAGTTTTTAGTCTCAATAAACTAGGTCACGATGCTCAACCCAATTCATTTTATATAATTTTGACTTTTTTAGATTTAGAAAACTAAGTCTACATTTTGACCTTGTTATTTTATTCAAGTTCCCTCTAACCAACTTAGTATGTCAATTATATCAATTTTCTATTTCTATTTTTCACTAAAATTACTCAATACTTTAGATTTCCATTATATCCTTACCAAATTTTCAATTTTTTTAAAACTATATCACATAATAAACTAAATTAACCTAACCAAATTAGTTGTGTGTCAGCTTGTCTTTCCAAAAAACTAAGTCAACCCCATTGACCTAGTTTGTTTTGGATTATTTTTACAATAAACTATGTCAACCTTTACCTATTTTGTTTGCTCAACTAGATCGAACTGACCAACCTTGTTATGTGTGTTTTAATTTTAGTATAAATAAGGATATTCACTTTATTTTAATAGTAATTAATATCACTTTTAATTTGAAAATAGCTGGCTACCTATTTATTTACTTTCAACAATTAATTTTCACCACATAATTTTCACCTTTATTTTTACTTTGTCTTGATTTACCTATAAACTATGTACTAATTATTTTAAAACTACTTAGACATTATTGTGAAGGGATGCACAATATTCTATTTACAATCCTTGTCTATCATTTATAAATATCATGTTGTGAGTGGATATCCCTAATACTCATAGCCATAATACATAGATAAACATGATCTTTAGTTTTCTTGTACCTCATGATATTTAGGAAACACCTTGGATTTCCTTTTGTATTGATACTTAAAAATCCATCCATTTGCTTGATCTTGTGGTGCATCAATTAGAAGTTAGTACTAAGACATTACTTATAGTTTACCCTTGAAACTAGTCTCAATTTATTATGGTCAAGGTCTAATCCTTCATTTTTAGTTCTCTAAAACATTGGGCTATCACTATCTAACAAACAAACAAGTATCTTTGGGAGCCTATAAATCAATCAAATCCTTATAGAGCATCTTTGTAATCTTATTTTTGGATAACTAGTTAAATAGTTAGTTAGTTGTATATTTCCATTTTTTCTTGTTAATTTTTTTTCTTTTTTGTATTGTAGACTGTGTTGACCAACATCGACAAAATTATATGCCATGTGACTCAACTAGATTGACTAGCATCAATCTATTTGAATATGTTTAAATAGACTTATTCAACCAAGCTTGACTTAGTATTTTATATTCTTCTTATTTTCCTCTATTTTTATATTGCATCATCGAGTTTACACTAAAATTTTTGAGATCCAACTAATTTGACCAGGTCGATCCTTAGGTATCCATATTAATGTTTTTACCTATCTATCAAACTAAGTTGACCAGCTCGACTCAATAGATCTCCATATTTTTATTTTACATGTTTTCCCAAAGAAGTCAACTAGTTTAACCTAGTAAGTTTTGGCACCTATGTTTCTTCTCTTGAATTTATCAAAATATTTAGGTGTTCTTAATGTAACATTAAATCCATCCAAGTCACATTTCAAATATATGATCAAATACAAATGGCACCTCTAGGTTATGTTTAAATTACTATCATATATCTTCCTATCACCATTCATATCAAGGTCATGATCTTCAATTTCCCAATATCATATAACATTTTACTTAGTATACCTTGGACACAAAACATAAGATTTATAACCTCGTCGACATAACAATGTTTCAAATTCCCTCACAATGGTGTTACCTATAAGTTTCAACGAGACATGAACCTTTAAAATTTTGAAAAATTCTAGAAGCATGGTGTTTTCAAAATACCTACCCTTAAACCTTTACTTAACATTCCTTTTAATGGATCTCAATTATTTAAATTATGTCATTAAATCTAATAGAGTTTATGATTTCCACTCCAAACTTATGGAAAATATACCACCAAATCTATTAAATTATGATGATGAACCCAATGAGATCGATTTGATAATAAAATCTTTTGATCTTCTTTCACACATAACTAATTAATTACCCATTCTCTAAAACCTCAATCTCAAAAAAACCTTTAAATGAGATTCATGTTATCATAACAACTAAAAAATCCATTCCTCATACTTACTCGACTAATAAAATCATTGATGCTTGACTATTGATCTTCACACTCCTAATTATTATGATGGGTACTCATTAGATGACCCATTTTTACTTGGCTTTGCTCAAAATAAAGATGAAAAATCACATATATATCATTCTTCTTTACAACATTCTTTAAATTATTCACATAGTATAGTTCCTTCTCCTTCTACTACACTTGACATTATCTATTCTTCACTTGATGTTCCCAGGTTTGAGATGGAACACACATAGACTACTTATTTAGTCACTATTGAGCCTCTTCATAGTATGATTCTTGATCATGCCATGACAAGATCATATCGATTTTCCAAGTTTTCTAATCCTTTGATATTTTTCCATCCTAAGATGTCAAACACATTACACTGACCTATATTGAGACCTTTTATCATGGTTATTGAGCTTAGTATTGATCCTACTCTGACTAGTCCTACTGGCAATGATGATGTATTAACTTTTATTAAGTTTGATCCCCTACCCACATGATGGGTATACAATCCATATTTTTAATTTATTAATGTGTTTGTTCATTAGGCAAAGGATTTTTGTACACATCATAGGTTCTTATCATAGTGTTAGGCATTAGGCTGTACTTCTAATATGAATAGTAAACCTCCCCAGTCCACTAGTCTTATACGTATTTTTTGTTGTTATAGCATGAACACACATTCCTAAACTCATTATTGAAAAAAAATAAATACATTGACATGCTTCATCTAGAGTGGACACATTCTACTAATAATAACCTACCTCTTCCTAGAATACATCTAGAGTATATCCCTAAACATGTGGATGTTTGTTGTCTTTGGGATTAGTGTGTTACACATCACATAGACAAGTGTAAAGTACTTCATTATCACTTATATTATTTCACATGACCTACACTATCAAATTATCTATATCATACCTAATCTTGTTAATGAGAAAAGGCTAAGCCTTCCCCACACCCTTCATCATCCCAAAGATCTTATGCTTTTAGTTACAATGTAGAAATAGTTCCTTGAATTGATTAACCCCCAAAGGATATGCCACATAATTGGCCTTATTATTCTAGCATTCCTAAATTATCCATAGATATAGTGAGTTAGGAATTCCTCACATGATTTTTGGTGAAGATAGATGAGACTATGATTAAGACTAAATTCTAGTTACAATAGGATTTATCGGATGTTATTAATGATGTATGTTTTGAAATCTATCAGTATTTGTAATGAAATCACTTTTACTATGGCATATTTTATCTCATAATATCACATAAGTCATTTTTTATATTTTTATTTTGTTATATAAATTTTGGTGCATTGATTATCTTTTTTATTATGGATCTCTTAACTATCTTTGAACTTTTACCTTTACATTTACGGTTCTTGATTAACGAATCTCATTTTTGTACATAATCAATTTTAGATATAATTACAATTTATTGTATAATTTACAAAAAATTATATTCCCCCTATTTTGGGATGATTTTTCCTTGCATTTATGCTTGTGTTAGCTCATTTATTTAATAGTATAGTTATTTATGTGGCATGACTATTAGACAACACCCAACAATATCCTATTTTCCTAGTGATCAGCTTCAAAACATATTTATAATTTTAACATGTTTTACATAAATGGATATCTTATGATTCGCATTCCTCCTATATCATCATCTCATTTAAAAACACTCATAAGGCTAGTCTCGATATTGCACACTTATGGTAAATTTTAAAAGCCTTTTTTGGATGACATAGTATTTAAGTACTTCTCTCTTTTAATCAATGTGTAAGATTTTTTATTTTTGTCACTTATATCACCCATGGATGGTTTTATAAATCCATATAGAGGGGGAACTAAAAAAAATACATAAAAATTTTAAAATCCAAATCATTAAAACAAAAGGCAATGATCAAAAGGTAAATACAAATATTCAAAGTTCAAATTCACACCAAAAGACATGGTTATTATAGAGCACATCTCCTATCCTAGTTGGATATTAAACTCCATAGTTGGTATCATGATGATCCAAGGACTATTGGGGTGAGGTAGACTATTAGAATAGGGTAGGAGGTTACATATTTTAAAATATATATCTATAGTGCCACCTAATTTATCACACAAGTATGAAAACTTTGTAGTTGGTCGATGACTCTATAAGGGGTCAGGATGGTGAACACATTGTGCAAAGGTAGGAAATTATTACTTTTTCATTCATATAAAATCTTCATGGGATGTTCTATGTAATTAAATTATCAACCCCAAGATTTTCATCTACTTGTTAGAGTATCTTAGGTATTTGTTGTTCACACATTTCTTAACAGTAGCACATTTGCTTAAGTGTGTCTCATTTATACTAAGGATTTATTCAACACCTATGTAATGTTTTTCATTTCATATATTCATCATCTTACCCTCAATATTTCCCTTGATGAATAAAATTTAGTAACTCATCACACCTCATTGGTTTCCCTTTATGAGTTATAGTGTAATACCTTGGATAAGACCACGCCTTCATCACAACTACACTTATACCTTTCATTTTTTACACGTCTTTGGTTTCCTTTTATGATTTAGATTATAGGACCTTGGATAGAATTAGGACTTCCTCAAAAAATTACCTTAACTCCTATAAGAACTATATGCCATGCATTGCTATAAATAATCATACTCTTTTACATTACAGATTAGTAGAAGCCATAGGTTTGGTTTGTATGCTTTATTTTTTAGATTTATTAATTTTCTAATATTTTGACATATCTTTTTTTGTATTATTACATTGAAATTTATTTCATATACATATCTTTGTTTGTGTTCTTACATTGATATTTTTTCCAGTTTCATATCTTTATTTGTGTTCTTATTTACATTGATATTTCTCTCATTGTCATTTACATTTTCATTATTCATATTTCATTAACTTTCAACAACTATTAAAAAAATTTATCCATTATTAATTTTGGTTTCAATTTTTTTGTACTTAAAAATTCTTTGATTATAATTATTTTTAACCATGCATTTTTTCACATTTTATAGAAAATAATAACACGTACAAACACACATTTTATTATAGCATATAACATATTAACATGTGCTAAAAATAAAATAATAACATCCTTAATGTTCATAACCACATTTTATCAAATCATAGAACAATCAACATGTTCCATAAATAAAATGCATACATACATGAGTCATCAATAATATATATCCATATATATAGCTCAAATAGTTTGATACAATATAATATGATATAATAATAGTATAAAATATTGATCTAAGGCTAGGTTCCATCATGAGGATAGGATACACTAAACATAAAGGCTTAAGAGTACCCTCTCTAAATAGTGCATTATATTGATTATGTCTATTATTGTAAACCCTATACCTATCCCTATAGATGGTCCACCTAGCCCTACACCTATGCCAACTTTTTGGATATGTCCAAGTTTGTGACTCACTCCTTAGTTAGTGACTACCATGCTCGTAGCTTCCCATCACCCACTTCTAGTGGTAATAATACTTGACTTAAATATAATATTCTTTGAATCTCCTAACCTACCTCACTAACAAATCAAAACCAGCCATCATAAGTACGTATTAAAGGCACCACAGGATCAATCATCTATATAGTATCATGCTAAGATAGTGTGCCACCCAATATATCATGATGGACTCTCTCTAGGGAAAATTTTAGAGGTTATTTATAGCTAAAAATCTATAAGTAGGTTTTTTCAATTTTGAAAATGGCTAATTCTAAAAAAAATACATAGGTCAAATAGCCTCAATTTTATATAATTTCATAATTTAGAACATAGATTCACCCTATAAAATACTTGATCTTATTTCAAGACATAGATTCACCAGATTTAATATACATGTATGGGTTTTATTTATCAATAAATTATATGAGACATGTATAGGTTAGTTTGTAATCACTAGGTGGGTGGGTGTGTGTGTGGATGTGTGTAATAAGGACCACCTAGGACACAATAAGCTTAAGGTAATAATTATATTTTATTCTGTGAAAATATTTTGAATATTCTTTCGTACAACATGCTCTTCCTTCAATATGGTTTTAATAACTAAAAATAATAATAAATAAATAATTTTCAAACTTAATGTTTATTTTATTTATATAATTAAATGTTGTGCATGTGGAATTAAAGCTATGAGGATTGAGGTTTAGAACTTGCCACATTTTTTAGTAAATTTTTGATGTCAAATTGAGGGGCCCAAAGCAAAATTTAATCTTGGCCCAACACATCACCCATAAGATTAATGTAAGTTACTCAAATACATATATTATACGTTCTAAATTTTTCTTGTCATTTATGCAAGCTATTAGCATAAGTGAAGCTCTGGTAGTCAAATTATTGGGATGAGAGGTTGGAAACAAAGTTGTAAACAATTTCTAAGTTTGTTTCCTTGTGATTGCAATTGCAATATATGGATTTATGTTTCTTCTATTCTAAAGACTGAGAAAAGTTGTTTGCATACACAATTATCTATCCTGAAATGGACAAATATAATGTTAAGTTCCTTGAAAAGTATTTATCTAAAGATATTTGTTGATGGTTTCTAAATTCTTATAGTCATTAATGCAAGTTATTGGAAGAAGTAAAGTTCTGGTAATGAAAATATTGAGATGAAAGGTTGGAAATAAAGGTACAAACAATTTATAATATGGTTTCTTTGTGAATGCAACTGCAAGGTATGGATTTATGTTTCTTTTGTTTTTAAGAATGATAGTAATTGTTTGCATGTACAATCATTTGTCTTGAAATAAATAAATATAATGACAAGTTATTTGAAAAACATTTATTTGCATATATTTACTGATGGAAAATATCTCTCGGTCCATATCCCAAAAGATAAATCTAGCTAGCATGGTTTCTTGACTTTTCTAGTTGTTGATGCAAGTTATGGGTAGAATCAAAGCTCTAGTAGTCAAAATATTGGGATGAGGTGCAAACAATTTTTGAGTTGGTTTCCTTGTGATTACAACTGTAAGGTATGGATTTGTGTTTATTTTGTTCTAAAGACTGAGAGCAATCATTTGTGTGCATAGTTATCTGTCTTGAAATGAATAAATATAATGATAATGTCTTAACCATATCCATAATCAATAATGGCCTTTCAAATATATTTTTTATTTCAATTAACAAACCATGCCAACCAAAATATAATTATTAAAATGTTCCTTAACACAATTATAAAATCAAATAAAATAAACATGATTTATTTCTATATAGTTTTAATGACTAAAAAAATTAATAATAAATAATTTTCAAACCTCATGTTTATTTTATTTCAAACATTGAATGCAATGCAACTAAAATTACAGATATAGGGATCAAGGTTTATATTTTGCCCCATTTTTTAGGGAATTTACACCAACATATTAAGGGTCCCCAAGGAAAAAAATTAGTTTTGGTTGAACACATCACCTGTGGGATTAATGGAATTTTATTGAATGCATTTGTGATGGTTTTTTCAAATTTTCTATTCATTTATGCAAGATATTGGTGTAAGTGAAGCTATTGGTCCAATATAGATACTTAAAGTTAATTACACTATAGATACCTCAAATAATTTTTATATTTAATAACAAGAGAATGTAACAATATACTTATGCATCTTTATAATAGAGTTTACAACTTTTATAGACATGTTTTCTTAATCAAACATAAATAAAAATACACAAATTGCCTCTTAATCATTTATATATTTTTTATTATATTCAAAAAGATTTCTCAAAACCCTAATAAAATAAATCTCAAAATTGATCAAAAAATTTGATGTCCTTCCCCAATCAACTTTGGATTTCAAATGCCTAAATTTCAAATTTCAACATGCCAGTTTTCTTCGTTTTGTTCTTGATAATTGTTACTGGCATTCCCTTCAAAATTTGTTGGAATCAGATCTAGTATTGCAGAACTATAGTGTGTTTGAAGAACTATTAATCAATCCTCTTTTTTTAGATGTTTACTACCTAATTACGAGAGCTATATCAAATGGAAAATTGAGGACATTATATCTAATTATATATATCATCAAGTACGTATGTAATTTTTGTCGATCTTGTTTCTTAACTTTGAGTTTAAAAATGACAATGCACTAAAAAATCTCTCATCTTCCATTGAGCCCAACATCATTGTTTGGCATAAATTACCAAGATTAAAATATTATAAGATTATATCACATAGTATTTCACTCAAACTTAAGGTAGTCCATAGTCTAGTGATCAAGCCATCTTCGAAAGCATGGTCCAAAACTTGTTGTGGTAAATCAAACAGACTGCTCCCTTAGCTTTTATAAACCTAAAATGCCTTCAATTTATTCACCATTTAATTCTACACTCTTGTAGAAGTGTTGGGCCAAGGTTTTGATTTTATTCTAAAAATCTGATGAGCTAATATTTTTCTAATATTGAGGGTACATCACAACCATAGATTCTAGTAGTTCATCCAAAGGAAAATGATATCTAATCTCAACAAAGAAACATTTTAAAATTTCTTTCAAGGTGTAACTTATAGAAGATACAACCTCAAGGAATGAATCCCTTGTAACATAAACTTTTTTGAGTCTATTAGATCGACCAACTATGTCAAAAGTGTGAGTTGTGATCTGCACTCAATTTATACTAATTACTGCACATGATCTTACCATATCTACTATATAAAAAGTGTCTTAGAGCATCATGGTTATATTGTATTTTGTTTTTAAATGTTTAAGTGGTAATTATATCTTGGTTGGCATGGTTTGTTAATTGAAATATAAAAGACATTTGAAAGGTTAATATGGACATGGTTAAGACATTTTGATAGACTTTATTTTATAGTTTATAATTTTAAAACTATGAAGATGTTTTGAATATTTTTTTAGTTGTGTCATCCTCATTTTTCATAGTTATTTTTCCCTATGGCCCCATAGTTGGTTTATATTCTATACTCTAATTTTTTGGCACTTTTTACTATACTCAATTTATTATGTTATCTGGTTGGTCTTTACCACATAATTATTTTAAACAAACAATAAATTTATTTCCTTTGATAAATAATGACATGCATGATATATATTTTAAACTATGTACAAAGAACAAACAAAATAAATGCAATAAAGCGTCATGATCATATTGTATTTTATTTTTAAATGTTTAAGGTAATAATTATTTTTTGGTTGGCATGGTTTATTAATTGAAATAAATAAATTTTTAAAAGTCCAATATGGATGTGGTTAAGACATTTTGGTAGATATTATTATATATTTTATAATTTTAAAACTATGAAAATGTTTTTATTTTTTTTAGTTAAATGTCATCCTCACTTTTCATAGTTATCTTGCCCTATGACCCCATAGTTGGTTTATACTCTATACTATGATTTTTTGTCATATTTTTTTCTATACTCAATTTATTATATTATATGTTTGGTCTTTTGAGAGACTTAAAGAGGTCTTTACTCAATTTATACTTAGCCATATGGTCATTAAATCTAGCACTTAAAAAGGACAAATTTAATCTTTAAAAATAGTGACAAATTTAACCATTAAAAAAAAAGAAACCATAAATAAGATCTCAACTTTAAACTTCTTATCCTCTAACCTCTTTCTCCATTGTTTTTTTTTTTCCATTATTTCTTGATTTGAATATGACACTTGATTCATTAGCTATTTATAAGTTTTTTGAAAGAGTTAATAGAAATAACTAGTTAATCTATACCAACATGGTGATTTTTCCAAAGATTCACCAATGGAGTTATACATGAAATCTAGGATTTTATAGTGAATTTTTAGGAGTCCCTTCTTAAAATTATCCATATCTCTCTCCACCATGGTTAACCATATGGTGTCCTTCAACACAACATCTACAAAATTTAAACCAAAAATCACATCAATTCTCATAGATACTTTTCCATATATATATATATATATATATATATATATATATATATATATATCAAAATAATTATAGGAAACCACATATTATTTACCAATAGTCACACCATCAACATGACTACCAATAACCTCATGTGATGAATGGCTCCATGGCAACATGCAACCTCTATATCAACTAGGTTGAACTACAATAGCATGATGTGTTCCATTATGCATCCACCTCATAATAAGCCAACTCAGTGCAAGTTGATCAATTGGGTCTCCATATGGCTATGGATTTGACTATGGTTGAAATAACACTCATATTTATTTATATGGACATGATAGTGGTGTAGTATCTATTGGCCAATTTTTTGCCCACATATGAAGCTCTAGTAGGGTTTGATGAAAGAATGGATCGAAGGAGGTTTAGAGAAAATCTGAGTAAGTTCTTCAGGGGGCCAACAACAATGTTCAAAATAAAACCCACAGGCCAAAGGACTAAGCTTTGTGAAAATTTATTTTATTTAGATTATTTTATTCAACTAAGTCATTGATCATTCTTCAAGCTTTATAGGTGTTAAGTGTATGTCTTCCCTCAGGTTTGATTTTCTTTGTTTTAACTTCATCATTTTCCTTTAGAAAAATTGTCCACATAACTTTTTCAAAGGAATGTTTCACTTTCAACAAAGTTTTATTTAAAATCTAAACGTTGAGAATTGTTTTAGACCTTTTGTTTGAAACAATTCTTTTAAAGGACACTTTCAAAAAATTTGGTGGGTTGTTCAAAGCAAATTGCCCAGATAGTTTTCCAAAGGGTACTTCTTAGGAGAAACGATCCAATTCAATATTTCCAAAGGGTACTTTCCCTCTGTAAAAGTGTTGAAACAAATTTTTAAAGGGCATTTTTTTCTCAAAAGTGGATCGTTGCAAGTTTCCTAAAGGGTATCTTTCCCTTCGGAAGGACATTTTTCAAATGTTGAAGGCACTTTTCTCGATAAAAATAGGGAAATTCACAAAGGAAAGGACCATTTGAAAAATCCCAAAGGGTGTTTGGCCCTTCAGAAAACTCCTTAACAAGAAGCCTAAGGGAAAATTCAAAAGGAATTCCTTCTGAAGGAATTCCTTTGGGAAAGAGCCAAAGCAAATTTTTGAAGACTGACATGGACAAAAAGTTTGAAGGAATTCTTTCAAAAAAAAATTTGAAGAAATTCCTTTAGGAGATTTGGTTTAAATAAATAAGCTGAGGGAAAGAAAGAAAAATCCAAAGGAATTCCTTTAGAATAAAATCCAAGTAGGAGCTATAGAGAAAAATCCTGAGAAGAAGGAAGCTTGAGACCAAGTATCCAAAGGAAATGATCAGTTTATGTATGTTAAAATCAAGATAAGTGACCAATCATTAGAAGTAATCAAGTTTGGAAAGCCTAAAGACTTAAGACTTGAAAATCCTAAAGTCATCAAGCTAGAGGAACCCAAAGACATCAGACCTAGAAATGATGAATGAAAGGCTACCATATGGCGTAAGCTAGGGTAGAGATTGAATTTCTACAGGAATAGATGGAGGATGATCTAGGAGCATTTTTACCTGGCAGAGATAATCGATAGTTCATAGAAGCCAAAGCTAAAATAGAATTGAGTTGATGGATACAAAAAAACCAATGTCTTTAGATTGGTTTGTTATCTATAAGAAGGGTTTGGTCCAAGTTTCAAAGAAGGAGATGATATGTGAAAGTAATGGCCATCGCTCCTGAAAAATAGTCATTCAATACAAAAGCATCATGGTTTAGTTTGAGCTTAAGAACATGAAGATCTCATCATTTTTAGATAGGACACATGAGGGAGAAAGTCATCATGCTATTTTAAATGCAAGAATTGATTCAATCATGCAAATGGAGATATCCAACTACTCGTAACATGGCTCTCTCAGCTCCACTAAAGGGAGACTTGGGGAATAGCTTGAGGAGATTTGGTAGTGATATTGGGTTATGCATCTCATGGTCAAAGGAGGATGATAGTAGTATTCCCAATCATTAATGACTTAGTGACTTCTTCCCTCTTCCCTTTTTCTCATGCAACCCTTTTTCTCTCTCTTCCATTATCTATATATATCTCACGATTTGCCATTTTAATGATTCCTATTTTTTTAGAGTTTTGTCATCTTGTTGGGTGATGGATTCTCATTAAGATGTTTACAAAAAATGTGATCATTCAACTAGGCTAAACCCTATCGAGATATTGTAAGAACCACCTCTTGAATGTAATGAGATGATTTCTTTGCCTATTTCTTCTCTTCAATTAGTGTTTTAGTATGCTTGTGCTTGGTGGATTCATGAATGAGTGTATTCTTAGACCTTTAGCCTTATACTTGACTCTTTGAATTATTTTCAAGATTTTATAGGTCTAGAATAGTGTTCTACCTGAACCTCTTCCAGCGTGTGTTTACTTGATCTTTAGATAGTGCAAGCCCAAATTATCTCATGACTATACTAGTGTGAGTTCAAGCATATATTAGTGGTGATTTAATTTGGTACATCACATGGTTAGCCTTCTTAGGAGCCCTTTTCTCCTTTCTAACCCTTTTCCCTATGAAGTATTAGTTTAGCAATAGTTTTAGGTGATCCACTAAGAAGAACTAGCCTCTTTTAAAAATCCTAAAGGCTCAACCTCACCATAGGATACCCACATCCTGAGGTTGTTCCCATGCTTGTGGCTAAAAGTGGGAGATCCTAAAAAACTCTCCTACAAGGGTGTAATTTTAAGCTTTAATAGTTTTTGGCACACCTAGTGAGACTAAGGTCCAAAGCAGTAAAAGGACTGTTGGTGTTGTCCTTCTACATATTAGCCCTTGGAGGCATTTTTTTTAACATCAATGATGACTCTAAGCATCTATCAGCTGGGTTAAGTAGTCCAAGTGCCTAATTAATATATTTGGTATATATAATCAACCATTTTTTGACCAACATGCATATCTCTACCTTAGCATCACACTTATCAAGCTAATAATATTTATGTGTTCCCCCCAAGTGGCCCTAAAACAACCTATCATCCCCATCATGGCCTTTACCATCCTCCCACCCCCTACATATGACCAAGATCAACCTCCTATGCATTCAAATCAGTCTGCTATTTCCCCTTGTCAAGACTATGTTTACCTTATTACATCCTTATCATGATTCAAGTAATCATTATCATATTATATCAAGTTGATAAGGGAGATTGGTAGGGGTTTAGATCTTTCTTTAGTCATCCCTATCCATATTTTATAAGAGGCAAGGAGTTCTCTTTAGTTGGTCAAGAATAGGTGGGCAGTTTGTGAGGATGAATAATCAGTAGTTTATGAGGGGGAGAACAAGATGTGATTGAGAAGCATGGTCCAAAATTCAAAAAGTGTGTTGATATCTTATGAATATCAACAAACTCAATGCAGTTAGTCCTATGTGTCTTCTCCCCTCCAAGAGCCTCAATATCAATTTACAAAGGTTTCAAATCAACCCCCTACACCCATTCCCACTCAAGAGTGTGAAACCATCCCACCATGGATATTATCATACACCTTTGACCTTGACTATGTCATGCTCTCTCTTATGAAACCACCCTCTCCTATACCCATTTAAAAGGAGGAAAAGGTGGCTATTTCCTACACATTTACATCCTAAAAATTTATTCAACCAGTTTAAGAGAATAAGGAAGAGCTATTAGTTATGGTGATTCAAGAGCTAGTTCAAGAAAAGGAGTTTGTGGTTGAAGAATATAAAAAAGAGGGGTTATCTCAACTCAATGAGATTAACCTACAAGAGTTTAAATATTCTTTCTCCCTCCCTCAAGAGCCACCAAAAATTCCACCCAAGGTCCCTAGCTAGAAAGACACTCTCTCAAGCTACAAGCAAGGTGATTTTTTTCACCCTCCCACCATCTCCCTCTTGGAGGAAGAGCCTATTTTACAAGGAATAGAGGAGGAGCTTACAATCAAGTTTAAGCCTGAAGTAGACAACACAAGTTCCTATGATGAAGAAATCATGATAGGTAGTCCACTTTAGAAAAGGGAGGAGAAATTAGGTTTGGAACAGTTATGGCATGGCTTTGACATTGAGGAATTATAGCCTGGAGGCAGTACTAATGCCTTCATACTTTAGGAGGAGTGTATTCAGGATGAAAATGAGAGCAAAGAGGATCAAGATGAAGTATGTAAGTAGATGCACCATGAATTCATGGAACAGGTAGAGATTCTAAACTAGCCTATGCCACTTCCAAAGTTTGAGGATGAAATTACCAATCAGGTTGAAGAAGCTGACCAATCTCAAGATGAATTATGCTTTGAAGGTAGTACTGATGTCTTCAAGAATGAAGAAGAATGGTTAGATCTAGATCCATAAAAATATGATGCATTGGGCCTTGGATGGACTAAAAAAATACCATACGGCTCCCTTCAAAGCAAGTTGAGCAAATATGAAGTTGAATTTAGCATTGTCTCAGATGACCAAGAAGAAGCTGCCTTTTAGAATGACTTGGAGCTTTTCTGCTTAAGTCTAGATAGCAAACCAAGCACTAGCTCAAAGGAGTTATCACATGTTGTGTTTGATTCAAAGCACAAATTTGATCCATCAAATAAGGAGACTATAAAATCCCCTATAGTCCAACATGGACCAAGTTTGGAGGACATGAACCATTATGTCTACATTGAAGACATGTTTGTTCCATTCCATCCATTAGAGGGTACACCAAAAGGATTGACCATAAAGCTACTTGGTTCACCAATTCTGGTACCTCCAAAGTAAGGTATCTTTGATCTTGATTTGTTACAGGTGAATGATACTCATACTTTCCCATTTGATCTAGGAGGGATATACTTGTAAATTATAACCTTGTATATATTAGGATAGATTTCATGATTTCCTCAAAGTTCCTTGTGCACATTTATTTTATGTTCTATTTTTCCTTTCCCTAAGTGCCTTGGGTACTTTGTGTTATTTTTTTACTATCCTCATTTCTTCAAGAGGAAGTTCCAACAAGGGTTAGCCTTGTATCTAGTTCAAACCAGGTTAGTTGCAGAGGCAAATGGAGACTATGTGCCTAATGAATTAGACTTTGATTGATCAAAATGGGTTCCCAAGCATAGCAGACCTGCTTCCTTTCAAGTTGCCAAAGATGTTGGCCAATTTTTGGCCCACATATGAAGCTCTAGTAGGGTTTGATGAAACAATAGATTGAAGGAGGTTTAGAGAAACTATGAGAAAGTTCTTTAGGGGATAGCAGCAATGTTCAAAAGCAAGCCCACAGGCCAAAGGACTAAGCCTTGTGCAAAGTTATTTTATTTAGCCTCTTTTATTCAGCTAAGTCATTGATCATTCCATGAGCTTTATAAGTGATAAGTGTGTCTCTTCCCTTAGGTTTGCTTTTATTTGTTTTAAATTCATGGTTTTCCTTTAAAAAAATTATCCACACAAATTTTTGAAGGAATGTTTCACTTTTAGCAAATTTTTCTTAAACATCTAAGCATCAAGAATTGTTTCAGAACTTTTATCTAAAATAATTCTTCTAAAGGACGATTTCAACAATTTTGATGGGTTGTTCAAAGTAAAGTTCCTAGATAGTTTTTTGAAGGGTACTTCTTCAGAGATATAGTCCAATTCAAGATTTCCAAAGGGTTTTTTCCCTCCATAAAAGTGCTAAAATTTTTTTTGAAGGGCACTTTCTTCTCCAAAGTGGACCATTGCAAGTTTCTCAAAGGGTATCTTTCCCTTAGAAAGGACCTTTTTCAAATGTCGAAGGGCACTTTTCTCAGTAAAAATAAGGAAATTCACAAAGGAAAGGACCATTTTCAAAAGCCCAAAGGGTGTCTAGCCCTTTGAGAAACTCCTTAACAAGAAGCCTGAGGGAAAATTTTGAAAGAATTCCTTTAGGAAAGAACTAAATAAAATTTTCTAAGATAGACGTGGACAAAAAATTTGAAGGAATTCCTTCGAACAAATTATCTAAAGAAATTCCTTTGGGAGATTTGCCTAAAATAAATAGGCCAAGGGAAATAAATAAAAATACAAAGGAATTCTTGTAAAGGAATTCCTTTGGAAGAAAATCTAAGAAAGAGCCATGGAGAAAAGGCCTAAAAATAAAGAAGCCTGAGATGAAGTTTTTCAAAGGAAAGGATGTGCTGATGAACGTCAAAATTAGGATAAGCAACTAGTCGTTAGAAGTAATCAGGTTTGGAAAGCCTGAAGACTTAAGGCTTGAAAAGCTTAAAGACTTAAGGCTTGAAAAGCTTAAAGACTTAAGGCTTGAAAAGCCTGAATTCATTAAGCTGGAGGAACCCAAAGACATCAAACCTAGAAATGATGAATAAAAAGCTACCACATAGTGTAAGTTGGGGTAGAGATTAACATTTTAAAGGAATAGATGGAGGATGATTCAAGAGAATTTTTAGCTGGAAAAGAGAATTGATGGTTCATGGAATTTGAAGCTCAAATAGACTCGAGTTAAATAGATATAATAAAACCAATGTCCTTTAGATTAGTTTTTCATCTATAAGAAGGGTCTAATCTAGGTTTCAAAGCAAGGGTTGGTAGGTGAAAGTAATGGCCATTGCTCCTAAAAAATAGCCATTCAAAGTAGAAGTAACATGGTTCAACTTGAGCTTAAGAGAATGAATATCTCATCCTTTTTAGATAAGACATGTGAGGTAGAAATTCACCATGACATTTTAAATGTAAGAATGGATTCAGTCACACAAATAGAGACATCTAGTTGCCCACAACATGGCTCTCTTAGCTCCACTAAAGGGAGACTTGAATGCCAGAATGGCTTAAGGAGATTTGGTAGTGATCTTAGGTGATGCATCTCATGGTCAAAGGAGGATGATAGCATCAGCCCTAATCATCAATGACTTAATGACTTCTTCCCTCTTCCCTTTTTCTCATGTATCCCTTTTTCTCTCTCTTCTATTCTCTATATATATCTCATGATTTTCCATTGTAATGGTTCCCAATTTTTTTATAATTTTATCATCTTACTTGGAGATGGATGCTCATTTAGACATTTTCAAAATGTGCTCCTTCGAATAGGCTAAACCCTATCAATATATTGTAAGAACTACCTCTTGAATGTAATGAGATAATTTCTTTTCCTATTTGTTGTCTTTGATTAGTGATTTAGTATGCTTGTGCTTGGTGGATTCATGAATGAGTGTATTCCTAGCCCATTAGCCTTTTGCTTTCCTATTTTTAGTATTTTCAAGCTTTTTTAGGTCTATATTAGTGTTCTTCCTAAACCTCTTCCAGTGTGTGTTTATTTGATCTTGAGATAGTGCAATCCTAAATTGTCTCATTACTAATCTCATGTGGGTTCAAGCATAGATGAGTGGTCATTTAATTTGGTGCATCACCTGGTTAGCCTTCTTAGGAGCCCTTTTCTCCCTTTTAACCCTTTCCCTTATGAATTTTTAGTTTAGTAGTAGTTTTAGGTGATCCACCAAGAAGAACTAGCCTCTTTTAAAAATCCTAGAGGCTCAACCTCACCATAAGATACCACATCCTGAGGTTGTTCCCACACTTATGTCTGAAAGTGGGAGATCCTAAAAACTCTCTCACAAGGGTGAAATTCCAAGCTTCAACAATATCTGTTATTTTTTTTCAACATATACTCTTATATATCCTTTTTTTCACTACCATCATCATCTCAATACCTTAAGTCAGTGAGGATGAATAATAAGAACATTTTTTGGCATCCCTTTACCTCTTACTCTATGTCACTCTCTCACATGTTGTGCCTAATATGCTAGGACTACTATCAGCACTTAAGGATGTGGTAATCCAAACTACCCTAGAAAATGAGTTATTAGATGTGGTTTTACTGACCACACATTATGTTCAGTAATCCCCAATTGACCATGCACCTAAAAAGTGTTTTATCATGATTGTAAAGTATCTTTAGTGTCCTAATATGGATTCCAAATAATCTACCCTCATGTGATAGTTTTTAATGTTGGGGCATGTGGTATAATACACCATGTGATCCTATCTCTAACTAAACACACATGGAAAGGCATAATCCACTACATGCAGTAATCTTAAAAAGAAATACATAGTAAATATCTCATTTATTCATCTACTTTAATATAATAGGAGATGTGGTCATATGTCCCCACGATAGAATATTATACAAATTGTGCATCAACTATACCCAAATAACAAATCTCAAGCCATATAGTGTGCCATCCTCAAACATGGTCTAACATAATGAAATATTATGTAGTAGGACCTTCTGATGTGACTTGTGATAGATCACACAAACTATCACAAGTCCAATAATGGCCTTCAACATATTTGGAATGGATGACACATACACATCAAATAGATGTACTTTAAAACCCACATTGACATATCTTTCAAAGCAAGTTTTCCATAGGCTAATGATACCCTCTTAACATCTATCTCTAGTGCATCACACACCATAGGTGTGTTCACAATAGGAATTCCCAACAAATCATGGATATCCTCTAAGGTGATACCCACCTTAATGGTATCCCCATCCACATCCCATCATAAAGTGTTTGGCATACACTCCCATGTTTACTAATAACATGGTAACGATCTCAACACTCAACATAATTCCTCACAACTCCATAAACCCACCAAATTCCAAGGCCTTTAGTTGTGCCTGATCTCTTGTAGGCAACCTATATATTAAATATGGTATCCACTAATCTCCATATCCTTTTTCATCTCTAGAAAAATAAAATAAATAAATAAATAAATTGTGAGTTCACTATCCAAATGATAATCAACTATAATTTAAAAATAAAAAACATAAGCATCAAACTTTTTTTAATCTATCATTCCTAACTAAGTTGTCCATTTATCTAACTACATCAGCATGTTCTATTCTTTCATTCTCAGTCAAACAATGTACCCTACTACATTGGCCCATCTGATTTCATACAAATTTGACCATATATCCTACTATATTTGGCCATCCTATTTTCTACTAAGGTCACTAGGTATAACATTGTCGACTACTTACCTTGACTATGTCAACCACATGGTACACATTCAAACACTTTACTACACTATTGCCCAAATTTAAAACTAAGTTGGCCACCTTTTGTTTCTAACATAGTAAATCACCTTTTACGCTTTCAACCAAATTTTATTTTCAACATAGTCAACCAATTTCCTACATTGTCAGCTAGCATTAAAAATAATTCATCCAATTTTTATTTAAAACACAACTAACCACCTTGTACATAGTAAACACTTTTTTATTTCTAACATGCTCAGCCAATTAATACATAATCGACCACCTAACCAAATATGGAATATTTATCTAAGTCAGCTAGGCATTCAAACTTAGTTGTGATTTCTAACCAACTTGTAACAAATGCCCTAAACCATTTTTTCATATTTTAACTCCTACATGTTGTTTATCATAATTTTTATTCTATAACATTTTTTTTTTGGGGGGGGGGGGAGAATATTTTGCTACACATATTTTCCCTAGCATCTAACTTTTATAAATAGTTCATTATAAATCCTAAAATGTTAAATATTAATATTAAATACAATTCATATCTAGACTAAGCCTATAGCAATCATGATCTATCCCCAAGCCTATCCTCCAACACGTCCACCTCCCTAAGGTTAAACCATCACACACACACACACACACACACACACACACACACACACACACATATATATATATATATATATATATCATCTCAACTAGGACACCCATGACTCTAATATTCAATGATATAAAATGAACAAATGATAATTAATTAATCCATATATATTCAAAATTTGAAAACTCTAAAGCTTCAATTATTTAGTGAGAAATTATTTATTTTACTCATAACTTTACTTCTATAAGGTCTTTTGACAAATAAAAAATTATTTATGGGATCTTGAGAAAGTAGATAAATTTTTAGTCTTAACCACATATTTTTTAAAAAAAAATTGAATTTTATCTCATTTTACAAGTTTATCTCTTGTTCCATACATTAGACACCATTTTCATATGCTTCTCATGCAGCTCTTATTCAAGAGCGACATGGTAAGTGAAGGTACTCATTTAAAAATTTACTTTCATTTATTTACCATTTTTTACTATAATTTGTTAGCTTAGCATTGTGTATTTATATGTTCTTTCTCAAGACATCATCCCATGTTACACCTACATGGAATGTGATGAGCTTCAAGTAGGTATATGTATACACACAATATTTTCAAACTTTATAATTTACTAGCACTTTATTTCTTGTAAAAACATGTGAAATTCAATTTTTCTTAGTGCACACTTTAAAGGGTTCACTGGGAAATGATTACACAAACCATTACTACTTTATAATATTGTTGGTTAATTTTATCATACTTAAACCTATTCCAAATCCTGCCTATCCAAATCTCTAAGAAAATAAACCTAGTTTATCCAACTCCCTAATCAATTATCATTTAAAATATCCCATATCTAACTATCTTCATACCATATCAACTTGGTCATCCCTATTGCAAAGCTTATGGCACATGTTATGAAACTAAGTTGGCTTGGCTGACCTAGTTTGATGCTTAATGATAGTTTTTTTCAAAATAGGGTCATGTAGGATGACTTTGTCAACTAAAAATTAGGAAGGGATAGGACTTATCTATTTATATAAATACAACATTCATTTCAATCCAATAAAGAGGAGCATTCATTTTCACATTATTACATCTCATAATTATGTTACATCTACATTTGAAGGAGTAATTGCTTAGGGTTTTTCTTGGGGGAAAGATAGTTTATCTTATGGGAAGTCTTGGATAAAGATTAAGAGTCTTTTATATTACAACTAATTTCTATAGTGTCATCCTTACAAAACCACAATAATATCTTATAAAGCACCATTACCTAAGGAGGATATTGAGAATTGACAAGTTTGTTCAAAGGTATGTATCTCTAACTCTTGATATTTCATTTGATAAATAGATATTGTGAAAAGTAATATGTTTTGAATGTATAGATCCTTATTAATATTGCCTCGAAAATTAAACTTAGTGTACTTATAGGGTTTTATAGGCTTTCCATATTTCACCTTAGGTGATCTAGGCCCCATTTGCCTACCATGATCCCTTATTTATTTTGTTGGTTTTAAACCATCCCCCTTTGTGTTATAAGCTTTGATAACACTAGATTATTTTTATTCTATGTATAAAAACTTAACTATGGTTATTGCATAGTTTTATTTGACTAGAGGATTTAGAACCCTCTCCTTTAGTATAATGTGATAAGTGTTCCCTTAGTTAGGTTTAGTGGATCTAATTTGGTCATGCTCCTGATATACAAAGTATACAATAGAGTTAGTTGATTACCTTCTCCAAGCTTGGATTTACTAAGTAGGATAATTTATAAATCTAGATTAATTTTTTACATGCATTTTGCATATATAGAAAATAAATATCCATGGGATTGACCATTACATGACATTTGAAAAAATATTGGTCTAAAGGATATGTATATATGTAACCTTGATGACTAAACTTAATATGTATATGTAATGCAAAAGGAAAGACATTCATGTCATGAATCCAAGGTCACCCTAATAAAATATTTTAATCAATATCATTAGGCATTACTTACCATAAAGTGATAAAAAAACACAAACCTAAAGTGATATTCAATTTAATTTTCACAAGTGTCTAGTGTGGAATGTTGTCAAATCCATGAATTCTCATATTTGAATGGGTGAGATCATTTATCATTTTTTGGTGGAAATTTAGGTCATTTTTATATTTCTTGTATTTATGAATCACCTAATGAGAATGGTTCACCAAAAATTGGAAAAATCACCATTGAGATGGTGATTTTCCACTGCATTTGAGATGGGTATCTCTCTCATAAGATATGTTGATTTTTTGGGGTTACACTTACTTTAACCATAAATCAAAAAAAGGAAAAAAATAGAAAATTGTGGAAGGACAAATAAGGATGATAGAGGTGAAGGAGCTAAAGACATAGTGGAATAAATGCAAAGAACCATTGGAATAACTTAGAATTAAATTAAATAGATATAAATTATTCCTCCCACAAAAAATGGGCATATAATTAACATATGTAATGGGGAAAAAAAGCTTGCTTGGAATCACAAATTATCTTCAAAACTTGGATAGGATACTATTGGTATAAAGGCCATACATGTCATTTAAAATAATGAATAAAAGTGCAAAATTTTAGTGGAATATGTTAATTTGGGTTTTATGAACAATTGGGAATATTACAAGGTAACATCTAAAATTTTGGGATCATTGAAAAAGATTAACTCCAATGCATGAGTTGTAATGCATTGGGTTTTATAAAGACCCTATTGGTGGAATAAAGGTGAGTGGAGTAGTTGTTTACCTCAGATAATTTATATATGTGTGTGTGTGTGTGTGTGTGTGTGTGTGTGTGTGTGGGTGGATTGATTATGGATCCAAACTAAAGTGGGCCTGACCAAAATAAACTCATAAATAATTATTACTAGAGTATAAATCAAGGCTTGTGGTCCAAACAAGATGAAAAAATTTCAAGTTGGATCTTGAACTAGGGGTTGGATAAGCAATTATGAGCCAATGTTTAATACAAGATAATGTAATCACACTAATAATAAAACATAGCTAAGAATCCAAGGGAACAAGAATACAATAAAATGTAGCATATATAATCAAAGGTTGTTGCATTTGTTAGATTTCAATTGCACATATACAAAGGGAGATTATGATTATTATGCAAAAGGTATTCAAATTAGCAATACCATGATATGAATAACTATATTAAAATAATACTCATGCACAACTAAAATACTAATATACCAGCCTAATGCATATTCTTATAAGATTCACGAGTTTGAAGAAGAATCAATATTTGCATATCAAGACCAATTACAAAACAATCTCTATAATTTCCTATTAATCTTAACAACTAAAGTTATTCTTCATTTAAGATAGGGAGGATACAAATATATAATATTAGGGAGGGAATTCCTCATCCTCAAAGTGATGTCTAAATTTACATCTTTAAAAATAGAACCATGTCAAAATCATGCAAAGCATGCATGTACAAAAATGTATCCATAATTAGGGTTTCTCAACTAAAATACAATATATATTCTAAATAAATTTGGAACCATTTGTTCCAACTTAATTCAAACATGAAAATAAATACAAATATTGAAGGCAGTGTTAATGTGGCACCAATATAAGAGGAAAGTAATTTGATGATATCTATGTAAATAGAAGTGGAAGTTATATCCCCTTGAGGGATCAAAACTGGCCCTATGGAAGTATGCATCACTACATATCCAAAAACTTAGGGATATTGATGATGTGGAAACACTTATAGTTTAATGCATGTTTGGTACTAACCCCAACACTCACTTTATGGCCTTGATATTTTCAAGTAATGTGTGTTGGCTTCAGCCATCAACCTTGTGTGTTATGTTTTTGAGCTCTTAGATTCAACTCTAAGGGATTCAAACTTCATTAGTTTATCCTTGGAAAAATTAATCAATTTCATAATATCATCATTATTCTTATTTATATCTCCCTCAACTTCCTCCTTGAATATATCTATAGCTACTGTAAGAAGTTTTCTATATTGGCCCTGTTTACTAGCTCTATATTAGAAGTTATCACATTCATGACCCTAATATATCTCAAAATCTCTAATGCCTCATTCTCATGGATTTAAAAATGTCTTATCAAATCCTTCATTTGTGTATGCTATTTGATTTCACCATCCATTTTCATAATTAAATAACTTAGGTTCCATGTGGCATCTTGGGTTGACATCAAGGTCAGGTGTTTGAATGCACTACTTTTGGCACATTAAATCTAAAAGTTAAGCCTTTTATCAAATTATTTTAACTGGTGCCAGATATTAAAAACCTTCATCCTCTCAATATTTATTTCTCCTAGATGTTCAAATATTATCAAAATATTATATAACTTTGTGGTTGCACTTTTTACAATATCTACAATTTCTTGAGGAACATGGATGATCTATATCTATAGTGGCCACTATTGTGCCTCCTCATTACTCTTGTCATTTATTTCATATCTTATCCATATGAATCCACAAAAGAATGTAAATATTTTGTATATTTTTTTGGGTCATTTAGATCCTTTTCATTCTTCATATCCAAGAGAAATAAGTTTTCCCTTTGCTCAAACCCTATTTCCTCCCTTATATTTATGTTCACTACTTTCCTCTTCTTCACCCTATGAATTTTTCCACTCTACCTATCCAAATGAGTGGATATGGTATATATATTTTAGATTAACAAATTTTATCTCTCATATCTTCGGCATTGTATCTCATTAATCCATTGGGACACAATAAGCTCCACTTCTTCTAGTTGACTTAGGTATTTCGAGGTAGACGGTGGAGTTATTGTGGGAGGTAGAGTTATTACTAGAGGTACCAATGAATCATTTATTTGAATATGGAATTGGAGGGGTGGATAAGTAATTATTTTCCTTCCTAAGATTTACCTTTGAGGGGTAACCTTTGCCACTTATTTAGTCAAACCTGGAGCTTTAAAAACTATCATCATGGTTGACTTTACAGAGACATATTGGGGCAGTGCAATGTTAATTTTAAGAGGGCCTATTGCATGACCTAATGGAAATATTTGGTGAATCTAGAGAAATTTGAATTGTAGATTTGGAAAATCCATCATGGGTAATGATGAATATATGTCATTTTTGAAGAAGAGAAAACATGTAGTTTCCTTTTTTTTATACAACTACTTGGCTACATGGAATGTATTTACTAAATGGCTATATCAAATGGTTGAGCCAAAATATTGTGCCAAATGAATGTGTTAGATAGCTATGCTAAATGATTATGTTGGAAGCCTAGATGTCTTTTTCAAATGATTAAGCCAAATGACAATGTCAGATGGCTTCACCAAATGGTTACACTAGATGATTGTGTCAAACAGTAAAACTGAACCAAGATGAAGGGTTACCAGTGTGGCCAATCTATTAATTGGTTGCTTGATCACCTCCATAAGCCTATAAATATGCCCTCAAACCTCATTTTAAAAACTTTTCACATTTGATTCTTCATCCCCCTAGCCCTACTCATAGTAATAAAATATGTTTTTGAAGAACTTGCCATAATACCAAGCTTGTACAGTTTAAATATCATACAACAACCACTTCTATATGTGTACACAATATAATAATTGGATTTAAAAATGTAGTTCTGTGTCTTGACATCTTGTTGTAGACTTACCAAGCTATATCTTGAATAAATAATAAGTTCACATTGTTCAAGGAGAGCTTTTTGAATATGAAGAGAAATAAAATTTACAAGGGGTTTATAAGAAGAATTTATATTCCATGTGTAAGGAATTATAAAAAATGATCGTGTCACCTCTACAATTATTTCCATTATTTTAGATAATATGATACGAAAAAGATTATATCAGGAACTGGTCAAGCTACCTCTAGTAAACAATGTCATGCATCCATTAGATAGCTTCAAAACCCATTCAAAATCATATGGGATAGCTAAAAAATGGTTGAGAATGTTTATTATGAATATGTGGGATGCAATTTAGATGACAGGGATAATGAATAAGAAGATATGGTTATTGAACAATGATCAATCAATAAAAATATGAAACCCCTGGTGACATAAATATTGAATTGTTGCATAAAATTTAAGACTAGGATCAGTCTATAAGGTGGTCACTAATCCTTAATTTTATACAAAAGTTTAATATTTATGTCACCAAGGGCTTCATCTCTTTTATTGTTTGATCATTATTCAATTTACATCTCTTATTGTTTGTTATCCCTATCATCTAAATCGCACCCTACATCTTCATAATAAAAATTCTTGACCATTTTTTTAGCTAGCTCATATTATTATGGATGGATTCTGAAGCTATATAATGGATCCATGACATGGTTACCATAGGTAGCTTCACTAGTTCTTGATTTAATCTTTTTTATATCAGATTATTTTCAAAATAAAGGTAATACTTAGAGAAGATGCACCATTTTTTTTTGCTAACTCCTGACACATGGAATTTGAATTACCCTTATAAACCCCTTGTATATTTGATTTTTCTTCATATTCATATATTACTCTTGTACATTTATTTCATATCTTCTCCATATGAACCACAAAAGAATGTAAATCCTTTGTATATTTTTTTGGGTCATTTGGATCCTTTTCATTCTTTATATCCAAGAGAAACAAGTTTTCCCTTTGTTCAAACCCTATTTCCTCCCTTATATTTATGTTCACTACTTTCCTCTTCTTTACCCTCTAAATTTTTCCACTCTACCTATCAAAATGAGTGGATATGTTATATATCTTTTGGATTAAAAAATTCTCTCTCTCATCTCTTTACCATTGTATCTCCTTAATCCATTGCGGTGTAATAAGCTCCACTTCTTCTAGTTGACTTAGGTATTTAGAGGTAGAGTGTGGAGATATTGTGATAGGTAGAGTTATTACTAGAGGTACCAATGAATCACTTATTTGAATATGGAATTGGATGGGTGGATAAGTAATTATTTTCCATCTTGAGGTTTAACTTTGAGGGGTAACCTTTGCCACTTGTTTAGTCAAGCCTCGAGTTTTAACAACTATCATCATGGTTAACTTTATAGGGACAGATTGGGGTAGTGTAGGGTTAATTTTAAGATGGCCTACTAGATAAAATATTAGAAATATTTGGTGAATCTATGGAAATTTTAATTGTAGCTTTGGCAAATCCTCCATGGGCAATGATGAATATATGCCATTTTTGAAGGAGAGAAAATATGTAGTTTCCTTTTTTCATACAACTAATTGGCTAAACTAAATGCATTTAATAAATGGCTATGTTGAATGGTTGAGAGAAAAGGTTGTGCCAATTGGCTATGCTAGATGGATTTGTTGAATGATCATGCCAGAGGCCTACATGGCTCTATCGAATGGTTGAGCCAAATGACTATGTCAGATGGTTACACTAGATGACTGTGTCCAATGGTAAAGCCAAACTAAAATGAAGGGTTACCAATGTAGCTAATCTACTACTCAGTTTCTCGATCACCTCCATAAGCCTATAAATATGCCCTCAAACCTCATTTTACACACTTTTCACATTTAATTCCTCATCCCCCCTAGCCCCACCCATAGTAATTCACCATAGTATTAAAATATGTTTTTAAATAACTTTCCATAATACCAAGCTCATAAAATTTGAATATAATATAATATCCACTACCATATGTGTACATGATACAATAATTATCAAAAGATTTGCCAAGGTCTGAATAACGAGGATGCACGAGTCGTGGTTACACGGGACGAAGCAAGTGAATACCACAAAATGCTAAAGCAAATGAAATCAAACAAGAGACAATTGCATAGACAATTTGGAGAAAAACCAATATTCCATTAACATGAGATGGCCATAATGAAGAATACATATAGGAGAGCTAGTAAGTAACTCCTCCACAAATGGTGGTCAAAGCACCCCAAGAATAGACTGTAACTCCTCCATGAAAGGTAGTGACAAGGTGCTAAGAATATAGAAGTAACTCCCATAACTAGAATAGCCGATCAAAGGAGTTACTTATGACATTCTTATGACACCTATGACACATCTATGACACACATCTCCACATAAGCTAGCCTATCCCATGAATGTAGGAAAACTCCATGTATGCACAAATATATAATTTTCCTAATTAAATAATAGGGCAAAATAAAAACCTACACTAATACCCCCCATAAGTGCAGCTTAGGTGGGCAGTGTAGAAATATAAAATGGGTCCTGACAACTAGGCCTGATGAGGTACCCATGTACAAAATCAGTCTCCCATAAGATAGAGAAAAGGAGAAAACCCGTAAGAAAAAACTCCCCCCCAAAAGAGAGACATAAATAAATGAGAAGGCTAGAAGGCCCCCCTGAAGATGATGCTGCTGCAAATGTAGACCGTACCCTAAGAAGAGCTAGTAAATGAATGAACTTGCTCTCGATGAAAGGTTTGGTGAAGATGTCTGCAACCTGCTCTAAAGACTGGCAAAAGATTAAGTCAATGACCTAACTATGAGTAAGCTCCTAAATGAAATGCATGTGAATCTTTATGTGCTTGGTCCGCTAGTGCTGAACTAGATTTCTGCAAATCTGAATGGTACTCTAGTTGTCACAATAAATGATGGTGGGCTACCTGATAGGAATGCCAAATTCAAAAAGAATCTCTTGAAGCCAAATAGCCTCAGTAGCTGCATTAACAGCTCCCCTATACTCTGCCTCTGTGGATGATATAGCAATAGCATTTTGCTTCTTGCTAGACCAATTGATAAGACTAGAAGCTAGAGAGAAACTATAATCAAAAGTGCACTTACGAGTCTGTGAATTGCCATCCCAGTCTAAATCTGTATATCCAACCAAGTCAACCTCTATGCCAAATCTGTAATGAATCATGTATTTATGTGAACCCTATATGTAATGCAAGATCCTCTTAGCCACTTTCCAATGCAGCTCATGAGGTTCCTGTATAAATTTGGAGACAAGTCCCACTGTATATGATATGTCAATCCTGGTGTGAGTCAAGTAGATGAGACTACCAACAAGTTGTCGATATCGAGTGGCATTAATCAATGGTGAAGAATAGTCAGCCTTAAGCTTGACTCCTAATAGAAAGGGAGTTAGAGATGGCTTGTAATCAGCCATGTTAAATTGAGCCAATAATTCAAGAGCATACTTAGGCTATGCAAGAGAAATCCCTAAATTTGACTATGAAATCTTGATGCCAAGGAAGTAGTGCAACAAACTCAAGCCTATCATGTCAAATCTATCCTAAAGAGATGCCTTTACCACTGCAATAGCTGATGAAGAACTCCCAGTGATCAAAAGATCATCAACATATAGAACCAAAATCAGGAGTGAATCATCCTACCGCAAGAAGTAGACATTGGGGTCAGAATGGCACCTAGTGAAACCCACTATGAGAAGGAAGGAATCCATCTTGGCATACCAAGCCTGAGGGGCCTATTTGAGGCCATAGATAGATTTCCTAAGTTTGCATACTTAGGAAGAATCCTAAACAAATCTTGGTGGATGTTCCATGTAGATCTCCTCCTCTAGGTCTCTATGAAGAAAGGCACTCTTCACATCCATCTGGTGCACATCCCAACCATGTGTTGCAGTAATGCCAAGGTGAGTCAGATAGAAGTCATCTTTGAAACGGGTGCAAAGGTCTCTGAGTAGTCAATGCCTACCACCTGTGAGAAACCCTTGGTGACCAATCGTGCCTTGTACTTATCAATCGACCCATCTATTACAAACTTGGTCTGATATATCCACCTACATCAAACCATCTTCCTTCCCTTAGGAAGTGAAGTCAAGTCCTAAGTGTGATTTTTGATTAAGAAAGAATATTCTTCTTCCATAGCACTATCCCACTCAGGTACTCTCGATGCCTATAGAAAAGTCTATGGATCCAAAACTAAGGTAAAGAAGGCATGTGGATCTCTCTGAAAATCCCCCTAGTACGTCTGTCATATGCAAGATCTCCTGCCCAAGTGCCAGCACTCTCAAGTGTTTGTCTGGCCCAAAGTGGCCCAAAAGTGGGTGAGTCAAGTGCTAACTCCTCATCCTCTAACTGACTAGAGGTGGATGACCCTACATCACTGTCCTCATTGTTTGAACTCAAAGAAGAAGAAGATGTCTCTGGCTTAGGAACCTACTGTTGCTGATCTAAATCTGAGGAATCATCATGAAAAAGTAGATCTGATGAGAGAGAAATGTCAAGTGTTAAGTCTCTAGGACTCTCCTGAAAGTGGACACTTCTCTCAATGAACAACTCATGAGTGGTCAGATCTAGAAGGCGATACCCCTTAACACCATCTGGATATCCTACAAAGATGCAAGGCTTGGACTGATGTTCTATAGCTTTGCATTTCTTCTTCGGTATGCAGGCCATGGCTGGGGATCCAAAAACTCTAAGGTGCTCAACATCAGGTTTCCTTTTATGCCAAGCTTTAAAGGGTGTTATCCATTTTAAAGTTTTGTGAGGAACCCTATTTTGAATGTAGCAAGCATAATTGATGGCTTCGGCCCAATATTATGGTGTTAAGGATTTGGATTGAATCATATAGCTACCCATCTCTTTCAAGAACCTATTTTTGCATTCTGCAACCCCATTTTGTGAAGGACTGTAAGTGACTATCTATTGCAAATCAATCCTCTCTGTGGTGTAAAACTGCTCAAACCTATTGCTAACATACTCCCCTCCATTGTCACTTCAAAGAACCTTGATGGATTTCTCACTCTGTTTCTCAACAAGAGCCTTGAAGTCTAGAAATTTTTCAAACACTTCAGACTTTTGTTTGAGAAAATATATCCAAGTGTACCTAGAGAAATCATCAATGAAAGTGAAGATGTACTTGGCCCTTGTGAAAGATGATTTGGGAAAGGGTCCCAATACATCACTGTGGACTAACTCCAAAGGTTGTGAAGCCCTCCAAGCTTTGCCTTTGTCAAATTTTGCTTCAGGATACTTTCCAAGGGAGCACCCCTCACAAAGTCCTTTTGAGAATTAGACACGAGGCAAGCCAATGACCATGTCATTTTTGCAAAGTTGTTCAAGGTAGTAGTAGTTAAGGTGGTCAAACCGCTCATGCCATAATTTTCTAACTCCATCTGAATGATTTAGCAATGATGTTGGAGAAGAATTACGTGCAAAATGTGAGGTGTATAACCTTTCTTGGTGATCTTCCCTACCCACTGCCATTGTAGTATCACTATGCAACTCCCTGATAGCCACTGAATTTGGTGAAAAATCAACTCTCATGCCCCGACCAATGTGAGTGATTTGGTATATTGATAGGAGATTGGTTGAAAGAGAAGGAACACTTAGAACATTATTGAATGTTCTTCCTTCCATATCAATTGACCCTCTCCCTACAACGAAAACTGATGTGTCATCACCCAAACTAATTGAAGTCATGCTACAAGGCTCTAAAGATGAAAACTCAACTAGGGAAGAACCCATGTGGTGAGAAGCACCCAAGTCAATGACCCATGAAGATGTAGAAGCTATTGTAGCTATAAGGGCCTTGCCCTTTTCTTTCTCCTTACCCTTGCCTTTTGCCTTAGTAGAATCTTGGGTAGATGAATTTTGCTTGATGGACTCATGAACACTTATGTTGTGCTTCTCTAGAAGATGAGTTAGGTGATCTATTTGTTTCTTCATGTATTTGTGTTCATCATGCCCTATCTTCTTACAATAGGCACACTTAACCTTCTCCTTCTTAGGTTTAGCATTGGAGGAGGAAGACTCAGTGTTGTTTTTGGTAAGATTGTTGTTTTCTTTCTTCTTCTCTTGGTCCTTGTTTTCTTTCTTCTTCTCCGTTGTTGAAGTCTTATCCTTACCATTTCTAGCTATCAAAGCTTGGGGTTGAGTAGACTTCATTATGCCCATTTGAATTAGCTTATCTTGCTCACTAGTCAAGTCGGCAATGAATGAATCCAAAGAAGGCATTTTCCATGTAGTGCCAAGAGCACTTTTTGTGGCATGGAAAGTGGAGACAAAGACTGAATAACTTGGACCTAACTTTGAGAGAATAGAAAGGATGAGTTGATCATCTTTCTTCTCTAGCCCGCATTCTTTCAATTGTAATCTAAGGGCCTTAAACTTAGTGAAGAAGTCCTGTAGGGTGTCAAAGTTGCTAGGACTTAGACTTATGAGTTCATTTTTGAGCTAATGACCTCTCATCTCATCAAGCTTCCAAATAATGTTTCTATGGTGTCCCATATGTCGTTGGGAGTCTTGGTGGTTTTTAAATGGAAGAGAAGTTCTAGAGACATGGACAAGCTCAATAATCCATAGGCTTCATCACTATGGTTGTACCACTTAACCTTTTCAACATCAGTGCTGGTATCTACTTCAGTACCCATGGTGATCCTATACATCCCTTTACTTCTAAGAATGATTGACATTTTAACCTTTCATTCATGATAGTTGAAGAGTGTTAGGGGTTTAAGTTGAAAAGAATCGATTTTAAGCTGAATTTAGGTGAAGTTGTGTTGATTGCAAGTGTTGAAAAGCAATCACACCCCCCCAAAATGTTGAGCCCCCCTAAAATATTCAAGTGCATGCTCAAAATACATCGAGCTTAGTTGAGAATGCATCTTAGAGCTATCAGTGCAAGACTTTAAGCAAATAGGACGTCAGACTCAGCTGAAAATGTGTCTTGGGAGACCCAAATTTTAGGCACTTTATAAACTAGTGCATTTTTAAAAAATAACAAGCCTATGTTTTGGAGAATTGAAATAAAAACACTTTTTTTAAAAATGGCACCCGAATCTGAGCTACTGTTTGCAAGATATTAATGATTCAATTTCCAATAAACTAGTGTTTTTACAAAAAATAACACTAAAACATTAAAAAATCCCTATTTTGAGAGAGAAAGTGGCTTTCCAACCACTCATTAGACTCAACACGGAGTGAGGAATCCAAAGGAGGTCTTTGTGAGGGGGAGTTGGCCTCCTGCCAACTCGGGCCTCACCCTTCCTCTTCGACAATTGAATATACAAGCTTTAAAAAAAACTCAAATTTTTCTCAATCAAAGAGCCCCCCCAAAAAAATATGATTTGGTAATTTATATTAGTTCGTTTATAACTGCCAATAGCAAGAAATACTAAGTGGTATTGATTTCAATGCATTACAAAACCCTCATGAAGAGCATATGCTGAAAATACAACTTTGGCATAATATCTAGATAAATAGCACCACTGTGATCTACTCAAAAAATAATGCACTTTCAAAAAAAAATCATCTTGATATGAGGTCTTATGTGAAAGTTATGATCCTCCAAAGTTTCCAAAATAAGAACTGTGTAATGTCACGACTGAGAATCCGTTATTTCTAAAAAATCTTAGCATCAAAATTAAAAAACATCTACACTAGTGCATAGAGTATGAAAAAATAGCCAAAATCAAAAAAAATATTGTGGGAAAAGGAGTCCGTACGAGCAAGAACGGAGCATTTGAAAACCGCCTTCAAAATTGCAACTGCCAATGGAAAGGGGTCCTGCTGTAGCTTTTTGAGCGCGTTTCTACTATGCAAAAATTGAAAGATACCTAGATGATTTTTTTAGGCTACGAACAAAACCCAAAAGGCATTTTTCTTGTTGATGTACAGAAGATGTAGATCTAGTGTAAAATAGACACCTTTAGCTAGAAAAAATGACCCCAACAACCAAAAAATAGCATGCAAAGGTAGAATCAGCTACTAAGAGATTGCAAAGGCATGTGACAACTTGTAATTCTAATTAAAACACAAAATATGTAAGCTAATTGACAGAAATAAGATTATTGGATCTTGCAAAATCTCATCTGCATGTATATGGAGAGGCCAAACAAGCCATGGAAGGAATAAGAGCATGGAGAACTAGCAATATCTCCCAAAAATTTTCAAATTTCACAAAAAAATGCCTTAACAAAGCTCTAGATTTCAATGAAAACGATAGGAAAATAGACAACCAGTTATCGGGGTGGCTCTGATACCATATCAGAGGATTTGCCAAGGTCTGAATAACGAGGATACACGAGTCGTGGTTGCACAGGATGAAGCAAGTGAATACCACAAAATGTTAAAGTAAATGAAATCAAACAAGAGACAATTGCATAGACAATTTGGAGAAAAACCAATATTCCATTAACATGAGATGGCCATAATGAAGAATACATATAGGAGAGCTAGTAAGTAACTCCTCCACAAATGGTGGTCAAAGCACTCCAAGAATAGACTGTAACTCCTCCATGAAAGGTGGTGACAAGGTGCTAAGAATAAAGAAGTAACTCCCATACCCAGAATATCCGGTCAAAGAAGTTACTTATGACATTCTTATGACACCTATGACACATCTATGACACACATCTCCACATAAGCTAGCCTATCCCATGAATGTAGGAAAACTTTATGTATACACAAATATATAATTTACCTAATTAAATAATAGGGAAAAATAAAAACCTTCACTAATAATAATTGGATTTCAAAATGCAGTTTTGTGTCTTAACATCTTGTTGTAGATTTGCCTGGCTATATCTTGTAGAAATAGTAAGTTCACATTGTTCAAGGAGAGCTTTCTGAATATGAAGATAAATAAAATTTACAATGGGTTTATTAAAAAAAATTAAATTTAATGTGTTAGGAATTAGCAAAAATAATGGTGCCAACTTCACAAGTATTGCCATTGTTTTAGATAATCTGATATGAAAAAGATTAAATCAAGAACTAGTCAAGCTACCTCTGGTAACTAATGTCATGCATCCATTAGATAGCTTTATAACCCATTTATAATCATATGGTATAGCTAAAAAATGATCAATAATGTATATTATGAAGTTTTGGGATGTGATTTAGATGATAGGGATAATGAATAATAAGATATGGTAATTAAACAACGATCAGTCAATAAAAAAGATGAAACCCTTGGTGACATGATTATTGAACTTTTACATAGAATTTAGGATTAGGATTAGTCCATATGGTGGTCACTAATCCTTTATTATATGTAAAATTTTAATATTTATGTCACCAAGGGTTTCATCTCTTTTATTGTCTGATCGTTGTTCAATTTCCATCTCTTATTGTTCATTATCCTTGTCATCTAAATCACACCTTGCATCTTCACAATAGACATTCTCAACCATTTTTTTAGCTAGCTCATATTATTATGGATGGATTTTGAAGCTATCTAATGGATCCATGACATGGTTACCATAGGCAACTTCACCAGTTCCTGATTTATCTTTTTTATATCAGCTTGTTTTTAAAATAAAGATAATACTTGGAGAAGATGCACCATCATTTTTGCTAACTCCTATCACATGGAATCTGAATTCCCCTTATAAACCCCTTGTAAATTTGATTTTTATTCATATTCAAAAATATATCCTTTAACAAAATGTGAACTTCCTATTTTTATAGGATATCTAGGCAAAAGTAAAGGTACACATGCAGTGTTTTGTTTGTACATGCCATTAAAATCACTTCAGTATCCTTCAACTAGTGAGGTACATTTAATGGTTCTATCTTTCAAGGTTTCAAATTTGGTTTCCCTATTATTTTGTACGTTGTCCTAGTAGGGTTTGGGAATATAGTCCTTGATTTTTTTTGTTTTCCTTTCTTCTTCTCATGCCCTTAAGCTTTAACTCCAATGAATTTTCTTGCATTTCCATTCAGCACTATCATTTGGTCTATCATTTGAAAGTTTCATTCAATAGTGTTATTTGGCACTACCATTTGACACTTATATTTGGCAATATTGGTGGTGTTGTTATTCATCACTATAATTTGGCTCCTTTTATTATCATTGTTTGTGTTCACTATTTGGTATCATCATCTGGTTCTTCAGTTTAGGTTTTGTTGGTTGCCTTGTTTGACATCAGGGGTGGTGGGTATATATATGTGGTAAATTAAATTTTATTCTAAGATAATGTTGTAAATGGTTTTTTAGATGAACCCAAAACTAATTTACATCCCTAAAATTTTGACGATTTGGTCCCATCTATCCACCCTATAAAAATTCCAAAACCAAAATCCAATAATTGGGATATTCATGAATTGATGAATATGTGCCTCTAGAATTTACCCTGGGGTAGTGGTTATAATGATAAAGATAAGGATTTTGGGGAAACTAGTGTCCCTATAAGATTGAAAAAATAAATTGAAACTAATTTCTCATAATAGACTCTTTTATTTATATCCATTATTTGGGTTGATGTTGAAATAATAGAAGAATCGATTGAACTAAAACATAGTGGCCTAGGAATAGTAGGTGGAAAATTTGTAGCTTAAGTATCTATAATATAAATAGAAGAAGAAAGATAATAAATTACCTTGTTAACATCTTGTCTCTCTTCTTTAGTGGGGATCTACTAGTCTAGTTCCTTAGATGGGGTTTCTTCTTCATGAAAGCTTCCTAGGCTCATTGCTTTGAAATTTTCTAACTATGCTTCCTCTTATATTTCATCTTGGAATCCTTCCTAACTTAAAATTTGATTTAATCCCTTAAAATTTTATACATTCCCTTCCTCTTCATCCTTATTATAATCAACTACTGATATGGCATGCCCATACTCTTCCTCCTCTGCTCCCTCATCAAGGGATTCTCCTATAGTGGCAAGACCTAATGATGGTCTTTCTTCTAGTTGTCAATCTTTGAGTGAGGCTTCGATAACACTATATTTCATTTGGTAAGTTATTATTGATGTAATGGAAGGTGAAAGAGAAGATGAAATAGATGAAGGATCCATAGTAAGAGGGGTTTTCATTGCATGTAGTGGTGAAGTAATAGAACGTGGAACAATAATGTTTTAGGGAAGAATGGATGAAAATGGAACTAGTATGGTAGGGAATATTTGAGTAAATGTTCCCTAATTATTGGTTATGGATGGAGATGAACTTACTAGAGGTGCTTGAGTGGATGGAGAATTAGATGGAAGAGATGATAAAGAATCTTGGAAAAACTCTAGGAGACTGACATGTGTAGGTGTTGTAAGTATAGGGAGAGGTTTCAAAGAGAATGTACTCTTTTTATATCCTAAGGAGGTGTAGACCTTTAAATTTTAGTGGTTTTTCCCAAAGTGTTGGTAGAAAATGAATGGGTGGAAGAAAGATGAGGACTAGGAAGACCTCTGATAATTTTCTTTCTAATTTATAGGTTTTACTCCTTTTAACCACTAAACTCTCCCTCTAATGGATTGGTCTCTTCTTTTGTAGGAGAGGGAGGCCAATATTTTTCTATTTGGTTATATGGCTATGTCAGAGGCCACTAACGAATCTAGGATCTATATGCCTACTCTACCATATTTTTTCCTTTTATTTGGTAATATTTAGATCACACTAATTGAATGTCCTGGGCAACTATCATTGACATTTACTTGTCCCTCGTATGACTCCAAACTTTAGAGTCATATAATAAATTCATCAAAACAACATATTTATCATACTTTTGGTGGCTATATTTGATTTTCAACCCTTTTTTTCTTGAGGATTTGAAGATAGTCTCTAAATTTTCTATTGGGGTCCCATTCCCTAAATTGGACCACCTTTAAATTGTAGTGGGATATGACATTCCCTGCATGATTGGAATGTTCTCTCACCATAAACTAAAGATGATCAATGCTTATAGGTGTCTTATAGTAATAATATTTATGTTTGATCAAATATCCTCATCTATATTATTTACAACTGGTGTCCCACCTCTTATTTTTTAAGTTTGTCTAGAATGTTGTGTGATAAAAACAAAGTGGGTTCCCTTGTCCCTTAAATTATAATTATGGTATAATATGGATAATACCAATAATCACCTATTTTATCTATTCTTCTCAAATTATTATATATTATGGGCATATGATTTATATGAATGGCTTGGTAAATTTGAGGATAAATTCCATCAAAATCCTTGAAATCTCATTCCTGAATCTATAGACAAATAAGAAAGAATAGTCCTCACATATTCTATTATCCAAATATTATACAGAGAGATACCATAATTCTCCATGGGATCTATGGAGTTCCCCAAGGACTGCATTTGATAGATATGGCATGATGTAAAAAATTCCATCAACTAGACTTTATTCATGCTTAAACAACTGTGTCTTAAATCTAACACTAAAAACCTTTTCTAGGGAAACAATTTTGTTAAAAATTAAGATAATTTCAAAAAATATAACCCATTTCACTTGTACATAAGTAATGCTATAAAAAACATATAAAATTTTTAGAACAACCATGGTTATCTTGATACTAGTCTAAATTTTATAATACATTTAGAGGAAAGTCTTCCCTTAGGGTTCAATTGCTATACATTCACTATCCAATGCATGAATTTTCCCTCTACAGTGTGTAGATACTAAAATTGAGTCACACATATGCGTTACTCCCTATGTCATAACCCCCCTTTATCCCTATTTCAATAATAATAATTAGTTGTCCTAACCCATGCTTTTACCCCTCACATATTTAATTAATTTGAAATATATAATTAAGTTAATTAAAAACCCTTTTTTCCACCTTATTGGGCCACCTCATCCTAAGACTAATCCTCACCTGATGAGTCACCTCAAGACTTATTCCCCTTATCCTAACTACCCAAGACTTGTTCTCACTTCAAAACTAAATTCCTAACCAACTACATCCTTCTTAACCTCCTATTTTTACCATTTTATAATAGGTGCCACACTTGGCATGAGGAGAAATAGAAAATAGGAAAAAGATATTAGTTTTACCTATTCTAAGGCCATTGACATTGGTCAACCCATGGCTGATGTTGATGGGATCACCGATGTCAGTTATATAAGCCAAACTCCAAACTGATGTTCAGGTCAGTAGAAATCAAAAACACTCCTTATTTTCATACAAGCTTTTGACATTCAAATTTCAACATCTTGGCTTACTATTATCTCACATAAGTCAATTCAAATTAGGAACCAAGCTCTTGAGAACCAATAGCATCTACTTGTTCTCTCTATTCAGGGCATCAATTTGGACTATTTGCTAGGAACCATCCATCTAGCACTTATCATTTAGTCACCACTACAGCTAAGTACATCACGTATTCTATAGGTATTTTAAGAAATTACTTTGTAATCACTTTATGTCTACTAGTCATTACTTTACACATTCTTGACTGAACGCTTGTGAGGGAGTTATAAAGCTTACCTACTTATTTCACCTTGACCCAACACACAAAACCTCTGACTAGATCCATCCAAACCATACTCTCTCTCACACACAACTCTCCCAAACCATCTAGACCTAACTAAAAACATTTTCCTAGACTTAAAAAAGCCTTCTGCAAGCTCCTAGGCACTTATTACCCCTATCGACCTTGATAGCCTAATCAACATCAGTCACCTTCCATCACTGACCTCGATAGTATAATTGATATCGATCACTTCCTTACCGACCTCAGTATCATAACTGACATCAGCAACTTTGGATTTCCTAAACCTTCCAAAACCTACCCAAACAACTTCCAAAATACAAATAGAACATACCATATGCACTCTATTACTTTTTGTTGCACTCAGGTTGTGAATAATGGTAACATTATCTCTCTTTTATTCTCTCTTTCCCTCTCTCTTGATTATTTATTACTTTTTTATCTCTCAAAAGTGGACTATCACCTCTAAGGAAGTTTGACACTTCTTGGAATAAGCACGTAGCTTGGCAGCCCACTCAGATATCTGCTAACATAAATTTTGTGGTAGTGATTTCTTACCTGCAATTAGTCCTCCCCAGCCAAAGAGGAGTGCTCACAATGTCTGGATATGATACACAAACCAATCCAAGTTTTCTTTAATCACTCATCCATATCCTCCTCTATTTTTCTTTAGACTTGAAATAGACAAATTTTAGTGAAACATTTTTGGCATGCCCGATGGGACCCTAAAGTTTTCCTTGTGTTCATTGCTTGTTTTAAGCATTTATATAGGTGCATTATAGTGAAATTTTCCTTTCTTGCATTTTCCTCTTCCCTTCTCTCTAAAAATTAAAAATTTAACACTTTATTTTTTTGTTTAAGGACAATAAATGAAAATTTCTTCTTTTCTCTTTGCCTTTTAAAGCAATTTATCATTTTTCTTACAAGATTGAAAAAATCTCTTTTTTATCTCTTTCTTCCATGCAGATTAGGATAGTGAATTCCATTCTATACTCCTATTTCATCTTTGTTTTCATTTGAATCTAAACATTTCAGATTTGGGTTTAAAACTTTTTGCACTTCATTGTTTGCTTGTTGCATATATTAGCTCACCTAGTTAAATTACAAGCATAAGGAATGAATTGTAGTGCACCTATGTTACACAAATAGATCAAACTCACAGAAACAAACATCTAAACTCACTTGAGACAAGGCCAATTAGTATTTCATCACCTGGTGGATTACCTTACCCTACTCGACTATCCTACTTGGATTTCACCACCAAGGGGAGAACCCACTTTATTCTTTGGTGGAGTATCAACTCTAGGCAGAAGGTATATTTTGTCTAAATGGTCTAGCTTGGCTTTAGGTTCATGAAGTATGGGGAAAAAGATCCTATAACAAGAAATATACCTATTCTAACACATATTTCCTCTTGAGCACTAAAACTAACCTGAAACTAGCTCTAAATTGCTTTCTAGTACCTTCGTTAGCCAAATTTTCTTCTCACTATCTGATTAAGGTATAAGCCAACATGAGATTAAAATTAATCTCTAAGAGTTAATAATTAGTGGTTTTATGTTCTTTTTCTACTTTGTTATTGACTTTTGTATTTTGGAGTTGGCAATGATGTTTTTCTATTGATTCACAAAATCAACACTATTTCTAATACTTAGTTTGTATAACCTGTTATATCAAGTTTTATGAGTGTTCTTCCTTCTTACATAGACCTTTTCCATCCTTTATTTTACCTAGATTCTTGTTTTAGGTTTCTAAAATGTTGGATTTTCTATCTCCCAGGTTATCATAGTGACTGACATCAGTTAACTATACCAACATCAACAGACTTTAGCTATTGACATTGGTTAATCCCACTGATGTCGTCAAACTTTTGTTACTGACATCAATCAAGTGATAGATGTCTAAGACTATGTAATTTTTTATTTTATTAAAATATAAAGCTAAAATAACCCACTTACTTGCACCCAAACCTAGTTTTCCCTTATTTTATCACTTATATAGAGTATTAAGACTATTCTTACTTCTTCTTGCATGGTATTAACACAACCTCAAGATAAAATTCTTGCTAATTACACAAGTTGGCAACCACTTCCACCTTCCCCTCTTCCTTCTAATTCTATCATGGAGCATACTTCAGATACAGAACATACTCCTAACCCCAACCAAATTCCCATGTGCCTGAAGGAGATCAAGATTTTGCTAAATTTTTTGATTGCAATTTGGTAGCCCTTCACATTACCTTGCTATGAGCCAAACGTACAATTCTTCAAGTGACCCAATCTATGGTATGCCAACATCTCTAATGGAGACAACTTTAGTTTCAGCTACCTCCACTATTTTCCCCATGGTTACTCAAACCACCACTTTGACAAGAAACCCAACCATAAGTAATCTCCAAAGTTTAACATCACCAACAACCTAATCTCACCTAAACCCTGGTGTGATTTCCCTACTTTCACAACCACAACTAGTTCAGTCAAGTCTTACCCCATTCTAAAATTTAGTGGTACTTATTCCATCTACTCTCATGCCTATAATTACTCGAGTTATGACTCACCCTTCATCTATTCTACCATGCCAATAACCCAACCTATAATAACAACATCCAACTAAATCATATTCTTTAACCCAATAAGACAAGCCCCTTTTCTTTTTTCCCCCCAGCCTATGACTCATTATCCTTATGTTGTGCTAACACAACCTCAACAAGCTATGTCCTATGCTCTCTTTGCTTCCTACTAGGTTCCCTATAACTTAGGGAGTATCTCCCAGACTAATCCCCCTCCAGACCTCATTAAGATGTTGATGGATAAGATGTATAATCTAGAGACATTTGTATCTAGTTCAAAAAATGTGTTATCTTATGATAAAATATGCAATGAATCCATCCATATTTCTATTTCTATTTTCCCATATCCAAGCCAATGGGAACTCCCCAAATTTACTCATTTCTAGAGTAAAGAAGACCCACAACAGCATTTACAAGAATTTAGACATGCTTGTTATTTAATAGGGCACAATGATGCATTACTAACTCGTACTTTACCTATGTCTCTTTTAGGTGCTTCCTTGGATTGGTATAGCTCTATAATTTAACACTCCCTTTTCTCATTTACCCAACACACACAAGTATTCCTAGACCATTCTCTATTAACATTTCTAAGAAGGTTTATATTATAGACCTTTATTCTATTAGATAATTTGATGATGATTTTATCACATATTTTATCGCTTGTTAGAGAGGCTTGATCAATCAACTCTCTTTCTCCTTACCCCAACTTGTGTTTATTAAGCTCTTCTCAAGGGCATGTGCTAAACACATTTCATCCACACTCCAGGTACAAACTTTTTGCACATTTGATGAGGCCTTTACAATGGCATGAAAATTGGAAAAACTATTGTAACAAGGTGTCATAACCCTTACTCAAATCAAACCTCCTATCTAGTTTTACTAGTTCCCTTTGCACCAATATTACCTATCCTCTTACCACTTGAAGACCACGCCTTACCCATTCTACAACCACATGTTAAAGGGAACATCATTCTTATGTTATACCCTCTTGAAGATCCTTCATTGCCTACCTCTCCTCCATCAATAGAGATTAATACCCCATTCACTCCACCTTTTCACCTTGAAGAGTTAGTATTATCCACTCCTACATTAGATGAGAGACCTATTGTGCCCACTCCAATTCCACTACTCTTAATACTTATTTTACTTATTGAGGATCATACTTTACCATTTCCTCACCCACATGTTGAGGGAGCAATAATACCTTTGCTTTACCTCCTTGAGGAACCCTCTTCACCTACCTCTCCTCAACCTATGGAAGACCATACCTCTTCTCCTATCTCTATCGAAGAAGACCCCATTGGGCTCTTTATCATCTCTAGCCCAAAATAACAGATGTAGAGAGGATTAAAAAGCAAGTTAGTCAAGAATTAGTCCATAAATAATGAAACACGCATAAAGAACTAACTAACCATGAATATTTATTCTTATGTAAATTACAAAGGATAGCAAGAAACAAATGAAATAAAGCAACATCATATTACCTTTCCAAATGGATTCACCATACCCATGTGGCTCAAAAGTATGTTCTCCCTTAATCAAGCATCCTTGTCTTTGTTAACAATGGTGGTAATCTCCTTCAATGCCTCAAGAATACTCCATAAAACCTAGGCTCATGAATCCAAATCACTAAACTATCATATCAATGAAGCTTGTAAACAAAATCTCTGATCAAATGAAAAACCTTGTGGAAAAAATTTAACATTATAACTTTGAAATATTCAAGCCTTGAAATTCATGTCCATGGCCTCTCTATTTATAGATTTTTGAGATTGGTCAGGATCAACCATGACCATTCATCTCAAGATTGAGATGTGTGGACATGGATAATCCTATTATTTGGAATTAAATCCATAATTATCTTCATCATGACCTTGGAAGAAGGGGCATTGAAGAGGCATGAGAGGCATTAACTAGGCATGGGTGACCCATAATCTTGATATTTGTGGCATTTATGGCCTAGGGATGTCTTCCTAATAAATGATGTCACCTGATGATGCAATTAATAAGAATCAATTTTCAAAAAGAAATATTCAATAACTCTCATGGAAAATCCACTTAAGCTCTTGATTTGGATTAATTAGCCTTAAATAAGGTTAATCAACATTTGTGCAATTATTTGAAAATTGGCCCTCCATTAATCAAAATGGTCAGAAAGTCATATTACTGAGTTGTAATTTGACTCAAGAAGAATTAGAAGGTGACATTAGATGCATCAAAACTATATTCCCATTTAGGATGTTTCTAGTAGTAAATAATAAATGTACATGGCATGTACTGATGAATTCGAAGAAAAGAGTGATCCAAAGCACAAAACTCAAAATCATCATTTTGACTCGAAATGAATTGATCGAAGTTAGCTACCCATTCATTGCATTTCCCTATTTAGGGATACTTTGACCTAATTGGCACTTTTAAATGACAAGTTCAAACCATTTAGCATGTTTTATGGATTTTGACCTAAAATGTCATTTGAGTGAAATTCAAATAAGATTGACAATTTCAACACAAATGGTGTTAGGAATTGGATATATACAGTAGATACTAATAATTTCCCTCTTTATCAAACACTTTAGCCTTATAAAGATGCAATTGTAAGGCCTACATCAACTTTATCTAAACCCTTCTCGTGGTTGGTGAAAAGTCTAGAATTTCTTGACTCCATGAAGCTAGATCACACGGCATTTTGGGATTGGCTGAAAACTCCTTGTCCAACATAATGAGTGTCAACCTTTACCACCAACCCTCTCACAACCCTTTACCCTAAGGTATTTGACAAAGTTATATCTTCTTCACCAAAATCATCAGAAGCTCATCCATTTATTTTAGAACTCTCAACCTCGTAGGCATCTACCACATTAAAGTATATCAGGCCCTTAAGCATATGCATTGGCTCTAATTTAATTCATCCATAGGTGAAATTAGATTTAACTCCTCAACCAAAAGTTAGAGTTTCATGGCTTGAAATATAGAAAAATGTTAATCTTCCTAGATCTCACTGATCCTTCCCTCTTTGACCTCAACTTTACCATCAATTTTGGGACCACACCCCTCTACTTTAGTTGGAGTATTGCCGACCCAAGTAAAACAGAAGGTTCAGTTACCTCCACTACTATCTTTGCCACCTGGTAGGCCTTTCACATTTGACACCAAGATACCTAACATCAATAAAGTGTTAATAAAACATGTAACTCCACCGCCACCAAACAAGGCACCACACAAAATTACTCCCATGACTCCTAAACAAAAAAAGGTGTCCACTCCTATTACCACAACAAATTCAAGCCCACTCACAGGCTCTTAAAGCTTTTTCCTATGTTAGTTGTTACAATATTCTATAATAACTATTCCTCCCATTAAGCCTTATAATCTTATTAGAATGAATCCATCTTGGTTTAATGATACACAATTGTGTTTATATCATCATTCACCTGAACATGATACTGAGAGTGGAAAAGTCCTCACAGCAATCATTCGACAATACTTTGATGTTGACACTCTCTTTGTTGATACTCCCATTAACCTTCCCATTATTCCACCTTTGGCATCCACAATACCTCCTATTATTCCACCTAAATTCAAACCCAAGGATGTGTTCATACCCCCTTTGCCACCTCCACCTATATTTTAGATCAACATTGTTAATGTGGCCACGCGGTCACAAAACCAAAAGGATAAAGGTAAGGAAATGGTCGATGCTCCTTGGACTCATCCCTTTTCCAAAGATACTCCTCTGAATCCTAAGATTTCCATCTTGGGTGTCCCTAAACTAACATCTTCAAACGTTATTCAAAGCTTGATGGTGAAATAGCTTCACCAAACTCTTGTGAAAATGTCCTTGTATGAGTTAATCCAAAACTCATCCCAACACCATCAAGATTTGATTAGTGCCTTGCAAGTGATTTAGGTACAACTTGATGATCCCAAACCTCTTGCATCTTTGGTAAGCTCTCTTAATTCCATCTCCCTGATTTCCTTCAATAATTCATAAATTCCACTTCAACACCCTGAAGATCAAGATTGTGCCCTTTTTATTACTATGTATATTGATCAAACTCATTTCAAGAGAGTCATGATCAATGGGGGAGCTAGTATTAATATTATTTTCACCCATGCCTAAAAAAACTAGCTCTTCCCAAGAATTTCATATCTCAAACCAACATGGTACTCTACTCTTTTAACGATACCACAGCTACTAAGATGGGCACTATTGTCTTACATATTAGTTTATGTCCCCACACAATTCCAAAAATCTTTTATAATGTAGAAAGAGAGTTCCAATATAACATCCTACTTGGATGACCTTGGATATGTGCTATGTCATGTGTACCTTCAACTTTGCACTGATGTGTCAAGTTTGAACATGATGGGCAAGTGCATGTTATACCCACTGACATGCCTCCATTTAAAACATGAAACATGACTTATAGTACCAATGATGTTCTCATTCAATTTAAAACATCATCTTCTCTGCATGATACTTCTAATGCTTCCATAAGCTCCACTACCCCAATTATACAGATACTGACAACACAAATTTATAACATGGATCCCATGAAGGAAACTTTTAAACATTTGTCACTTGAAGAATATGATTTGTTGATGCTCAACATGTTAAATACTCCATAAGAGTATGGAAAGCTTCACATGCACCCAAATTATGATCCCCACATTGGGATGATCATCCCTTATGGGCCCGCTAACCTTCAAACTAATTTCACATATGGGGGAATTGATCAGGCTCCTACTGTTGACAATCCATCCTCTTTGCCACAACCATTTACCTATGACTTCTCCTTGCTAATCAATCCTAGTTTTGCACACACCTAACCCTATTGGTATACCTAGAAATAATTTAGTTTGGGTAGTTATGATTAGGGTGTCCATATGCCTATTGAATATCTCACTACCCAAACCATTGAAAATGCCAAAAAGAGGCATGGAGTGGGATATGACAAACCAACTAAACTCACCAAAACTTCCCATGTACCAATTATTTAAAAACTAGTCTCTCTCTCTTTACCTTCTTCTCCACCATCATGTACCAAATCAAAGGTATCTATACCTTCTAATTTTTTTTCAATAAATGCCATCCATTTGGGGCCTCTCACCTATCACAAGGGTAAGGAAAGAAGGTCCCTTCTTCTCTTTCATACTGAAATAATTGATGAAGAATATCTTACTAGTAACACTATCCAATGTCAAGATGATGACGCTATTATCACATACATGGGTGTAGATGATTCCTATATCCAATGATCACTCCCATTTGTAACACAAGTTATGTTAAATGAATCAACCATTGACATCAATTTTCCCTCTCACAATAACCCCTGCATCCTCAATAGTGGATAATATTTGGGTTCCTTTGAGCAAGTTGATTATGCCACATTTCTTAATAACCATAGCAAATCCTTTGCTTGGTATTATAATGACATGTCTGGTATTAACCCCTGTATCATCACCCACAACATTGTCACTAATTAAGATGCTAAACATGTTAAGCAAAAGCTTTGCAAGATGCATCCTCATATTGCTTTCTTTATCAAAGAAGAGCTCCAATGCCTCCTTTCTGTTAACTTTATCTAACCCATCGATTACCCTCAATAGATTTCCAATATTGTTCCTATCATAAAATCAATTAAGGGAATCCACATTTGCATTGAATATCATGACTTAAACCTCATTTGTCTAAAATATGACTTCCCATTGCCAAGTATCGACCAACTTATTGATCTAAAAGCTGGCCATGAGATGCTATCATTTATGGATAGGTTCTCTAGATATAATCAAATCCTAGTTTCTCCTAAAGATCAACACAAAACAACCTTCATTACCCCATGGGGAAATTTTTGTTATCAGGTCATGCCTTTTGGTTTGAAGAACATTGGTGCCACTTATCAACATGCTATGGCTTACATATTCCATAATCTCCTACATAAAATTATGGAAGATTACATAGATGACTTACTCGGCAAGTCTAAACTTCACCAAGATCACTTGATGATTCTCAAAACCATATTTACTCATCTCCTCCAATATAACATTTGACTAAACTCAAAGAAATGTGTCTTTGATGTTCTTTCTAGTAAGCTCTTAGGTTTTATCATTTCTCTCCATGATATTGAGGTCAACCCTACTAAGGTTAGAGAAATACTAGAGATGCTTCCACCTACTAAGGTTAGAGAAATACTAGAGATGCCTCCACCTACTAATATCAAACAAATCCATAACCTGTTAGGCAAACTTCAGTTAATTCACCACTTCATCTCCCAACTTTCAGATCATTGCCAACCCTTTCACCATATCCTCAAAAAAGATGTTTCCTTCCATTAGAATATAGATTTATAGGAAGCTTTTGATGTACTCAAAGAATATCTCCTTTCCCCACCATTTCTTATTTCACCTAAGTAAAATTAGACTTTCTACCTATACATCTCCACAATAGACCATTCTCTGGGTGTTATGATCACACATCAAGATGATAACCATCAATAATGGGTGGTTTACTACATAAGCCAGATATACCCATACTAAAAAACTTTGCCTCACATTGGTCTTTTTAGCCTCCAAGCTCTACCATTATCTCCTAAATCACCAAACCTATGTGGTCACGCATACTAATCCCCTTAAATACATGCATTACAAGCCATATCAAAACCAATGTGTAGCTCAGTGGCTCATGCTCCTTACTAAATTTGACTTGGAGTTTATTCGACAAAAGTCTATCAAAGTGCAAATAATCACTAACTAGTTAGCTACTTCCCCTTTACTTGATAACCAACCTTCAAGCCTTGAATTCTCTAACAAATCCATCATAACATTCTCCATCGATGACATCTCCTATCAAATGAAGATGTTATTAGATAGATCTAAATGTCAATATGGTGGGGGTGCAGGGGTCACTCTTATTCCTCTAGATGGTGAGCCTATGCATTTATCATTTAAACTAGATTTTGAATGTACTAACAACATGGATGAATATGAGGCTTTGATGTTAGGGATTTAAATGGATCTCTTCTTGGGTATTAAATCCATAACCATTTTTGGTGATTCTCAGCTAGTGGTCAACCAGGTTAATGGTTCTTACCTATGTAAAAACAAAATTTTGTAGCAATATAAACATCATGTAGATACACTATTGGGATCATTTTAATCTTATCTCTTACAAAGTATCCCTCAACCTATAAACAAGTTTGTTGACATAATGGCTTCACTTACTTCACACATACCCTCTTCATCCTCTTCCTCAAAAATTTATGTCACTGTGCATTGCTTAATATTACCCTCCTATGCATCAACTAACATCCTCTTTATCAGAACTATAACATCCAACCCACATGACTTATGTTACAATAAATTCATAGATTATCTTTCCTTTTCTATTACCCCTTCTACTCTATCCAATAATGGGAGACGTGCCTTCATAAAATGTGCAACTCATTACACTATGTTTGGGGGACTTCTCTACAAGTGAGTTTTTGATGGTCTCCTTCATAGATGTCTCAATAGTATTGAGACTTCCTTTTCTATTAAGGAGGTTCATGATGGGATTTGTGGTGGAATTTTTAGTGGTCACATAGTTGCCAAGCGTATCCTTTGAATTAGCTATTATTGGCCAACACTCCATCAAGATTGTGGTGATTACATTTGGCATTGTCTCAAATGTCAACAACATGCTAACCTCCTTCACATTCTAAGTAATGCATTAAAAGTCACTAAATAATTTTGGCCCTTCTCCCATTGGGGCTTAGATCTAATCAGGGAGATCAACCCTCATTCCTCCCTTCATCATCATTCTATTATTACTACCACTAAATACTTCACCAAGTGGGTCGAGGTCGTTCCTCTCATCTCCACTAAGGCTGACAAAATTATTGACTTTATCAACCATCACATCATCTACCATTTTGGTGTCCCTCATAAAATTATAATAGATAACAATAAATATTTTAAAAATAAGACTGTCTAAAGTCTTTGTGATGCATTCAAAATTAAATTAAGCTTCTCATCATCATACTATGCATAAATAAATGGGCAGATAGAAGATTATAACAAAACATTGAACAAAATTTTGATGAAGGTAGTCAATGATATGGGTAAATATTGACACACACACATTCTTTTTTCTTTATGGGCTTACTACACTAGTGTTCAAGCCCCTATGGGTTCTACACCTTTTTCCTTGGTCTATGGGACGGAGACTATTTTGCCTTTTGAAGTTCAGATTCCTTCTCTTCACATTTCTCTAAAAGACATACTTACTAATGATGACTTTCACCAAAAATATTTGGCTCAACTTGAATTGCTTTATGAGCACCATCTCATAGCTCTCAACCACCTCCAAATCTATTAAGAGCATATCAAATGCGCTTACAACAAAAACCGCAAAGAGCAAGATTTCAATATTGGAGATCTCATCTTAAGAGAAAATCAACATGTGATGAACATAGAGAAAAGCAAATGGGGTAAGTTTACTCCTAATTGGCTTGGACCATACATCATAACTTACAAGTATGGCTCAAGAACTTATCATTTGTCTTCTCTCAAAGGAAGGCTAGAACCCAAGTCTTTAAATACCTTACACCTATGACCATTCTTTTTTTAAATAAGCATCACTTCACCTCATGTTTTAACTTGAGCTCGTACCTTGAGCACCCCTATTACATTCATTTCCCTTCCTCTTAATCCTTACTCCTAGTCACTTAGTTAACTTATGAAGTTTTATGGTTTTTCCTTCAAAGTGGAAAAATACTAAGCCTCTATAAACTTGTCCATGACTAAAAGAAAAAAATGGGATATATAGACAAGTTCTAATCTCTAAGGTCTTATTTCTCAATGTCGACTGATCCCTTGAAGGATAGATACATAATTTCTATTTGATAACATCAATAGACTGCTCCCTTAAAGGATAGATATTTAAAAATCAAAAACAAATGCTTAGACCACTCCTTTGAAGGATGGCTAGGCCAAGATTTATTCTAAAAGGGAAATACAAATAAAAAGCTTCTCATATTGATCAGCTTCATACGACATCAACACATACAAAATCCCATTGTAGGCTTCCTGCATTGATCAACTTACACACAAAAAAAAGGCTTTAAGTCATGGACTTTCCTATATTCACTCTCAAGTCACACACATTAGGGGCATATCATCCTCACTTCAAAGGTTACACTACCCCAAACACTTTCACTGATCTACCCTTTTTCCCTCATACTCTTCCAAGGGACTTTGAACTTGCTTAACACAAGGTGAACACGATGCTTCTCAAACAAATGAAATGGTCTAATGATGCAAAGCATGAAAGAGGCTCATATTCTTGAGCTTATTTATGTTATGATTATGGTCTTTTCCAATACATGAGTATTATACCTCTTTATTTTCCCATCCAAATCACATGTCAATCTCTCTACTGAGATGAAAATTTTATACAAGCACTATCAAACCTACTAGATTTATTTTAAGTATACACCATCACAAATATGAAAAAATTCTGAAATAAAATAACATAACCAAACTATTAATTTTAAGCATACATCATCACAAATATGGAAAAATGCTAAGATGAAGCTAACAAACCAACTATGCATATACCATCACACATATGGGAAATGCTAGACTAACTCAAACATCAAAATCAAATTAACATAACATTAAATAATCATCTACATCATCATCATCACAATCATAATAAATGCATCTCAAAATCATGATAACTATACATCTCATATATATATGTACATCAATACTTCATCACAACATCATCTCTCTCTTAAAATATGCATCTCTCATCTTCGGCTCATAGGTCAGTGTGCATATAACATATATAAAAAATCAAACTCTAACACTCAAAGTCCTTGAGGCTCTTCGTGTGGTCGTGAAGAAGTAGTGTCATCACCACTCTCTACCCATATGCATCTATATGAGCTAGAAGCTATGGGATGTGACATATATCTCTCCTACTCTCTAAACTCAGAACACCTTTGAAAATATGGAAACTCCCTAATGGCCCTCTCATAATAGGTAATCTCATCAAGGGTAGTAGTATATCTAACTAGTGATATGGTTTATGGTAGTCCCATCACACCTACTGAAAGCCTAGCCTGTATTGGTCCCTATGGTGGTGGTGGAGTATCCTAACCTGCTACTCTCAAACTATCCCTCTCTATTGTCAATGTAATAATCTGACCTTATAACACCTTGACCTAACCCTATAGTGCCCCAACTTGGCCCTAAAATGTCACCACATGTCCTTATAAGGCTAATACATGTGCTTAATCTATATCTCTATCCTACACTATTGCATCTCATGCCTCTCTCTCTCTCTCTCTCTCTCTCTCTCTCTCTCTCTCTCTCTCTCTCTCTCTCTCTCTCTCTCTCTCTCTCTCTCTCTCTCTCTCTCTCTCTCGCCAATCCCTATAAACCTAGTGGTGGCTTCCTAACCTCCACCATGAGATGTAAACTTTCCCACTAAGCCATATATGAAAATGTACACCCTAAATCAACTACACCCTACCCTACAAGTAGCTCCTCAAAATATGGACTATCTGTCTCCTAGGGTAAAGGTATGGGCACCTCTATATTATCCTTCTTATATTGAGGGAAGGTAGGTGATGCATCCTATAGTAGGCCAAACTACCTCCCAATGTGTGCCATGAGTACTATCTCCAAGTCACCAGCTCATCTCCCTCTAACCCATAGTAAGCTCTGTAATCCAACAAGATGCTCTACCTATCCTCTAAAGGAAGGGTATGTCAGTTAGGGTCTCCACAAAATATCTATAGGGATCAATCCCTCTATCATGCACCTATAATAAGCAATGTCATGCATTATGCCATCTACTCAGGTCTATGGCATACCATCTCTCCACCATCTAAAACCAACCATGAAGTTGGCTAGAATCATGGTAGGTAGCCCCAATGGTCATGCCACCACAATATGCTCATATGTCCAATAGTGGATTAAATGGCCAACACATAAATTATATCACTGATGTAGTCTCAAACCCCACAACTCTTTATATAAATGTACCAAAAACACTGGTCCCCATGCAAAAATAGTCCATTACTCAACCATCTGTGTCAAAAAACCTATCAATGTAATTAGATATCTCCCACTATCTGCATCTAGTAATGCATACACAATAATCCTTATCATCAACAAGATGTTCATTCGATGTTGCTCCTCATCAGTAATATATAATGGCTCATAAGAAAAGTTTGCTAAGTGATAGATCACTTCACTAACATGCTCACCAAATAATACAACCATGTGCATATAATGTTCCTCTCTCAAATATGAGAAAAGGTCCTCACCCTAGAGTTGAAACCATAATATCCTATATGCATCCTCTTGGGTCACTATTAACTATTCAATTGGTAGATAGAAGGTGTTAGTGGTGTGATCTCACCTCTCGATCAATGCTATCATCAAGATCACATATTGGGTGACTCTATAATATCATTTCACTCCTCCTAACCCCATAACTACCATGTGCTCCCACTCCTCTAGAGTGACATCCCTCTTCATCTGTGTCAATAACCTCAGTAGGTGATCTCATAATGTCAACTCTAGCCTCACCTACATCCATACACACACAACTCAAGTCTCATACTTTATAATATAATCTATCACTACCTTTTTCCCTTATTTTTTAGAGAACTACATTGGTCTAAGGCCCTCCACTAGGATATATAGGTAGCACTCAATCAACACAAGGTATTCTAAGGTTAGCTTGACCATATACACACCGAACTATCTACCCTACTCTGCCCTCTCTACCCTAGGTTTCACTACCTCTCTCTCCACCCTAGGCCTAACTACCTACCACAAATATAGGCCTTATGGCTTATATCCATACACGTTGACCCTATAAACTATCTTTTAAGCCATAGGTCTCTTAACCTATCTCAACCTCACTTTTTTAAAATACTTTTAACCATATCTTAGATATTTTTCCCTAGGCTCTAAGAGAACAACATTGGCCTAAGGCTCTCAACTGAGTTATATAGGTAGCACTCATTTGACACAGGGTCTTTAGAGGCTAGCTCAGTGATTAGGCTAGTTGACTGCTTTAATTAGGGATCAAAATTGACCTTTTTTCCTATTTTTGGGTCCTTCAAAATCACCAACATCAATCTTGTATGTTGACATCGATGCCTAGTGTTGGTTAACATCAATAGAAACATACTGATATTGGTATCATATTGGCTAATCTTAGTGGACCCCATCAATGTTGGTGACTAGTTCATCCCTAAGGCTGAATGACCCATCCCCAAAAGCTCAAATTTTTACCTACCACCTACCCCAAATCCCTTCCAACTTAATCTAAACCTACCCTACCCCATTTTTTACCCCTCTACTAACATTTTCTTTCCCCCCACCTCTAAATTAGACTTAAAATTTAAATTAATGAACTCACATTCAAAACCAAATCATAGAGGATCTTACCTTATCTCTCCATCTCCTCTAGGCTGGCATAGCTGGGTCTTGTGGTATCATGCCTCCTGCTAGTTCCCCTCCTAGCTCTACCATCTCAATCATAGTTAGAGATCTATTTCTCTCCAATGAAATGTGTTAAATGAGTTTTTGGGCTTTTAAACCCCCTTTTGTTGGCTTTGGTCACCCACCAACATCAACATACTTGACCTAATTGACCGATGTCAACATTTTTTCCCGCTAATGTCAACATCTTTGCCCTAAGCCATCAATGTTAGTAAAATTTACTACCAACATCAATGACATCACTAATGTCAACACCATTTCGTTATAAAATCTAACAAAAACCATAGATCTTTAGAATCTACCCATAATTAGGACAATTTGGAGATCATGTATATCTCCCTAACCATGAATCCAACCTAGAGATCACATATATCCCCCTGACCATGAAACCAACTTAAATATCACATATATCTCCCCAACCATGACAACAACCCTTATAGATCATTTAAATCTCCACTTACGATGACTTTAATTGGAGATCATGAATATCTCCTTGCCCATTGACCATTTTACACCAACCTTACATCACTTGTCTAAACTTTTTATGTTATTCTGCTATAGTTGGTTAATATACACATGCATGTATATTAGGTGTTTTGGATGGTGGAAAAGCTCATGTTATCAACTAAAATCTTTTTGTGTTTCCCAAGGAAACTTCTTACCTTAGATACCTAGCACACATGGACTAATTAGATCTACAACTTTGATTGTTTTGACCTTATCAGCTATCACTTACAAGCTGTGATTTGGTTATTTCTATCTAAGTCCTCCTCAACCTTACATGTTCTTAACTATGTCAACTATATATATTCATAATATACACAAGTAGTGATACCACACTCTCCTCTACTCACCCAATTCACTTCTTATCAAACTGGTACCTAATTTTGATTTCTCCTCTGTCGATTCCTATTTTGAGGGGGGGATACCTCATCTAATACCTCGAGCATCGAAATCCTATTTTTGTCTTGCAAATTATTAGTGTAAATTATAAGATAAAATTGGTAAATATAGACACTAAAATTGAGTCACACACATGTGTAACTCCCTATGTCAAAACTCCCCTTGAGCCCTATTTCAATAATAATGATTAGCCACCCTAACCCATGCTTTCACCCTTCACATATTTAATTAATTTAAAATATATAATTAAGTTAATTAAAAACCCCTTTTGCCACCTTATTAGGCTACCTTGTCCTAAGACTAATTCTCACCTGATGAGTCACCTCAAGACTTAGTCCCCTTATCCTAACTACCCAAGACTTGTTCTCACCTCAAAACTAAATTCTTAACCAACTGCGTCCTTAACCTCCTATTTTTACCATTTTGTAATGGGTGCCACACTTGGCACAAGGAGACATATAAAATAGGCTAAAGATAATATTTTTACATATTCTAAGGCCATTGATGTTAGTAAACCCATAGTGGACATTGATGGGATCGTCAACATCAGTTATATAAGCTAGACTCCAAACCAATGTTTAGGTCAGCAAAAATCAAGAAAAATCCTTATTTGCATATAGGATTTTGACATCTTGGCTTACTATTATCTTGCATAAGTCAATCCAAATCAGGAACCAAGCTCTTGAGAACCAATAGAATCCACTTTTTCTCTCTATATAGGGCATCAGTTCAGACTACCTACTAGGATCCATCCATCTGGCACTTATCATTCAATCACCACTATAGCTAATTACATCACTTATTCTATAGGTATTTTAAGCAGTTACTTGGTAATCACTTTATAACTACTATTCATTACTTTACACATTCTTGACCAAACCCCATGAGGGAGTTATAAAGTTTACCTACTTGTTTCCCCTTGACCCAACACACCAAACCTCTAACCAGATCCATCTAGACCATTCTCTCTCTCTCTCAAAACTCTCCCCAACCTTCCAAACTGAACCAAAACCATTTTCCTAGACCCAAAAAATCCTTCTGTAAGCTTGTAGGCAATTATTTCCCCTACTAACCTCAAAAACCTAATCGACATTGGTCACCTTCCCCCACCGACCTCAACAATATAATTGATATCAGTCACTTCCTTACTGACCTCAGTAGCATAACTAACATTAACAACTGTGTATTTCATAAACCTTCCTAAACACACCCAAATAACTTCCAAAATACAAATAGAACATACCACCTAAACTTTGTTACTTTTTTATGGACTCGAGTTGTGAATAACGATAACATTATCTCTATTTTATTCTCTCTTTCCCTCTCTTTTAGTTATTTATTACTCTTTTGTCTCTTAAAAGTGGACTGTCATCTCTAAGGAAGTTTGACACTTCCTAAAACAAGTGTGTATCTTGACATCCCACTCAGATATTTGATAACAAACATTTTATGGTAGTGTTTTCTTACTTGTAGGTAGTCCTCCCTAGCCAAAGAGGAGTGCTCACAATGTCTGGATATGGCGTGCAAACCAATCTGGGTTCATTCTAATCACGTATCCCTATCCTTCTTCCCTATTTTTATTTAGACTTGAAATTGACATGTTATTCTCAAGTGATATGTTGGTCGAGACTTGGTTATAATCAACTTCAAGCATTGGAAACATAATTTACCTCTCATATTCCCTTCTAAAAACATATGCAATTGTGTTTTACCCTTTTCTAATATGTAGATAATCCCCAAGTCAAGTATTAATAAAAAATAAATCACTAATTAAATTGATACAAGGCATTACCTCTAGTTTCATAGCTTCTTGATAGAGTCCCATGGTCTTGATTGTTAGCAATTCATCAATGTATTGTTTTTCCTCCTAGAATAGATGATTTTGTAAAGATTAAGGTGTTATAAATTTTATTGCATTCTATAGGGCCAAGTAATAAGTAAAATTTAAGTCTAGATCACTCTTATTGAATATAATTTTTATGTATTTGGTGTTCCCAGTAATAGAATATGTAGAAGGGACCTTAATGCATTCTAGTTTTGAATAAGCCATTTTGGTAATCTACAAATATGTAATTCCTTTGAAAACTATATAGACTCTCTTTATAAATTCAATAGAAAACCATAGCTTTTGGTCATTGGATAAATTCAAATTGTAATTCTCACTCATAAATCAATGGAAAAGTGACTTGCCTTTTGCTTATATTTCACATATATTACCAAAGCCTGAACCTTTAATCCATAATTCATATAAAATGAATGTGAATAACAACTTTTAATTTTTTCCCCATTTAAATTCAAATGTGCAGTTTAGCTTTCATGGATTTTTGCTTGCCATATGACCACTTTTCATTGACTTTATATGTCTAATCATATTTTTGAGATAGGTGTCGATCTCTCATCTATCAACCTTTTACCTAGTTGTCAAACTCTTTTTTGTGTAATTTAGCCATATATCATCTAGATCATGACACTTATCTACTTTTTGTTTATCCAAGCCTTTAAATTTATAATCTTGGTTTATATGTTCTAGGGTTATGGGTTAATAAAATTGATCCATGTGGAATACTCTTGGGGCTATGGGAACTTAGAGTCTCAGAGCCATGGTTGTTTAAACTTTAAACTAGTACATCCCTAGGAGGGCTCTAGTTATTGGGATGTTGATGTGTGGTGTTACGTTGTGTAGCCTATTTCCACATTATAATGTATTTCAAATATTGTAAATTAGAATGTACTATATACTCTTAATGTATTTCCACATTACAATGTATTTCAAATTTTTAGGATCCCCTTTTTTCCAAGTGTATAGATATATGGTTTATCTATACCTATATTTATGTGGTGTCATCACCCATGATTAATGGGGAATTGTTATGGATTGACTTGGCCCATGGTTATGGTACCCATTATTTTTTTAAACTACCATGTCGATTACCTATTGATGTAATTATATATAAATAGACATACAAAAGGTAAAATATAGGAATAACTAAGTTTGATAAGATGAACAAAGTGTGTGAATTCAAGTGAAAATTTGGAAGATTTTGTTGAGCATAATCCCAAATAATATTTATGCATTATAATTGTGAGAAGATTTATTTAAGAGTGAATTATACTCTTGTTGGCTTGTAATAATATTCGAGTAAGTGTTTCTTGTTGGATGTATCCCACATTGGGTGAACCGTGTTAAATCTTGTCTTATTGTTGTTATTTTAATTTATATTCTTTATTTATCTATGTTCATAGCTCTTGTTATTGTGATTCTGTGAAATTATTCCTCATTAATTTCTATTCTATTCCTAATATGTGGTGTGATTTTAGAGCCATAGAGACTCAAATAATTAGAGCCATAGAACCATGGGACTATTAACTTGATATTCTTCTTTGAGTCTTTGGGTTAACATAATTATGCCAACTGTCTAATCCTTAGAACTCAAAACTTCAATAAAATTAGACTGCAAGTCCATGGGTCCATTAGACTATTAATTTTTATTTGACCTTAGATGGTTCTAGGTTCATGATATTGTGCCACATGGTGTGATCTTAAGGTTGAGGGAGCTCAAATGATTTAGAACATTTTGCAAAGTGAATTTTGTCTTGATTAGACCTAGTTATAACATGTGGATGTCGTATGGTAACATGGTTATGATTATGTTATGGAAACTTTGCTAAATTGTGGTAAGTTATGTGTAACATGATAATTCCATCTATCTTGTTCTCAGATATCATATATTTTCAACCTTTGAACCTGATTTGTAGGTTTTATCATTGTGAGTTAACATAATTGTGCCAACTATTAAGACCTCAAAGCTTGGAGACTTTGAACACATATAAAAATTTTGACTTCAAAAGACTATGGTTTACATGATCCCACCACTTATCCCAAATCTTAGATAATGAAGGTAGGGCCTAGATATGGATAATTTATAATTCCTTACAAATAGTCCTGCACACATGCAAAAATCATAGAGACATTATGATGCGATATATTATCTTTTTAAATCAATAAATCATAGAGCCAATTTTCAAGCATAATTATGAAAACCCAAGATTTAAAACAAATAAAAACCAATGTCCAAGCTTTGATTTTCATAATTTTGAGGTGCAATAACTTTAGACATTGAGGATAACCTTAACCTTTTACATATTAAAACTAATATCATGAATCTATAAGGTTTATAAGACCTTCAACAAGGATATTCAAACAATATTAGGTCCCTATTTGATTTTACAAAATGGGGGGTGTGTGTTATGACATAATAAATGATGATTAAGTGGGAAAATACTCTGGAGTATTTGAGAACCTAGATTCTTAGAAATGTATAATACCACAATTTCAGTCCTAACAAGGAGATAATAAATAAAATAGTCTTTAGAAAAGACGACTCCTTCTCCATGCAAAATACTAACCCTTTTCATTCCCTAGATTGATGTGGGTAATTATGTGAAATTTATTTCCCTTTGTTATGAGAATTTTAACAAAGTCTTGCATAAACATTATAGGTTTTATTTCGACTTCATATTTTGTAACCAAATAATAAGGGAAGCCTAGGCATTTCTCTACTTCTATCCAAGAATCCATATACCTGATATGAAAAGCTTTGATTCCACTCTAATCCTTGTTTTACCACTATTTCAATCACCCATGTCCCCAGTAGATATTTATTGAATAACCCATCTTATATAAGTTGCATGATTAATTTTTTTTTAACACATGGAGAATAAGAGTTGGGAATCACCATTAGTGGTGGGTATGTATAATAAAACTTATTTTTATCAATATGCCCCTATTAGTGTGCATTTGTTTCTATGTTTATTATCTCCCATCCAAGTTTTAGCATGAAATAGTGCAATTGATCTCTTAGAAATGATAATTATATTATAAAAATTTTATGAGTATATCGAATTAAATCTAGAAGGTATAGAAAACTCACTCATTCCAAGTAAAACTTTAATTTATTCATAGTACACCTCAATCCTAGAAGCTCAAGTGTTGCTAAAACAATTTGAGATGAATACAAATTGTACTTCCTTTTATGCCACCCCATTGTTTTTGGTAAATATTTTATAATTACAACATAGGAAATCAATTGGTTTATTTTTAGTTTTAAGAAAAACTAATCTATAAAGCATAATAACTAATCTACCCAAACTAAATGTAGAAATCATGAAACAGTAATCTAAGAAAATAAGAAAGATTAACCTAGAAATTAGGAAATATATTCTATAAAGTAGGAAATATATTATATAAAGCAAGAAATCTAATCTAATCCTATGTCTACATCTTCATTAATAGTCATTTAGAAGTATCTCTAGTAGGATCATCCATGCAATAATGTTTTAACTAAATTACATTGACTAGAAAAGTGAGTTCATTACCTTGGAGGTCTTTTAAAAAGAAGGTATTTTAAATTAGTATCTTAGATACTTGATATGGATCAATCCATAATAGAGTGAACTTATCATTATATTCCTTCTCCTCATGTGATTTATCCCATAAAAGCACTAGTTTGAGATCCTAAAAGCGTTAATATTAAACCTTTTATCAAACCATGTTTTGGCAATGCCTTGGTGTTTGTTTAAGCTATGCATTGCTTCAATTTGAGCGTCTTCCATTTGGACTATGTCAAGTATTTTGGATTGGATTCATTCATCTTCCCCCATATACTATTACATGAATTGGTATATTGATAGTTTAAGAGTGATGGTAAAAATTGGGTGTTGTCCATATACTATCAAAAACGGTGAAGCCTTAAGGGCTTACTTGTGCCTTGTTCAGTCTACCCATAGTGCATACTCCAACTAAGAATGTCATTTTCTTGGTTTGTCTTGTGCTAACTTCTTGATGAAATCCAAAAAATTATTATTGATATGTTCGTCCAATCCATTCTCTTATGGGTAATATTTTGAAGATAATTTAATGGTGATTTGGTCATTATCATCCCATTCAATGAATTTAATAAATTGTAAAGCTAGGACACTATATAAAACTAAAGAAATTAGAGTACCAAACTTGGTCAGTATGTTCTCTTCCATACATTTGATGAATCTATTACTCTGAAATTCTTTGTGGTCATCACTTTTGTCCATTTGGTGAAATAGCTAATGGTTTTTAGGACAAATTTGTTCTCTATTAAATAATTTGTGTTTATTACCATATTTTTTCCTTCTATTTGGTAATATTTAGATCAGACTGATTGAATGTCCTAGGTGACTATCATTGACATTTATTTGTCCCTCATATGGCTCCAAACTTTAGAGTCATATAATGCATTCATAAAAATAACATATTTATCATACTCTTGGTGGCCATATTTGATTGTCACCCCATTTTTTTTCTAGAGGATTTGATGATAGTCTCTAAATTTTCTATTGGCGTCCCATTCCCTAAATTGGGCCACCTTTAAGTTGTAGTAGGATATGACACTACCCACGTGATTTAAATGTTCTATCACCATAAACTGAAGATGATTGATGCTTAGAGGTGTCTTATAGTAATAATCTTGATGTCTGAATCAAATATCCTCATCTATATTATTTAAAACTAGTGTCCCACCTCATTTTATTAAGTTTGTTTCAAATGTTGTTTGGTAAAAATAAAGGGGGTTCCCTTGTCCCTTCAATTATAATTATGTTAGAATATGGATAATACCAATAATCACATATTTTATCTATGATTCTTCTCAAATTATTATATATTATGGGCATCTGACTTACATGAATGGCTTGGTAGAGTTGAGGATAAATTCCATCAAAAATCCTTGAAATCTCATTCCTGAATCTATAGACAAATAAGAAAGAATAGTCCTCACAGATTCTATTATCCAACTATTATATAGATGGCTACCATAAATCTCCATGGGGTCTATGGAGTGTCCCAAGGATTGCATTTGATAGATATGGCATCATGTAAAAATACCATCAATTTGACTTTGTTCATGCTTAAACACCTGTGTCTTAATTCTAACACTAAAAACCTCTTCTAGGGAAACAATTTTGTTAGAAATTAGGGGAATTTTCAAAAATATGACCCATTTCACTTGTACATAAGTAATGATATCAAAAACATATAAGATGTTCAGAACAACAATGGTTATCTTGATACTAGGCTAAATTTGATGATACATGTAGAGGAAAGTCCTCCCTTGGGGTTCAATCCCTATACATTCACTATCTAATGCATCAATTTTCCCTCTATAGTGTTATTCTCAAGCCATATGTTGGTCAAGACTTGGTTATAGTCAACTTCAAGCATTGGGAACCTAATTTACCTCTCATATGCCCTTCTAAAAACATATGCGATTGTGTTTTTCCCTTTTCTAATATGTTGATAATCCCCAAGTCAAGTATAATTAAAAATTAAATCACTAAGTAAATTGATACAAGGCATTATCTTTAGTTTCATATCTTTTTGATGGAGTCCCATTGTCTTGATTGGTAGCAATTAATCAATGTATTACTTGTCCTCTTAGAATAGATGATTTTATGAAGATTAAGGTGTTATAGACTTTATTGTATTCTATAGGGCCAAGTAATAAGTAAACTTTAAGTCTAGGGCACTCTTGTCGAATATAATGTTTATGTATTCAGTGTTCCTAGTAATATAATATGTATAAGGGACCTTAAACCATTCTATTTTTGCGTAAGCCATTTTGGTAACCTATAGATATGTAATTCCTGTGAAAATTATCTAGACTCTCTTTAAAAATTCAATAAAAAAACTATAGATTTTGGTTAATGGAGAAATTCAAATTATAATGCTCACTCATAAATTAGTGGCAAAGTGACTTGCCTTTTGCTTGTATTTCACATATATTACCAAAGCTTGAACCTTTAATCCACAATTCATATAAAATGAATGTGAATGACAACATTTAATTTTGTTTCCATTTAAATTCAAATATGCAAGTCAGCTCTGGTGGGTTTTTGCTTTCCATATGACCACTTTTCATTGACTTCATATGTCTAATCATATTTTTGAGATAGGTGTCGATCTCTCCTCTATCAGTCTTTTACCTAGTTGTCAAACTCTTTTTTGTGTACTTTAGCCATGTATTGTCTAGATCATGACACTTATCTACTTTTTGTTTACCCAAGCCTTTAACTTTATAATCTTGGTTTATATGTTCCAAGGCTACAGGTTAATACAATTGATCCATGTGGAGTACACTTGGGGCTATGGGAACTTAGAGACTCAGAGCCATGGTTGTTTAAACTTTGAACTAGTACATCCCTGGGAGGGCTCTAGTTATTGGGACATTGATGTATGGTGTTATGTTGTGGAGCCTATTTCCACATTATAATGTATTTCAAATATTGTAAATTAGAATTTACTATATACTCTTAATGTATTTCCACATTACAATGTATTTCAAATTTTTAGGATCCCCTTTTTTCCAAGTGTATAGGTATATGGTTTATCTATACTTGTATCTGTGTGGTGTCATCACCCATGATTAATGGAGAACTATTATGGGTTGACTTGGCCCATGGTTATGGTACCCATTATTTTTTAAAACTACCATGTCGATTACCTATTGATGTAAATATATATAAATGGACATACAATAAGTAAAATATAAGAAGAACTAAGTTTGATAAGATGAACAAAGTGTGTGAATTCAACTACAAATTTGGAAGAGTTTGTTGAACATAGCCCCAAATAATATCTATGCATTATAATTGTGAGAATATTTATTTGAGAGTGGATTATACTCTTGTTGGCTTGTAATAAGATTTGAGTAAGTGTTTCTTGGTGGATGTATCCCACATTGGGTGAACCATGTTAAATATTATCTTCTTCTTGTGTATTTTAATTTCTATTCTTTATTTATCTATGTTCATAGCTCTTGTTATTGTGATTCTGTGAAATTATTCCTCATTAATTTCTATTCTATTCCTAATATGTGGTGTGATTTTAGAGCCATAGAGACTCAAATAATCAGAGCCATAGAACCATGGGACTATTAACTTGATATTCTTCTTTGAGTCTTTGGGTTAACATAATTATGCCAACTGTCTAATCCTTAGAACTCAAAACTTCAAGAAAATTAGACTGCAAGTCCATGGGTCCATTAGACTATTAATTATTATTTGACCTTAGATGGTTCTAGGTTCATGATATTGTGCCATGTGGTGTGATCTTAGGGCTGAGGGAGCTCAAATTATTTAGAACATTTTGCAAAGTGAACATCATCCAGATTAGACATGGTTATAACATGTGGATGTCCTTTGGTAACTTTGTTGTGATTAAGTTATGGAAACTTTGGTAAATTATGGTAAGTTATGTGTAACATGATAATTCCACATGTCTTGTTCTTAGATATCATATATTTTCAACCTTAGAACCTGCTTTATAGGTATCACTATGAGTTAACATAATTGTGCCAACTATTAAGACCTCAAAGCTTGGAGACTTTGAACACATATAAAAATTTTGAATTCAAAAGGCTCTGGTTTACATGATCCCACCACTTTTCCCAATCTTATATAATGAAGGTAGGACCCAGACATGGATAATTTATAATTCCTTAAAAATAGTCCTGCATACATGCAAAAATCATAGAAACATTAGGATGCAATATATTATCATTTTTAATAAATAAATCATAGATCCAATTTTCAAGGATAATTATGAAAACCCAAGATTTAAAATAAATAAAAACCAATGTCCAAGCTTTGATTTTCATAATTTTGAGGTGCAATAACTTTAGACATTGAGGACAACCTTAGTCTTTTACATATTAAAACTAATATCATTAATGAATTAAGGTTTATAATACCTTAAAAAATGATATTCAAACAATATTAGGTCCCTATTTGATTTTACAAAATGGGGGGGGCGGGTGTTACAACATAATAAATGATGACTAAGTGAGGAAATACTCTAGAGTATTTGAGAGCCTAGAATCTTAGTAATGCATAATAACATAATTTCACTCCTAGCAAGGAGATAATAAATAAAATAGTCCTTATAGAAAGACTCCTTTAAACATTGTAGGTTTTTTTTGACTTCATATTTTGTATCCAAACAATAAGGGAACCCTGGGAATTGCTCTACTTCTATCTAGGAATCCATATACCTAGCACAAAAACCTTTGATTCCACTCTAATCCTTGTTCTACTACTATTTCAATCACCCATGTCCATAGTAGATATTTATTAAATAACCCACTTATATAAGTATGCATGATTAATTTTTTGTTAAACACATGTAGAATAAGAGTTGGGAATCACCATTAGTTGTGTGTATGTATAAGAAAACTTATTTTTATCAATATGCCCCTATCAGTGTGCATTTGTTTCTATGTTTATTATCTCCCATCCAAGTTTTAGCATGCAATAGTGCAATTGATCTTTTGGAAATGATAATTATTTATAAAATTTGTATGATTATATAAAATTAAATCTCAAAGTTATAGAAAACTCACTCGTTCCAAGTAAAAATTTAATTTATTCATAGTACACCTCAATCCTAGAATCTCAAGTATTACCAAAACAATTTTAGATGAATACAAATTGTACTTCTCTTTTATGCCATCCCCTTGTTTTTGGTAAATATATTATAATTAAAACATAGGAAATCAATTGGTTTGTTTTTTAATTTTAAGAAAAACTAATCTAGAAATCATAAAAACTAATCTACCCAAACTAAATGTAGAAATCATGAAACACTAATCTAAGAAAATAAGAAAGATTAACCTAGAAATTAGGAAATATATTCTATAAAGTAGGAAATATATTATATAAATCAATAATTCCAATCTAATCCTATTTCTACATCTTCATTAATAGTCAATGGTTTGTTTTTTAGTTTTAATAAAAACTAATCTAGAAAGCATAACAACTAATCTACCCAAACTAAATGTAGAAATCATGAAACAGTAATATGAGAAAATAAGAAAGATTAACCTAGAAATTAGGAAATATATTCTATAAAGTGGGAAATATATTATATAAAGCAATAAATCTAATCTAATCCTATGTCTACATCTTCATTAATAGTCATTTAGAAGTATCTCTAGTAGGATCATCCATGCAATAATTTTTTAACTAAATTACATTGACTAGAAAAGCGAGTTCATTACCTTGGAGGTCTTTTAAAAAGAAGGCATTTTAAATTAGTATCTTAGATACTTGATATGGATCAATCCATAATAGAGTGAACTTATCATTATATTCCTTCTCCTCATGTGATTTATCCCATAAAAGCACTAGTTTGAGATCTTGAAAGCCTTAATATTAAACCTTTTGTCAAACCATGTTTTGGCAATGCCTTGGTGTTTGCTGAAGCTATGCATTGCTTCAATTCGAGCATCTTCCATTTGGACTATGTCAAGTATTTTGGATTGGATTCATTCATCTTCCCCCATATACTACTACATGAATTGGTATATTGATAGTTTAAGAGTGATGGTAAAAATTGGTTGTTGTCCATATACTATCAAAAAATGTGAAGCCTTAAGGGCTTGCTTGTGCCTTGTTCAGTCTACCCATAGTGCATACTCCAACTAAAAACATCATTCTCTTGGTTTGTCTTGTGATGACTTCTTGATGGCATCCAAAAAACTATTATTTATATGTTCAGCCACTCCATTCTCTTATGGGTAATATTTTGAAGATAATTTAATGGTGATTTGGTTGTTATCATCCCATTCAATGAATTTAATAAACTGGAAAGTTGGGCACTATCACAAAGTAAAGAAATTAGAGTACCAAACTTGGTCAGTATGTTCTCTTCTATAAATTTGATGACATTTATTACTCTAGAATTCTTTGTGGTCATCACTTTTATCCATTTGGTGAAATAGATAATGGTTGTTAGGAAAAATTTGTTCTCTATTAAATAATTTGTGTTTATCACCATAATTATTAGGCCAAAAGGTATCATTTTGTATGCAAATGTTCAGTTCAAATTCCTAATGTCAACATAAAGATTAATCTCTCCATTGTTCTTCTTGACCAATACTAGGTTGGTTAATTAATTAGAATGTCTAATTGGGAAGACAATCTTAGCATCAAGAAGGTTATGTACTTTTTTTTGGATAAGAGGCTTCAATATTTGACTTAATGGATAATGTATCTACTTGAAGGAATTATGCTCTAGCTTCAATAGAATGATATGTATGATGACCCTAGGGTCAAAGACTTTCAAATCTCTATATGTTCAAGTGATCACGTCTTTATTTTATCATCAAACTCCTAAAATTTTATTTCTAACTTTCATTTCAACTCAGACAAAGGTTTATGTACTAAGGATGTTGGTCAATGCCTAGGTTTTCTTTGACAAAATTAGACTCAGTTATTTTAAGTTTCTTACATTATTGTTCTTATGGATTCACATCTAAATCTCATTATAGGGAGACAATTCCCAATGGAATGTGGTTTTAATTCAACTATAAGACACCATAGTCTCCAAGATATTTAATATGCATTGGGTTAGCATTCTTTTCATCTATTATATGTGATTCAAAGGCTCCAAAACAATTCATAAATTATACAATTTATTACTCATCCTAGAATACATGGAAGTTATCAACATTTTTTTGGATAGAGAGACAAAGAACCATATCCATAAAGAATTTATATATTTTATATTCTTGGAGTGGTTCTAGATTGGCATCTTAAGATGAAAATGAATCTGTCATCTAGGTTCTTTCCCTAGGATGTCCCAAATGTTGAATACTGTAAATATTCGATCAGGTCCCATGGTCGATGTTTATACTTCAAGTAAGTGAGTTTGAATTTATATTTAATTATGATTTGGTTAACTACTAGCTCTAAATAATAGAAGGTTTTCAACATCTTAACTTTATGCTTTAACTTGAACTATAGACCAAGAATTAGATATTCATACTCAGCTCTATTATTGGTGCAAGGGAATTGTAGTCTATAGGTATATAGATACGTATTCATATTTGGGTCTATAAAATCTATGCCAACACCTAAACCTTAATTTGACCTTGCTCCATCAAAATGGAGAGTCTATGACTTTAAAAGACTTTCAAATTCTTGTTTATAAAGTTATTGCTTGGTAGTGAACATGTACACACCTACATGTGAGGATACAAATTCGGTGCTCTCATTATTAATGTTGTATTATGTGATCAGATACTTTATCTTTGGCTCTCAGTCTACTCAAGTCTAATTGGATAATCCTTTCTAAGGAAACCACATGTGTAAAAAATGGTTATCATGTATCTATTTAGGGATTTTTACCAATGACAACTCAGTAGTAAGCCATACACTTTTGAAATGTCAACTACTATAATATCTATTTTTTTTTTATACACATGGATTAGATGTAAGTTAGATGTGTATATTTATCATCTCTCAAACACATGGGATAGAAGACTTGTCCAACTATAGGACCACTATTTTTTACTTATCTAGGGTCAAACTTAATTTCTTTCATATAGTTGTAGGCATCACATTAGATAAGGCACTTGAGTCAACCAAATAATTATGCACATTCTTTTTGAACATTTTGATAGTTTATAAAAAAGTGGTACCTCAATTTTATCCCTATTATCCATCATGTTTGCATGCAAAAATTTTAACTTATTAGTAGATGACATTTTAGTCAAGGACCTAAGTAGCATCTATCTCTACTTAGTGATCTGAGCTAACTCATGAAGGTTAATATTAGAATTTATCTTTTTTATATCTTCAACAATATTATACCCTCATTTTATCTATGGCTCTACACTCTACAACTAGTCATTCCCTTTTGTAGGGGTGGATTGTTGTTGCCTTAGGATCTATAGAAGTGGGAGCACTATTATTTAGAGGCATGGAGGTAGTAGCAGGTTGTTTATTACTCAAGTTGTAATTATTCCTATAATACTATTGGAAGGCATAGATCTCATTTGTATTATCCTCATTCTCATTTTCATCTTTGACTAAGAATGATAAGTCATAGATCTTGAATACCATTGTTATACTGGGATGTCCTAGAGTAGTAGAGGAAGATGGATCTAGTTAACTTAAAATTTTCCTTTATGTCCATCTCTTTCTAAAATATATCAAAGGAAGTGAGTAATTCTATGCAGTCTAACTCACCATGTTGTGTTGTATTATGGACTCGAGACCAATTGGAGAGTGTTGCTTTCATGATATTTATCATTAGAATGTTGCTCTATATTATTTCTATGTGTTATCATGAAATTTTACATTTCATGAAGACACACCAAATTTCACTTTCATGGGTAATTAGAGGTTTTTTCATAATAGGGAGAGTAAAGTTTTTGTAGAATGGGACATCAACTCCATATCCCAATGGACAAGGCTTGGGTCAATTAATGGAATATGTCTATCCTTCAAGCTTCTAAATGGTGTGCTGAATATATCTTGATAATTTCTCTTGAAATAAAATAGATTCTTGTGATCATGGAAAGCATGCCAAAAAAGGGATATAGAATCAGGGATACAAATTGAAGTATAAGGACTTGAAGACTATTCTTACAATATGGGATTATGTGGTTGGATTGTATCAGATATAAACTTCAATTTCCATGATAAAAGAAAGCACAGATACAAACTTTGGGCTCATAAATATTGTTGTTTTCTAGTAAATAATAAATATGTTGAATATAATAAATTATGGTTAGAGCATTTATGACAATGGAATACCTTGGGTAGTTAACTTTCCAACTTCAATGTAGTATCTAGAACTAGTCCAAACAATGGATAAGTACAATGATATAGAGAAGAGAAAAGTTAGATTTTCATTTGATCTTATTAGAACCAAAGTGAATATTTTAGGTAAAATAAAAATTCTCTAAAATTTCATAATTTTTATCCCAATGTGGAGTGCATATTAGAGAGATGAATTTTGACTATAAACACTTAGTATAAAAACTTCATCTTAACTTGATAAAATAAAGAGGGAGAATTACACCTTTATAAGTAGAAGGGTTAGATTTTAACATCCATGAAAGTAGAGGAGTCATATTTTGTAACCATTGATATCATAAGGGTTGGATTATTCCACCCCTACAAGTAGAATGGTCAAATTCTCCCACCCCGATAAGTAAAAATTACCAAAACAGGATGCAATCTCCCTTGGGTCATAAATTTTGCATCCAAACTCCATCTTCACTCTCATTCAATGCATTGGAAAGATAATTTGATGAAGAAAATTTTATCCCAAAAAATTTTACAAAAATTTCACCTTAAACTAAAAAAATGAACAAGGATAATCATAGTTGTAAAATCAAGGCAAAATTCTAGGTGTGTCCAAGTAGGGTCCAATTTGCCTTGAGTCATAACCTTTGCATAAAAACTTTGTTTTCACTCTTGTTTGATACATTGGAAATATAATTTTATGAAGAAAATTTTATCTAAAATAAACATGGTACAAAATCTTTATATTCAACTTCAAACATCAAGGGAGATAATGATAATTATAAAATCAAGGTAGAATTCCATATGTGTCCAAATAGGGTCCAATCTCCTTTAGGCCATAAAATTCACATACAAAATCCAATTTAGCTCTCATTCAATGTGTTTCAAATATAATTTGATAAATAAAATTTCCATAAAATATACATGGTGAAAATATTTCATTTTTAAATTCAAAAAATCAAGTGGAAGAATCATAGTTGCAAAAATAGGGCAAAGTTCATAGTTTCCAAATTATGTAAAATTGTCAAGCCACTTTTTCAAGTTATGAAAATTGATCAATGCACTTTTTAAAGTTTAAAGATGTGAAAAATTACCAAATCATTTTTACATTTTTCAAGCTGTGTCAAAACATCAATGCACTTTTGAAAGTTTCAAGTCATGCAAAAATACTAATGCACTTTTGCAAGTCATGCAAATTGATCATTGCACTTTTACAAGTTGTGCAAATTACTCACTACACTTTTATAGGTTTCAAGTTGTGAAAATTGATCAATGCACTTTTACAAGTTTTAATTCATGAAAATAGATCAATGAAAATTTTTAATTCATGAAAATTGGTCATTTCACTTTTGGAAGTTGTGTAAATTATTCAATGCATTTTTTTAAGTTTTAAGTTGTGCAGATTTACTAATGCAATTTTTCAATACCCTAAAAATATAGAAAATGTGGTTAAATAGCATAATCACCCATTTTAACATATAAATATATGTTTAAATATCATTTTTAAGGGTTAAGAAGTTCTATTTTGAATTATGGTTTTGTTTCGAGTTTTGGTCTTGGTTCCGGAGTTGAACTATGTTGACCTTTTGACAATATGAGAATTTATAGTGAGATGGAAGGAGCCTCTATATGTATATCCCTATGTATAATCAATAAATAAATGATTTATATGAATTTGTGACATGAGTTTTATTTATTAATGATGATATACATGAGTATGTTAGTTCATTTTTATTTTTATTCTTTCACTTTTCCTAAATGTTATTGTTAGATAGTCAATGAACATGAAGTTTTGTGTAGAAAGTTATGTTGAATCTACATTATAAACCATGCAATTGATACAACTTGATGAAATCAATAATATGATTTGAAGTTCATTTTTATCAATAAATATGAGATTGCTATGTATCTTTCGTTGAAATTTTATCTAATCTCCTCAATGTATGAATCTTGATCATATGTTCATGATATGTTTTTCCCATCTAATTTTCATGAAAAGGACTTCCCATGTTACAATTTTAAATGTTGGGACATTCTATAACGTATCTATGTTTAACTACCTAAAATTGTCCTTTGTCTTTCTTGGGATCATTTTAGCAGCTTTGGTGTTTATTTAGATAGAATAATCATTTTCTCCATTCCTTATTTCCTTTCTCATTTTCCCCCTATTTTCCATCATTCACTTCATTTAATTTATATATCCCTTTTGTAATTTTTGGTTAAAAATACAAAATCCCCACATAAAATAATTTTGTTGTAAATAGTTTTGAATAGCTCTTTACCTACTTTTTTCCTTTTTGGTTTTCAATATAGGTAGCTCCACCTACTAATAGGAGAGGGAATTTATCCCTACATGGTTGATTGAAATGAGATATATATCCCCATTTTATTTATTGAAATCTCACATTTATCCCCTTGATAAAAATTTTAGACAACAATTTTTGGTGACTCTGATGGAAATCAAGGTGCTTTATGCACATAATTTTTAGAAATTTTAAGGAACTTCCCTTGGAATGGAGGTTGGTGAATCCATTAAAAAAATTACTTACTAAATACATATTTTTAATTTAATAAATGGAATTGGTTCACCCCAACCCAAATGGTCCCCATGTCCCATGGGAAAAAAAATTAGGCCATTGGGTTTGGCCTAATATAATGAGTTACCATTAGGATCAAGGAAGTGATTTTAGAAGTTTTTTTATAAAACATCTTCAAGATGTAGATAACCATATTTTAGCCTTCACATTGTCATGTAACATCTTTGGAATTATGCATGAAGATGTCATTGTTAAGTTTTTTTGTTGAAACTCTCATTGTACCTATAGCTGAGTAGCTTTGGCACCTAGAAGATGGATGCATTATTAATTGGGAATGTTTGAAGAAAAAATTCCTAAACATATTCAAATTAGCTATGAATATGTGTGAATTATTTTCATATTTATTTTAAATTCAAAATCAAGATGATGAGAATATGAGAGACTTCGTATCCCACTTCAATAAATTATTGAGATCAATTCCTCAGGTAGATCAACTAAGCCCCAAAAATCAACTCATGTGTCTTCATTGGTTATCTACACCCAAATATCAAATTCATATTGATGAAGAACAATGTAAATGACTTGGAATTTGTGCAATAAGTAGCTATCAAGAATGAAAATGATATGATTATGTATGGAATGTTTAAGAAAGAAACTTCAATACATGTTAAAACTAGTATTAGTGATGATGAAGTGGTGGAACCTAATAAAATTAAGAGACCTCAACATTTAGAAAAGATATTTTAAAGGTAAATTCCTGATCAAATATGTCAAAACTCTAACAAAGAAAAAGGGAAAGTGCTTCCTATCACATATGATTATTTCAGTTTCAAAATTATGGAAGAAGGTGAATAGATGGAAGAAATAATGATTGATCAAAGAATAGATGAATACTTTGGTTTCTCCCTTTACATAGAAGAGAAATATTTACATGTTTCAATAGATTTCTCAAACCTCATAGTCCTAGGAGAAAATGAGCTATTTGAGGAACAACTAGTTGAGCCACAATTAGAAAGGAGCAACAATGCAAAGTGTAATGTACCATTTTTTAAAGGAGATTATAGTATGGAATCAATTTTCTATAAATAAGAAAATTATGCTTATATTATAATGGAAGATTCAGTGGTTAAAAGAAAAATTCTCCCAAAACTTCCTTTCCATGTCCCACTGTATAATAATTCTCTGAAGGATTTGAATCCAAAGTAGTCAAGTCTACATAGATTGAAAATTATAACCATGTCAAGGATGAAATAAAAAAATATGTGAACATAGATCAAAATGAATGGTTTTCAATTTTCATTTGAAGTGAAATGGAAACTATCAAGGCAAAGGAAATTGATGAAAAAGATGATGATAACTCATTCAATGATTAATTCGCTTCTGTCATGGGAAGAAATTTGGAAAAGAATATTAATACTCTATTCATTCTAGAAGATAATCATATTGTGGTTACATCTCAAGAACATATGTGCAACATAATTCTTTATGATTTGAATCATGTATCTGGAAAAGATGCATTAAAATCCACTTAGGAAGATATTGGTTAGGTTCATTCCTACTTAAGAATCCTCACAAAATATTAGAAATTTCAAAATTGTTCCATTTCAAGACATGAAAACATTTATGTCTTATTCATTAATGATCATCCTTGTGTGAATGATGATTGTGATTTCCTCTTCATACCATCTTGATCATTGTTGCTAAATGTATTTGGAGCTCATAAGTCAAATCCATTATTTCAAAATGACAGGTATTTCTCCTAGCGAGTGAATGGTTTTGTGGAGTCTTCTCATTTTCCTCTACTCCCTATAAATAATTATATTTTCCTTATTTTAGCTTTTTTCCTTCTATCATCTTTGTTTTTGTGTTTACATGTTGTTTTCAATATATGTAATAATGAATCTATTATTCCTTCCTTTCCATGTATTAGTTCTTTTACCTACACAATCTTGTAGATATGTTCCCTACCTTGAAACTCTTAATTGATGATCACATTATTTTCAAATATGAAAAAATAATAATTGCTTCAAAATGAATGAAAGGATGATATTCTTAGGTAGTGTATGACCATGGTTAAAAAATTCAGTGTTTACATCTTTGTTTTTTTGAATATCTGCATTACATCCAAACTAGTTGGACATTTTTGATCTCATGCCAATTATACGATGTAAATTTTTCTTCATTTTTTGTAATAACATGTAAAATTTTCATAAGTAGGTGATATGGCCTAAAAGTGCATGTTCATTTATGATACAATTGAGATAGGTGAATTGGCTATCCATTGGCTAGATTGAGATGTAGAAATGTGAGCTACAATTAATTTTTCAATAATTTTTGTGAAAACAAAGTAGCAATCATCTAATATTCTAGAGTTCTCCTATATTTAATTTGAAAATGTGATCCCATAGCTAGAGCTAGTTGTTGTCATGAAATTTTTTATTTCATAAAAAAAAACCCAATTGCAGTCTCATAAGAAATTAGAGGTGTTTTCATGATGGGGACTGTAAAAAAAATTAGAATGGGACATCAACTTCATAGGCCAATGGCCTAGGCTTGGGTCAAATAATGGAATCTGCCTATCCTTCAAGATTCTAAATGATGTGTTGAATATATCTCAATAATATATCTTTCATTAAAAATATATTCTTATAATAATGGAAATCATGCCAAAAAGGAGAGATAGAATGAAGGATACAACTTGCATTATAATGACTTGAAGACTATTCTTACATTATTGGATCAGGTGGTTGGATGACATCAAATGTCAAATTTAATTTTCCTAATAGAAGAAGGCATAGATATAAACTTTTGGATCATAAATATTTTATTTTTATAGTAAATAATAAATATAGTGTATAAAATATATTATGGTTAAAGCATTCATGATAGTGGACTATCTTATGTAGTTATCTATCTAACTTCAATGTGATATCTAGAGCTAGTCCTAATAATGGCTAAGTAAAATGATATAGGGAAGAGAGAAGTTAGAAATTCATTTGATCCTATCAACATCAGAGTGAAAATTTAAGATAAAATCAAACTTGTTTTAAAATTCCTAATGTTTGTCCCAATGTGTAGACTAGATCCGAGAAATGAATTTTGACTACAAACACTTAGTATAAAAACTTTATCTTAACCTGATAAAATAAAGAGAGAGAATTGCACCTTTATAATTAAAAGAGTTAGATTTAGACACCCCTAAAATTATAGGGTCATAATTCACCACCTGTGCCAATAGAGGGGTTGGATTTTTCCACCCCTACAAGCATAAGAGTTGTATTCTACCACCCTGACAAGCAAAAATTGCCAAAATAGGGACCAATCTCTCTCGGGTCATAATGTTTGCATCTAAAATTTATTTTCATTCTCATTAAATGAATTATAAATTTAAATTTATGAAGAAAATTTTATCCCAAAGATACATGGTACAAAAAGTTCATCTTGAGCTTTATAAATTAAGGGGGAGAATCATAGTTGTAAAAGCAAGGCAGAATTTTAGGTGTGTCCAAGCAGGGTCCAATCTACCTTTTGCATTTAAACTCTATTTTTTCTATTTTTTGATGCATTGTAAAGGTAATTTTATAAATAAAATTTTAAATTAAATAAACATGGTAAAAAAACTTCATCTTGAACTTCAAAAATCAAGGGAGAAAATCACAGTTGTAAAAGTAATGTGGAATTTTATATGTGTCCAAGCAAGGTCTAATCTCCTCTGGGCCATAACTTTCACATCTGAACTCCAATTTGGATATTTTTCAATGTGTTGGAAAGATAATTTTATGAATAAAATTTTTCCACAAATATTTGTGGTTAAAATATTTCATTTTTAAATTCAATAAAAAAGGTGGAGAATCATAGTTATAAAAACACGATAAAGTTCACAATTTTTAAATTGTGTAAAATTGTCAAGTCACTTTTGCAAGTGTGAAAATTGACCAATGCACTTTTTTGGGTTTCAAGTTGTAAAAAAAACCAATATAATTTTACAGGTTTTAATTTGTGTAAAAATATCAATGCACTTTTGTAAGTTTCAATTTGTGAAAAAACTAATGCACTTTTACGAGTCATGCAAATTGGTCATTGCATTTTTGCAAGTTGTAAAAATTTCTCATTGCAATTTTATAGTTTTCAATTTTTGAAAATTACTCAATGAACTTTTTCAAGTTTCGTGTTGTGCAAAAAAACAATGTATATTTTTAAGTCATGCAAATTGGTCATTGCACTTTTGTAAGTTATGTAAATTGTTCAATGTATTTTTTCAACTTTTAAGTTGTGCAGATTTACTAAATGATTTTTTAAGACCATAAAAATGCAAAAAGGTTGTTACACAACATAACCACCTATTTTAACCTATAAATATATGTTTAAGGCTCATTTATATGGGTTAATAAATTCTAGTTTTAATTTTGGTTCTCTTTAGAGTTTTGGTCTTGGTTATGGAGTTGAACTATGTTGACTTTTAAACAATATGATAATTTCTAGTGATATGGAGAGGAGTATGTATGTACTACCCTATTAAAAATAAATAAATAAATGATTTACAAGACTCTGTGTTTTTTATTTTTTTTTGAATGATGATATGCATGAGTATGTTGATTCACTTTGATTCTTGTTCTTTCATTTTGCTAAAATATTATTGTTAGATAGTCAATGAATGTGAAGTTTTTTGTAGAAAGTTCAGTCGAATATAAATTATAAAATTCACCATTGGGAAACCTTGGTGAGATTAAGAATAGGATTTTATGCCCATTTTTATCAATAAATAAAAGGTTATTATGTATCCTTCTTTGAAATTTTATCCAATCTCTTCGGTGTATGTCTTTCCCATCTCATTTTCATGAAAAAGGCTTCCCATGTTACAATTTTAAATCTTGGGCCATTCTAGTGAGTCTCTATGTTTAGCTACCTAGATTTTTCCTTTATATTTCTTAGGATCATTTTAGTAGTTGTTAATGCCTAAATGTGTACCATAGGTGCCCAAAGTGTTTAGAAAACACTTCTCATTTTAGAATTCAAATAATTTAATGCATGAGTTATAGGTTGTGATAATCTTGTTGTCTATGGTGAAATAAAGGAAAATCAAGTGGATTGTTTCACAATATATATATTAGTTAGTCATTGGAATCCATCATGTCCAAATAGCAAATCTATTTAAAGTATGAAGCATCTATGCTAAGAATAGTGAATTATGATCAAGGGCTAATCTAATAACTAATCTAATATGGATATTTACAATGACAATCTAAACTAAGGTGATATAGTTAAAAAAGAAGCAAAAGGAAGGGTAGGGAAAAAATAAATGTTGTTGATCTTCATTCCAGACATCATGACAAAGTTTATATTTTATCTAAACATGCACTTAAAACTATCATGTGAAGTGAAACAACTCATCCCAAATCACATCACACATTAGGAAGACTTATAATGAAGGTAAGGAAAGATGCAGATAAGAGCTAGGCTCACTTTAAATATTTATCCCTATAAACAAATAGCATTAGCCCAAATAGAAGAAGAACAAGAAAATGAAGCGAACCTAAGAACTTCCAGTCAACCTAGCATTGGCATAAGTTAACAAATCTTCAATCAAGTGTACACACCAAGAATTCATAAGAACCATTCAAATCTAGAAATTAGAACAAGTAAGTGGGAGAAAACCCATGATAATAATAAATACAAGTAAATACTAGACAATCTTTACATAATTCCTTGCTTATATTAATTGTTCCTAGTTTACAAAGTAATTTAACTCTAAGAACTCCCCCCTTTTTACAAATGATAATGCTCCTTTTATAAGATGCAAGGAAGCATATCAATCAGTGATATCAAGTTACATTTGAACATGTGTATAGGATAACTGTCCTTTCTATTACATTTTAGAACAAATGATATTTTTACTGACCTGACCTATAGACTATGTGCTCTTACAAATTACACGTCTATACAAAAAGAATATCTTATTTTAGAATATTATACATTTTTGGTTACAAAAAGAACATTCTTATTTCAGCTAACCTTCAGACCCACTGGCTGCTACAAGATCTTTATGGTTCCTTAATGCTCTTGGCCTAGTATAGGTATGGTACCATCTTCAAGCTACTTGAGGATAAATGGTACTCTAATGGCGTAATTAGTTTAGACATTATGAGCTTATATCCCAAACTTTTATATTATCAAGTCCACAGGGTCTCTAATTTGGCCTATTACACTCACATAGACTTGACATGGCATTTATATGGCATCCATGTGTCATTATATTCATCACTATCCAAAAATGACCATTGCTTTTTAAACTTTAGATCCAAGTTTACCATGGTAAAATTCACATCCTTGCAACCATCATTTGACACTTGTAGGAATGTCTTTGATGATCATGTGACCAAAAATTTTAAACACATAATCTAGGCTCTTTATTATGTTAAAATTAACATCCTTGTGACCATCATCTGACATCTGTGAGAACATATTTGACGGTCATGTGACCATCAATTTCAAACACATGATCTAGGATCTTTACTATGTTAAAATTAATGTCTTCAAAATCATCATTTTATGTCCATGGGAAGTCTTTGATGGTCATGTGACCATCAATTTTAAACATGTTATGGTAACTACTTGCCAAGCCTGCCACTTTTCATCTTCTAGTTCATTCTACATTTTGCATGTGCCATGTATCGACTGCTCAGTGCTTCTAGGTTCTCAAGTCATACCACTTGGTAATTCCATGGAACCATTGACTATTCAAAATGGTCTCACTCTATTCAATATTGGTCCTCCACTTAAATGTGTGTTGTATATTCTTATCATGTTCATTTCCCAATGGGTTTTATTAAATCTGCAACTTGAAACATAAATATCCAATGTTAACACTTTAGATAAGATTAAATTAGAACCATGAACAAACAAGTCATCCAGACCATTGTGTGGATGATATTCAAATAAAAATAATGTGAAAATATGCTAATGACACTCTGATAAAGTGGATTTAAATCTTTAAGCCATAAATTTGCACAATTTGACACAAGGGTCCCTATTTTTTAGAAATGGGGGTTTATTGATTTCAACAGTAGCTTCTATGTTTAACTAGTCAGAATAATTCAATTCTCCCTTCCTTATTTCCTTTCTCATTTCCCCCCTCTTTTACATCATTCCTTTAATTTCCTTTCTATCTCCATGTACTTTTTGGTTAAAAGTACAAAACCCCCACATATAATAGTTTTGTTGTAAATAGTTGTGAATAGCTATTTTCCTACTTTTCTATTTTAGGTTTTCAATAAAGGTAGCTCCACCTGATAATATGAGATGTAATTTTTTCCTACATGTTTGACTGACATGAGGACTTTATCCCCAGACTATTGAGTAAAATCTCACATTTGTCCCCTTGACAAATTTTTCAACCAACACTAGGTCTATTAAAATTCTTATTGTACCTCTATAATCCAAAGTTATGGTTGGTATTTTATTCCTTAGTGTTTTCCATATTATTCTGCATGTTCAAAAATGTTTTGATTAATTTATGTACCATTAGTTGCATAACTTTTAGTTTTGTTTCGTAAAATCACTGGTAATACCCGGTGTAGTAGTATTGATTGGTATCATAAAATGGTTATGATTTTTTGGTTAGTTACAAAACTAGAATTATTTAAGAAGATAAGGATTTCTTTAGGTGGAGCATGGGTTAAATGCAAGTGGGTGTACACCTAGTTTTGATTTTGAGCCATAATTTTCTAATTAGCATTTGAAATCAAGTTGAGGGATGGCAAAGTAGGACCTAGATTAAGTTTTTGTAATAGAGGGTTCAATTATCTATCAATGTTAATAGCCTCAGCATAGGCCAAAGATAATGTATTAACATTGATAACTCTACAAAGAAACATAAAAATCATGGGGTCTAAAGTGTTATTGTACATCTCCAAGGCTAACACCTCAATGGGTTTACAACAAACTTCAAATATGTTGTACAACTTTTAGAATCTAGAATTAAAAGCTTGAATTGGTTCATTCAATTCTCTTCTCATACTCATAAAGTGTTGGTATACAACACTTTAATTGGTGACTTTTTCAAACTATGCAATAAAGTTTTTTTGATATTGATTCCAAGATGTAATAGAATCTTCTGAAATATTAAACAATAAGTCATATGTGGCATCTTACTTTATAAATGGAAATGGTCTACATGCCAAGTCCTCATGGACTACATTCAATCTTCCCAAAATAGTCTTAAAATCCTTTATGTGTTCCTAAATAGTACTACCTCTTGAGGAGAAAAGGAAGGAGGAATAATTTCAATATTTTTGGGTAGATCATGTACATCTCTAATGAACTTAATAACAAAATTAGTTATCCAAGCTTGGGCCATTTGGAATAGAGTAAATCAAGGCCATCTACTTGGGGAATATGATTGGGACTGAGGTATCCTTAATATGCCTCTATCTGACCTGACCATTCTATGAATTTCCAAAGCTGGGAATAGTAGGTAGATATTTGAGGTAGACCTTGTTAACCTTTTATTTATATCTATTATAACTCAAGTGATCCTTTTTTGATAAAAAAAGGGGGACCTCCTTCTAACACTAGATAAACGCCTATTGATGTGGGTTTAATGCACACCAAGGAAACTTACAAGTTAGCCTCTAATGTTATATAATTAGTGAAAAATATCACTCCAAGGCACAAGTTGTAGGGTATTAAGTTTTATAAACAACTTGTGGGTGGGCTAGCGGTGAGTAGAGTAGTTTTTTACCTCATATCATTCAGATATGGTATGAATTTAGATCTACTTTAGATGGGTGGATTGATGATGGACCTAACCAAAATTGGTACCCACCAAAATAACCCAAAAATAAGGAAAGGTAGGGAAAAACATAAGGCTTGTGGATCAAACAAGATGAGACCTTTCTATGTTAGCTCTTGAATTAGGGATTAGACAAACAATTAAGAACCAATTTTTTTTACAATCACTATAATAACATCAAAAATCAAACATTAGTTAATAGTATAAGGGAAAAATAATCTAATAAATTTTAGCATATATAATCAAATGTTGTGTTTTTTAGATTGCAATTACACATCTAGAAAGAGGTATTATGATTATTATGTAAAATGTATTCAAATTAGAATAACACAATATGAATAAGTATATTAAAATAAAACTCATGCATAACCAAAATACTAAGATACCATCCTGATGGAACTTATTAAAATATTCATAAGTATGGAGAAGAATCAAGATCAATTAAAGAATAATCTATACAATTTTCTTTGGATCCTAACAACCAAAATTCCCCTCCTTTTAGGATAGGGAGGATATAAATATATATAGGCTTGGGGAGGGAATGACTCATCCTCTAAGCAAAGTCTAAATTCACATCTCTAAAAATACAAATGTGTGTCAAAATCATGAAAATCATTCATGTACAAAATTGTATCCATAAATAGGATTATTTGAATAAAATATAATATATATGCCAAAAAAATTAGAACCATAAGTTCTATCTTAATTCAAATATAAAAATACATATACATATTAAAGGTGGTGTTGATGTGGCATCACTATAAGAGGAAAATAAATAAGTGATAGTTTTGGAAATATAATTATATGATATATCCCCTGGAGGGATAAGAACTAGCCCTATAGAAGTATGCATCACTATATATCTAGAAAATTGGGAACCTTGTGAAGACATGGCAACACTTGTAGTTGATTATATGCTGGGTACTGACCCTAATTATTCTTTTGTGGCCTTGAATTTTTAAAATATTGTTTGTGTTATCTCAAACTCTTTATTGATTATATAAAAATTAAGTAGGGAAGGTTTAAATACTAGGGTGGCCTCAGACATCAACCTTGTGTGTTCTATTTTTGAGCTCTTAAATTCAAATCCAAGGGCTTTAGCCTTCATCACTCTATCCTTGGAAAAAATAATTAGTTATAGAATACTACCTCCATTTTTATATATAGTTCCCTTAACTTCCTCCTTGAATCTATATACAATTATTTTAAGGAGTGTTTCAAAATTGGGCCTATTTACTAGCTCTCCAATATAGGTTATCACATTTGTTACACTCATATATCTCAAAAAAATTATGTCCTCATTATCATAGCTTGAAAAATGTCCTATTGAATGCTTCATTTGCATATTCTAGTTAAGATTACCATCACTTTTTTAATTACATAAATTAGGGCCCATGCAGTATCTTAGCTGGGCATCAAGCTCAAGTCATTGAATGTGCTACTTTTATCACATTGAACCAAACAGGTAAGCCTTTTCTAAAATTATTTTATTGGTACCATAGCTTAAGTACCTTCATATTATTAGGTTTTCCTTCCTCTATTGGATTGACTATTATTTAAAATATTACATAGAATTGTGGTTGTACTTTGTACACTATATACAATTTCTAGAGGACCATGGATGATCTGTCTATGCAATAGCCTTTGTCATGATTCCTCCTTACTCATTTGCATTTCCTTCATAGATTATATAGTTTAATCCACATAAAAAATAAATCCTCTATATATTTTGTCAGGTCATTTAGATTCTTTTTAGTCTTTTTAGCCCAGGGTAACAAGTTTTCCCTTTGTTCAAACTCTATTTCCTTATATTTATGCCCATTATTTAATTCTTCTTTAAACTCTTAATTGTGCCACTGTACCTATCAAAATTAGGGGTGACTTTACATATCTCTTTGATGACATAACTTTATCTCTCATCTCTTTAGCATTGTAATTATTTAACCCATTAGGATATAATAAGTTTCCCTTATTTTAGTTAACTTAGGTATTCACAGGTAGAGGGTGGTGTTATTATTAGAGGTGAAGTTATAAATAAAAGTGCCCATGAATAAATTATTTGAATAAAGAATTGGAGGGGTGTTTTAGTAGTTATTTTCCATAATGAGGTTTCCCTTTGAGGGGTAACCTATGCCACATACTTACTCAAGCCTGGTGTTTTTGCAATTATCATCATGGCTGACTATATAGATGAAAATTAGGGAAGTGGTATCTATAATTGAGCTAAGGATTTTGGGAGAACTAGTGGACCTTTAGAATAAAAAAATTAAAACTAAATTTTTAAAATATACTCTTTTTTTTGAGTCATTATTTGGGTTGATGTTGAAATAATAGAAGAATCAATTCAATTGAAAAAAAGTGTCCTAGGAATAACAGGTGGTAAATATGTAGTTTGAGTATCTAAACTATAAATAGGAGTAAGAGAAGAAACTACCTTATTAAAATTTTGTCTCTCTTCTTCATTGAGGATTTACTAGTCTAGTCCCCACCTAGATTTTATTCTTCATGCAGGCTTTCTAGGCTCATTATTTTGGCCTTTTCTAACTTTGCTTCCACTTCTACTTAATCTTAGAATCCTTCCTCACTTAACCTTTGTTTTAATCCCTTCTTTATTTCTAAATTTCTTTCCTTGTCATCTATAGGATAAGCAACTAGTGATATGAAATGCCCATGCTCTTCCTCCTCTACTTCCTCATCAAGGGGGTCACCTAGAGTGACAAGACATAATGATGGTCTTTCCTCTAGTTTTAGATCTTTGAGTTAGGTTTGGAGAATCCTATATTTGATTTGGTAAGTTACTATGTGTGGAATGGAAAGTAAAAGGAAGACGAAATTAATGAAGAAGCCACATTAGTAGGGGCTACTAGTGTAGATAGTGGGGAAGGAATAGAAAATGGAACAATAATGGTGGAGGGAAAATGGATGGAAATAGAAATCATATGGTAGGGAGTGTTTAAGGAGATGCCCCTTACTGACGGTGATGGATGGAGATGCACTTACCTTAGGTTCTTGAGGGGATGGAGGAGTAGATGGAAGAGATGAGAAGAAAGCTAACAAAAACTCTAGGAGACTTATTTGTATAGGTTTTATAAGTGGAGGGAGAGGTGCCAAAGAGAATGTGTTCTTTTCTCTATCCTAAGGAGTGAAATATTATCAACTATAGTGGTTGTGCCAAAAGTGATGGTGTCAGTTGAATGGGTAGAAAGCAAAGGAGGACTAGTGAGACCTCTAAGAATTTTCTTTCTAATATAGAGGTATTCTTCCCTTTGAACGTTGGACTTTCCCTCTATTAGATTGATCTTTTATTATGTAGGAAAGCGAGGGTGATTTTTTTCTATTGGGTCTTGTGGCTATGTTGGATACCATTGATGAATCTAGGTTCTTTATATCGACTCTACCATCTCATTTGCCTTTTTTTGGTATTCTCTGAAACATACTAAATGGACTTGGAAACTATTATTGACATTTCCTTGTCCCTAATATGGGTCCAAAATTCAAAGTAATATAATGCATTCATAAAAATAGCTTTGTGTTCATACTCTTGGTACCCATATCTAATGGTCACCCCCTTCTTCTCCTTGAGGAGTTGAAGAAAATTTTTTATTTTTTTGTTGGGGTCCCTTTCCCTAAATTTGACCACCTTTAAATTATACTGGGATCTAACTTTTCTCACCTAATTTTAGTGTGCCAACACAACAAATTGAAGATGCATGATGCTTAGAGGGGTCTTATCTGAATAAGCTTAATTTTTGAAGCTAAGACCCTCATCTATATTTTTATATAACTAGTGATCCACTTATTTTTATGATATCTTGTCTATAATATGGCATGATAAAAATAGAGGGGGTTCCCTTGTCCCTTCAATTATGATTATGGTACAATTTGGATAATACCAATAATCCTCCATTTTAGCTATTATTCTTCTCAAATTCTTAGATATTATAGGCATATAAGTGCCATGAATGTCATGTTAAACTTTAGGATAAATTTCCTCATAAATGCTTATAATCTCAACCCTAAATCTATATAAAAATAAGAGAGAATATTCCTCACGTATTATATTATCCACATATTCTATATATGGCTACCATAATCCCCATGGACATTGTGGATTGTGTCAAGTATTGCATCTAATAGATATGACACCATGTAAAAAATTATGTTTTTTAGCCTTTGATCATACTCGAACATATGTGCCTTAAATCTGACACTAATAACCTCTCCTAAGGCAACAATTTTGTCAAAATTCAAGAGATTGTCCAGTAATGGGACCCAATCCACTTGTACATAAGTAATGCTAACAAAACCATATAATCTATTTAGAAGGTCCATGTATATCCATATACCAAGCTTGAATTTGATGATACAGTTAGAGGAAATGTCTCACTAGGAGTTCAATCTTTGGCTTTTCATTAACCACTAATTTAATTTTCCATCTATAGTGTTATGCTTGAGCGATATGTTGAACGAGATTGATTATAGGAAACCTTAGGTGTTGGTATCCTAAGGTGCCTCTCATATGTCCCTTTCAAAAACATATGAAGTTGTATTTTTTATGTTTCTAAGATGTAGACAATCCCTTGAGTAATATTATTAAAGAATAAATTATGGATCAAATTGATACAAGGCATTATCTATGGTTTTGTATCCACTTGATGGAGTCTGATGGTCTTTATTATTAAGAGGTAATAAATGTACTATTTATCCTCCTCAGATAGATTATATTTTGAAAAGTAAGGCACTATATACTACTTCATTCTATAGGGCCAAGTAGTAAGTAAACTTGAAGTCTAGGCCACTCTTATTAAATATAGTGTCTGTGTATTCAATGTTCCAAATAATGGAATATCCATAAGGGGCCTAGACATGTGCTAGTTTTAGAGAATCCATTTTGATAATATGTGGTTGTGTAACTCCTTTACAAACTATCTAGATACTCTTTATAAATTTGCTAAAAAACTAAGGCTTTTGGTCACTAGAAAACTTGAAATTGCAATGGTTACTCGTAGATTAATGGAAAAGTGACTATCTAATTTATTGGATTTCTCATATATTGAAAAATATTATGACTTGAATGCATAATTTTTTCAATGTCAATTTGAATAATGGATTTTTATTTTATTCCATTTTAAATTTAAATCTGCAAGTCACCTTTAGTAGATTTGTGTTTGTCATATGGCCACTTTTCATTGACTTTATATATCTAATACTGCTTTAGAGATGGGTCTCGATCTCTCATTTATTGACCTTTTTCTTAGGTATCAAACTCATTTTTATGTACTTTGGCCATGCATTTTCTAGATCATGATACTTGTCTACTTCTCATTTACCTGAGCCTTTGGCTTTATAATCATGTTTTATATGTTTTGGGGATGCAAGTTAACATAATTGAGCTATGTGGAATGTTCTTAGGGATGTGGTAACTCAGAGACTCAGATCCATAAAACCACAAGGCCATTAACTTGATATTCTTATCTAAGCTTTGGGTTGATAAAATTATGTTAACTATCTAACCTTCAGAACTTTAAACCTCTGGGTAATTAGACTACGGGGCCATGAGGCCATTATAATATTAACTTTTATTTGACCTTCTAAAGTTTTAGATTCATGAGATTATGATAGATGGAATGATCTTAGAGCTACAAGAACTCAAATGACATAGAAATTTTCATAAAGTAAACTTCATCCTAATTAAATGTGGTTTTACCACATGGATATCCTATGGTAATTTAACTACCAGTAAGGAATCAACTTTTGATTAACTATTGTAAGTTCTAATTAATATGACTATTGACCATTTTGTGAGTCCTACATGCCAAAATGGGCACCCCCCCTCTTTTTTCCCTTGAAACCTTGTTATTCATGAACTTTTGCCCTGAACCAAGTCTTAACCCTTTAAAAATTAAGGAAAAGTTGCTTTTGTGTAGGTGCAGGTGTTGTCTCATCAAGCATTGGTCTTTTCCAGCACTCACAGAGCAAATCAAGTTCTTAGAATAACATTAATTGTAAGCTCTATCAGTAATAAGTTGGAGTCATTCACAAACCCAAAAGGGTAAGGAAGAAGAAATTAGGTTTTTGAGACGTCTTTACTTTAAAGCTTTTTGAGTAAGTCCTTTAAAAGATCCCAAATTGGTCTTAGATGCTTCTTAAGGCAAGTGCTTTTTTGTAGAGGGCACCTAGGCATTCTGTAGAGTCATTTACAATTTCCCTGAAGGGTATGTGCCCTTGTGGGAGGCACTTCAAAGATGAAACGGGCCTTTACAAAACTTTTGAAGGGTATATTTGAAGGTAGAATGGACCTTGTAGAGGGCTTTTCATCGACATGAGGACCAATACAAAAGTTTTGAAGGGAACTTTTGGTTTGAAATGCCCTTACAGAGGGCAGATAGTTGAAGCAAAGGGGCAAAGACAAGAGGCCCAAAGGGAACTTGCCCTTCAGGAAAAGAGACAAGTGGAAGGAGTTTTCCTTCATACATTTTTCTCAAAGGAAAACCAAAGAAGAAATCAAGGTCAAATTCCTTCAAACATTTTGACTAAAGAAATTTGATGGTCATAGAAAGTCTGAAGGGTAAGTGTCATTACGGAGGGCACTTGGTCAAGAAAGAGGACTCTTTTCACTTTTCCAAAGGGTCATTTTTAGAGTTTCCAAAGGGCACCTACCCTTGCAGAGGCAATTTTGGATGGGAGAAGTCTTTGTGGAGGGAAATTTAAGAAATAAAGGATAAAGACAAAAGGCCCAAAGGGCACATGCCCTTTGAGACAAGAAGCAATCAAAGGAAAGAATTCCTTTGGACAAAATGTCTAAAGGAAGGCACAACATAAAGACCCACCAGAAAAAGGTGTAAAGACAAGCCTGAAAGAGAATTCCTTTGGAAAAAATGTTCTAAGGAATTCCTTTGAACATTTTGTCTGAAGAAATTTGACATTACTAAAAGATCCAAGGCCCAAGAAATAATAAGTGCCTGAAAACCTGAATGGTTAAAGACCCAAGGATGAACCAGACCAAGGCAAGTGGCACATGTGTCATCAAAAAGAAGAGGAAATGCACTTAGGTGAAATAGTCTCTACCAAAAACCAATAAATGGATTGGTTTTTGAATTATAGAGGAGAGCAGCCCATGTTTTCATGCTTCACCATTAATGCACAACCAATTATGCCCAGCATTGAAGAGAGTATGATCCAATCAACACAACTTGGGGATGGCTTTGTCAATTGCTAGAAGGAGTATCCCATGCTTTTACAGGCCCAAGATAACAAGGGTAGTGACTTAGACATCTATAGCATGGCTCTCCCATACATAATTAGAAGAATACATCAATAGCATGGGCTTGTGGTCTCTGTAGAAGTGTTTAACTTAACATGGGTTTCTATCCCTTGATTTTTTAGCTATCTATTTCTAAGTTATCTATATGTTTGTAACTTCTCATTTGAGAAAGTATCTCTCAGCATTGTATGGCAAAGCCCTGAAGGAATTTACCTTGAATCAAAAGAATAATTTTTACCTCCATTTGAGCTTGCACTTTTGCATATGTCTATGGTTTTATCTTATGTTAAGTCATTTTCTTTTCATGGTTTCATAAGTTTATGCCAACATATCTAGTGTATTATGATTTCTTCTCTTACAAGTCAACAAGAAGTGTCCAGCTTAGAGTATAGGCACATATGAGTAGGTTGTCCATAGTGTGTCGTAGAACACATATGGTAGTTCATGCTCCCTATATCTCCATAGGATCCCCTATTGAAACACTGATGTAGGAAAGTTTCTCATTTGAATGAAGTGTATGCTTGCTTCTCTCTAGTGTAAAGTGTATGTCAAAGCTGAGTAGACCAACCATTTTGGTGTATCATTGCATTAGTTTATGTTTTGATTTCAATATTTCTCTCCCTTTTCATCCCCCTTATTGTTAGTAGTAAGAAATCTAGGGCCTCAAAGTGTATCAAGGGGAGCTATCCCCTAATCTATAGATTCATCCCTCATGTTTACAACCCACAACAAGAGGGGTGTCTCCATTATATTTCATGGAGGAAGAGAGCTAAGCATCCCTTCAGAGGGTGCAATCCACCATGTCAATTGTTTTTGGCATGCCCGATGGGACAAATTTTTGTGTCCTTTAAGTTTTAGAATTGGTGCTGGTCTTGATATTATTTAAAAAATCCAAAAGGAGTTATTCAACACCTAGCAACTCCATTCAAGAACTTAGTCTCTGGTTAATGATCAGCCTGAGATCCCATGCCAAAGGTCACTACAAGATCTTCTTCTAGGGGTGTCCCTTTTGAATTTGTTGAGTTTTCTTTGAACTCAAATAAAAATGCTGAGGTTTACAAATACCCACACTTATGTAGCAAGCCACTTTCGTAAACTATCCATAAAATATACCTACTCAAGGAGACCCTGGTTGAATCCTTTCATAGCCATGGTAACCCTTAGGGCTTTACCTTTTGTGGCCTTCAATGGTCAAATTCCCTTGAACCTTCAATAGTATGACCCAATTCTAGGGACAACTCTCAAAAGTGTTCCTCCCTTTAGTGGAGAGGTCCCAATCATTGTTGTTGAGCATATTAGAAACATAGCCAGCCTTTGCAACATCTATAATATCACTGAGGAAAATGTAGGCATTAGATTTCTAGCCTTGTCTTTCAAAGGGAAAGTTTTGGACTGGTATGGGACCTTGCCTATGAACCCAATTGGCTCATGGAATGAGTTAGGGACCCTCTTGACTAATAGGTTTGGGGAAAAAAGTGACCATTTATCTCTAGCTAAGCAATTAACCACCATGAAGAGAGCCCCATATGAGTTTATGCAAGATTTTAACACTAGGTTCCAAAAGACTTGGGATAGAATCCTCGTTCTTGGGAGGCCAACCCCAAGCTATGCTTTTCTTTACTACTTGAAGGCCCTGAATAGTGACATTGCTATCATGATATAGTCCATGGGTGGGAACACTCTACCCACTGCTTATGAGATAGCCATAGCTACTAAAAATTACCTTGTTCAAGCAAGAAAGATAGCTCTTAGACCTCATATGCCACTCTTTCCTGATTTACATCCCTTAGTCTAGCCTCTTGTGCCCACTCTAGCTCCTCTACCTAATCAAGAGACGTCAGTTTCTACCCCTATAAATGACATCTATAAAGTTAAGAGTCTATTGTAGAGTGTTACGAAAGAGTTAGTTTCCCTCAAGAGATAATAAGCTCAAAGTTATAGGTTAAATCAAGGTTACCAGTAGTTTGGGAAAACAAATAGGCCTCTCTTCTAGAATTATAATCAATGGCAAGGTCAAATTACACATGTCAAGCCTTATCAAAGCTATAATCCAAATGCCCCTTCATATTCTAAGGCTCTTATCCCCACTCAAAATAATTTGGTGCAGGAGCAACTTAATTATCCACCCTTGGAGCATGGCCAAAAACATGTTGCTTATGCTAGTGAGCTACCAAATCAAATCATGACTGCACAAGGTGATCAGGTAGCCCAATTCTCAAATTTTGAGATATCAACACAACGTGGGATGGGAAGCAGGTAGGCTCAATCTGATTCCACTCTTATAAATCACTTGGAAGGAGAGTTTTATGTAGTCAACTATGTGGGGGGCACAAGTAATCAAAATTTTGATGTTACAGCCAACACCAGGTCCAAAAGGAGAGCTATTGATGAAGCTCAAGTAAACACTCAAGCACCTATAATGTCCCCTTCACCACAAGCAAATCAGAAGTTTCCTAATTGCAGGCCATCGATTGTAGCTTTAGCTCCTTAGATTGCACCATAGGTTATGAATGTTCCCAAGGGGAACTCTAAAGGGGGCAATCCTTTAATTAATATAGTGGACCAAATAAAGAAGCTGCACATGAACATCTCATTGTGGGATTCTTTAGCACTACCATGACAAAAAGATATACCCCAAAAGGAATTGTATGGGCTAGGTGAGCAAGCTATCCCAAAAAGAAATGATAATATGTTGATAGTAAATGGGGCTCCTCCCATGGGAGGTCAAGCAAAGAAAGATGAAAAGGTCCCTCCCTTTTGTTTATCCCTAATTATTGGTGATTTATTGGTCCATAATTGCATCATTGATAGTGGATCAAGCACCTCATTTATGCCCAAATGCATAGCTAATAAGCTAGGCCTCAAGTATGAGCAAATGACCAAAGGAGTTCTACAGTTAGATGGATCACTAGCTAAGACCTTGAGAGTGGCAAGAGGCTTGAATCTAACTCTCCATGCCTATCCAACCTTCTCAATTCCCTATGATGTGGTAGTGGCAGATGTTCTTCCTTACTTCACTCTTTTTTTGTCAAGGGATTTCACATCCAAGATAGGTGGATACTTGGCAGCCAATTGGTCTTACATGTTTTTCAAGGTAAAGTATGGAACTAAAGTAAAGATTGAGTTAGAACCCATACACAAGGATCACCTAGAGCCATACTCACCCAAAGTATTGAATGTGAACTATGAAATCATTGATGAATAAGAGCTCTAGGTGGACCGATCTCCACCATCTTCCCTTGTAGGAGTTACTAACCTACTCCTATATGAATGGAGAAATAATTACTTTGAACATGATCCTTGCAAGTTCATTGAAGAAGTTGGTCTTGGAGTCTACTTCATGCATGAGAAAGATTATTTCATGCCAAAATTGATGAAGATAGATCAATAGGATTATGTTTTGTGGTAGTTTTTCTTTGATGTTCTCAACCTTCAAGTTTAAGTTCTCCTACACTTACAATGTAGCAGAGTATGAGGCCCTTGTTCATGGCCTAGAATGGGAAAGGAAGAGAGGAATCAAATAATTACAGGTGTTTGGAGATAATGAGTTTATTGTGAACCAAGTGAGAGGTCAAATCTTGACCAAGAACTCCTTACTCAAGTCTTACAAGCATAGAGTGTGGGACCTTGTGGATAACTTCATTGCTTTCAACATCACTTCCATTTTGAGAGAGGAGAACAAGTATGTGGATAGACTAGCATTAGTTGGTTCTTAGTTTGATATCCCGAAGGGGGTGAGACAAAGCAAGAATTAGCATCATTTAAAGGTGATTGTGAGGCCCTCCATACCAAACAATGTCACCAATTGGCATGTGTTTGAAAGTGACTAAAAAATAGCATTTTTATTATAGGAAGAAGCTGATTTCACTTCCAAAAATGAGTCTAAGTTGTAGCAGTAGTATGATGGGCAGATTGTTCAACTAAAGACCAACAGGCTTCCTAAAGGTTTGGTAACTCTTGAGAGCATTTTTAATGAAGATGACCAAATCAAGAGAGACAAAGCAAGAATGTCAACAAAGAAGGGAAATTATGAAATGGTGGAGATCTACAAGGATAAGCTTTTTGCACTTGAGAAGGTGTGTACCAATGAGGAAAAGCATGCTTTCATTACATTATGTCAAGATTTTGCTAATGTCTTCATTTGGGAGTATGGTGATTTGAAGGGCTTTGATCCAAGCTTGGCCCAACACACCATTGAGCTGGAGGAAGGTTCCAAACCCATAAAGCAAAAGTAAAGGCCAATCAATCCAAATATGAAGCCTCTCATGAAGAAGAAACTCACCAAACTAATTGAGTCTAAGATCATCTTCCTTATCAAACACTCTTCTTGGCTGGCCAATTTGGTCCCTGTTAGGAAGAATAATGAAGAGGTTAGATTTTGTATGGATTTTAAGGACCTAAATAGAGTCTCACTGAGATATCACTATCCCCTTCCAATTATGGAGCAAACTCTTCAGATGGTAATAGGCAGAGAAAGATTCTCTCTCCTAGATGGCTACTCTAGGTATAATCAAATCTTGGTATAAGAATGTGACCCATACAAGACATCCTTCACCACCAAGTGGGGAACATACACCTATAAGAAGATGCCATTTAGATTTTCAAATGCTGGAGCTACCTTCCAATGTGCTATGGATATGGCTTTCCAAGGTTTGATCAATGACATTGTGTTGATTTATCTTGATGATGTGATAGTCTTGTCCAAGGAGGCAAGTGAACATTTGAAGCACTTGAGGTAAATTTTTGAAAGGTGTAGATATTTTGGCATCTCTCTCAACCCAAATAAATACATGTTTTCCATCCACGAAGGTAAGATCTTGGGCCATGTCATTTCAAAATAAGGCATATCCATTGATCTAGAGAGGGTGCACACCATCTTAGCATTATCCTTGCCTAAGCATAAGAAGGGCCTACAAAGTTTTTTTGGTAAAATAAAATTCATTGGGAGAGTCATTCCTAACTTTACTAAGCTTGTCAAGCAACTAACTTCCATGCTAAGGAAGGATGAGATGTTCACGTGGACAACAAGCAAAAGAGAAAGCTTCGAAGGCATCAAGCGAACTATCACCCAAGCTCTTACCCTAGCTAGTCCAAACTTCTCCAAGGACTTCAATCTATACAACTTTGGGAATGAAGAGGTAATCTTTGCTATGCTCACTCAAGCAAATGGTGAGAATTTAGAATAACCTCTTATTTTTTTCAGCCAAGATATAGAAGGCTATGAGGTGAGATACAGACTTAAAAATGTTGAAGAAGGATGTTTTGGTACTCCATGATGAACCTATAGTAGTTGTACATATAGCCATGAAGAGCTGGGCACAAGACATGGTTCATTTTCTTCAAATTGGTGAGTGTCCACAAGGTCGTGATAAAGGACCAAGAGGAGGTATTTTAGACTCCAATCTCTTCCTTATGTCCTAGTTGATGGAGTGATATTAAAGAAAGACTTTTTATGGGTAATCTTGAGATGCCTTTATTTAGACCAAGTCGATAAGGTATTGTTTGAGTTCTATGATGGACCAGCTGGTGGCCACTTTGCTCCCAAGGCCACAGCTATAAGGATTATGATGGTTGGTTACTTTTGGCCCAATTTATTTAAAGACACTCATGCTTGAGTAAGTAAATGTCAAAAATGTGCCTTCTTTGATGGGAAGAAATGGCTACCTACCATGCCTCTTCATCTTATTCAGGTGGAACAACCATTCATGCAATGGGGGTTGGACTTCATAGGGTTGATCAATCCTCCTTCTAGTGCTAGCCATAAGTGGGTTTTGACTGCCATAGATTATTTTTCAAGGTGGGTAGAGGCTGTAGCTTTGAAAGAGGCTAATGAGAGTGTACTCCTAGACTTCTATGAAGGCATAGTGAAAGATTTGAGGTTCCAAGCACAATCATTTTAGACAATGCATTAACTTTCTTGGGAATGAAGACAAGTGAGTGGGCATTAAAGTATGACATCTATCTCATCACTTCTTCCAACTACTATAAACAAGGGAATGGGCTAGCTGAGTCCATAACAAGAATTTGATTAGGATCGTAAAAAGGATAATAGAGGAAAATTAAAGAACTTGGCATGCCAAGTTGAAGACAGTGCTTTGGGCAAATAGGATCACTCTAAAGAGGGTGATCAGGAATTCACCATACACACTTATGTATGGAAGGGAATCTAGAATTCCTATCTCACTTGAGTTACCAGCCTTAGATCTTGCCCATCAGCTACAATTGGTGGAGAGTGATAGCCTAAAAGTTAGGTATTATGAGATAATGGAGTTTTAAGAAGTGAGAGACCAAGCCATAGATGCCATGACCAGTCACCAATAGAAAACAAGGAAGAATTTTGATAAAAGTGTTTCTCTATAGTTTTTGCTAATTATATTTAGAAGAAGAAGAAACTAAAGGTTAAAGGTCAGGGGTTTGTACGTTACCTAGATTAAGTTGTGCATCATATCCAAGTGCTGTAGGATCTCCTCTTTGGCTGTGGAGGAAGACACCTATAGATCAGAAAGAAACTCAAACAAAGAGAGTGTTAGATAAAGATATGGTGGACTGCCAAGCAACACTCGGTCCCGAAAGCATAAATCTCTATGAGGGATGACAGTCCACTATTTATGAAAAAGAGTGTTGTATAAAAGAAATGGTGAAAGACTAAGAAAGAGAAATAAAGATAACACATACCTATTCTCTACAATCAGTTTGTCACAGTCACTGATGTTGGTTGTCTTGCCAGCATCAGTTGGTCAATATGCTGATGTTAGTTATGTTACCGATGTCGGTAGGGGCAATGGGCCTTGGATGGGTTTTAAGTTTATGTCTATGGTCGACAAAAGATTTTTTGCTTGACAGAAGAGTTTGGGAGTTTAAGAATTTGTGCAGGGTTGTAGGTAAGTTAATAGGGTCTAAGGAAGGGTAAGGTAGAGGGCAGGTGTGAGAAGAAGATAAGAATAATGGGAAGGCCTCTCAGCCTCTCCAAGAGGAAGTCAGGTCTGGTTGATAGTATTTAGAAATAGTAAATAGAAACTAATTACTAATGTATTCTAAATTACTGAAATAAGACAGAGGAATACTTAGCTCTAGTTGGATGAAGAACCAAGGGTGTTAGAACGCTTATTCTTGTTGTGGATGATGTCAAAGTCCTCGTGTAATGTTCTAATCCAATTTGGAGTCACTTGTGTAGAGTTTCTGGAGCCAAGTGAGCATTAGTCAAAGTCTGATGCTTGGTCTTAGAGTGTGCACGTCGAAGTCCAAGAGTCGGGAGGAAGAATTAGGATTCAGGGGGAAGAAATTAGGATCTCGAGTTCGGCTCAAGGTTAAAACCTAGTTTAAGTAACTAACGTCGGCTATCCTACCAGCGTCGATAGACAGTTGACCAATGTCAGTGGATAGAGAATGGGTAAAAGGGCTATTTTTAGCCCTTTGCCCATTCCTCCATTTGCCAAGTGTACTTGCCATTGGAAAACAGTCAAAGGACAGGGTTATTAGGCACAAAGTTAGTTAAAGAGTTGGAATAGGTCTTAGGTAGTTATGATTTGAAGGACTTAGTCATAGGGTGACTCATAGGGTGAGAAATGGTCTAAGGGTGAGGTGTCTAGGGTGATGTCATTAATTTAAAATAAGTAGTCTATTTTTAATTAATAAGGTGTGTAAGGGTCCAAGGGGAGTCGACACAATTTTGGTGTCTACATTTGCCCTTTTTTGTCTTGTTGGTTGTTCTGATGAATTGCAAGACAAAAATAAGAGTAAGTTGCCCTAGGTATGATGATGAGGTATTCCCCCTCAAAGCAAGAGTCGAGAGAAGGTAACCTAATATCGGGTGCCAATTTGATAGGTAGTGGATGGGTATGGTGAAGTTGGAGTGTGAACGCTGCAATAGTTGAGATTGTGCATATACCACTTCACGTGATAGGCAGGTCAAATTGTCACAGGCAAGGTCGAGGTGTGCTAAAATTGAAGTAACCGGTCCCCAGCTTTTTAGTCACAGCTAATTGGGTTAAATGATCAAAGTTGTAGCTCCAATGGTCATCATGTTCCAAGTATCCTAGGCTCAAGAAGTGCTCCTAAAAAACATGAAAATGTCACAAATATTAAGGATCAACTTGGGCGTAATCTGACAATACATGTGAGGGTTATAATGTGGGGTGCATACAATTTGCTAACTATTCTTGAGGTAGCATATATGCAATCAAAACAACCAAGGCAAAGTTGTCTCAAAAGTAGTCATGGTATGAGGAGATAGTCGCGATCTCCAAGGTCATTTGTCGGGTTGGGCTGAGATATAAGTGATCTCAAGTGTGATTTATTGTGGTCAGAGAGATGTATGTGATCTCCAATGTGCCCCATGAGAAGTCAAAGGTGACTTCTTCAGTGTCAAGACTGATTGTTAGGTCATGATTTTGGACTAGGTTGTTTGGTCATGGTTAAAAGTTATATGGTTGGTCCATCAAATAGACGAACGAACAAATGGTCGAGCTAACCTCAAAAGACTCTGTGTCAACTAAGTGCTGCCTACATAGCCCCTATTTTAAGGGCCTCAGGCCAATGTATTTCTCCCCAAAAGGGAAGAAGAGGGTAGGTTATGGATTGGGTTTTGACTAGGTTAATTTATGGTTAAAAGTTATATGGTTGGTCCATCAGATAGATGAATGAACGAATGGCTGAGCTAACCCCAAAAGACTTTGTGTCAACTGAGTGCTACCTACATAGCCCCTGTGTGAAGGGCCTCAGGCCAATTTAGTTCTCCCCTAAAGGGAAGATGGGTCAAAGAGTTTGATAGTTGGTTTGGTCATGTTAATGGTTTTAACACTTCCCATATGTTTGATGGTACATGCTTGAAATGATGAGTGTATGATGATGTTACAGCCTTTTCCATATTATGTGATGGTGTATTCTATAACATTGGTTATGTGGTTTTTCATCCCTAGCAATTTTCCATATTGGTGATGGTGTATGCTAAAAATGAAATGAGTGATGATGTTATAATGATGTTACAGCCTTTTCCATATTGTGTGATGGTGTATTCTGTAACATTGGTTATGTGGTTTTCCATCTTTAGAAATTTTCCATATTGGTGATGGTGTATGCTAAAAATGAAATGAGTGTATGATGATGTTACAACCTTTTCCATATTGTGTGATGGTGTATGCTATAACATTGGTTATGTTTGGTTGATAGTTTCCATGTGTATTGTTTTCCATAGAAACTAGTGTGAATGGTCTATGATAATTTATATAACACAAATTAATAGTTGCATTAAATAAATCATGAGGTTATGTTATTGGTTAGAAAATGTTTTGGTTTGGTTTGGTTTTGTTATAAAATGTTTTGGTTTGGCTATAAAATGTTTTGGTTTGGTTTGGTTATATGTGACGAAGGCGTATAAGAAATGAAAGATGCGTTGATCTTTCATTGACAAGGACCATAATGATAGCATAGATAGGATATTTGCAAACAAAAGTCCCGTTCATGCATTATGTCGTTGACCATTGATTTGTGTTAGAGAAGTACTCGAATCACTTGACATTAATGAGCTCAAAATCCCTTGAGTATGTTGGGGTAATAGATGTGATTAAGTGAGGATATGTGAGGATAGCATAACCCTTTTTAGCAAGGATAACTTTGCCCCTTTGATAGGTGACCCTGAAAATGACTATAGGCAAGTCCATGACTTAATAATTTGTCAGTCTCCTTTTTTTTTTTTAGACTGATCAATGTGGGATGTTGTTTTGTTTTGTGGTCATGTGAAGCTGATCGATGCAGGAAGCTTCTGAGAGAGTATTGTTTATGTAGCAAAATTTAGGCATAGCCATCCTTCAAGGGAGTGGTCTATATTTGACTTTGTATGGTTAGATGTTGTTGGATAGCTTTCCTTCAAGGGAACAGTCTATTAATTACAACAATGATGTAGCTATCCTTCGAGGGAGCGGTCTACATTTATAGTTTATGACCTTTGATTAGGCATCCCAATTTTATGTTTGTTTGTTGACTGGAATTTTAGTCATAGACAAAACTATAGAGGTTTAGGGGTTTCCCTTTTATTAGGATGAAGCATTAATGCTTTACAAAAAAGGGTTGACTAATGTTTGTAGGGAAAAAGGTTGAAAGGAATAGGAATGAGGATGACAGGGGTTGCTCAACGGACGAGCTCAAGTTAATCATCAAGTGAATGATTACTTAGTTAACAGTAAAATGGTTGCAGATGTAAGCTATTAAGGGGCTCAGGTTTTGGCTAGCCTTTGAGAGAAGATAGATGATAAGTGCCTGATCCATGCGTTATTATGTAAGGTCTAAGCCAATTAGGAGCAAACTTGCTCCGTTTGCCTCTTTTCATATTGGTCATGTGTTGGTTTTCTTTAAGGATGAGATTTCCAATTTTGAAATCTCACTCTTTCAAAAAAATTTGGTAGGCATGTTTTGATCGATGTTTAGATGTGAAGATGATTAATGCTTGGTCAATGCTTGGTTGAGGTCATGATAGTCAGTACAAAGTTGAAGTCCCCCAGTTGCTTGTGATAGGGACAATGTTTGACACCCATTGTAGATGATCAATGGGTTGGATAAATGAGACGAAGAGAAGATGTTTAAGCTCCTCTTTGATAAGGAGTGCAATGAGAGGATGCATCCTGTGAAGCTTTGGCCTGATAGGCTTAGTTTAAGAGGGCAGAATCCTGATCTTCTAGGTTGTAGTCTAAAATCTCAGAATCACTGATAGTGATCGAGGCAATAGTGGGTAATGATTTGACCAAAGCAGCTAGTGGTTGAGGGTCTTCAGGTTGGACCTCCACTACCTATAAAGCTTTGATCAAGGTTTGGTGATGTTGTGGAGAGCTTTGTATGAGGTCATACAAAGATATCTTCACAGGGTTTTGGTGAAGTTGTTTCACCATAGAGTCGCGAATTGTCTTCGAAGATGTTGGTTGGGATGTGCCTAAGATTGAAATCTTGGGTTTTGGTGGTTGAGAAGGCTTGATGAATGGATATGTCCAAGGAATAGAAACCTTCTCTTTTCCTTTATCCTTCATGGTTTGTGATATGGTGGCCACATTGATAGTGTTGATTTTGAATAAAGGGGGAGAAGGTGGTAAAGGGACCATAGTCTGACATTGGGATCCTGATTTAGGTGAGGATGTTCGGGAGGCATGGGATGGTGTTAGTGGTTTGTTGAATGGGTGGTCAAGAGGATCCTTAATGAGAAGGGTGTCCTTTTTCAAGTGTTGGTGAATGACAACTTTAAGAGTGTAGCAATGCTCAGTGTCATGCCCAAGTGTGTGATGATATGCACAAATTTTAGTGTCATCAAACTAAGATGGTTTTGGTCTGAGAGGTTGATATGGCTTAATAGGCAGGAGGATGATGCTAGAGGACTGCAACAATTGATGTAATAACAAAGCATAGGAGCCCACTAATGGGTCTGCGCTCGTTGTTGTAGTTAGGGTTGACAACTTCTGTTTAGGAGTTGTAAGAGAAGTTTTTTGTACCATCTTTTTGGTTGGCAGTGTAGCCACACGCGTAGATGGCACTTTCTTGGTGAGAGGTGTTGGATTTTTTGGAGGAAGTATATGTTTGATGGGTAAAGGGTGTAATGGAGGCAATTTGCTTTTGTGAGGTGTTGGAGTTGGAGGCACTCCTATTAAGGTAGAAGGGTGTGGGTCCAAAATAGAGGGCAATGATGAAGGTGGGGGAGGAGTTCTCTGACGTGGTTTAGTAGCCTTCTTTAGCATGGTGTGAGGACCACTATTGTTTGGGGTGAGGTTTAAATCTACCTTCACTTGTGGGTGAGTGAGGTTTGATAGAGGGTGAACACTGAGAGATTTAATCTATTTTGGCATGGTAGACGCCTGCAAAGTTTTGGGTTCAGATGTGGAAGGCTGCGCTTCTGACAGTTTAGAAGTGGAAGCCTGATTCTTGTTAGAGACTTTGGGATGATTTGTCACAGTAGTATAAGATGAAGCAGGATGTGTAAGATAAGGAGCCTTAAGTCGCTCCCATAGTGCCTCATGTTTTAAGTTCCTTGAATGGAGAAATCCTAGGTTTTCTACCAATCGAGAGAAGGGTTTAGGTGACATCATGTGAGGCTTTACAATCGGTCTTTTGGAGGATTTAGGTGATTGTGAAAGAGAAAATGTGTTGGACACAGTGATCTCAAGCCAAAGGTGAGAGAAAACTATCACTGGATCTTCCTCAATCAAAGTGGGTGAAGTGGCAAGTTCTTCTCTTGGTGGAGAAGGGATTGGAGAATGTGGCTCTTCGAGAAGATAGAGCACACGGATGATCATGGCTTCCACATGTGGTCGAGGAATAGGGAAGGCATGATCCTCTATTGGTAATAAGAAGGATGAAGGTGGGGCAGCTGACGTTGGTGCCATCAAAGCATCCTCCAATATGGGAGAGGTCAAAGTAGACTCTCCTACGTGTGAAAGGGGTGTGAATGGTAGACTATCCTCCATTGGTGGAGGACAAATAAGAGAGGAAGGCTCCTCTAAAGGGTGAAGTAGAGGGATAATGTCCCCTTCTACATGAGGGCGTGGAGTATGCTCTTCCAATGGTAGAAGAAGAGGAAAGGTGGGGGTAAGAAGAATAGGTAATACGAGTTCCTCACAAGGTAGAAGAATGGGTAAAGGAGGTGTTTGATGTCATGGAGGTGATATGGGTGAAATAGGTTCCTCCACGTGAGGAAGAGGGTGAGGCAGAGTGAGCTCTTCATTGTGTGGAGATGATACGAGCAAAATAGGCTCTTCTACCTGTGGTGGAGAAATGGGTCGAACAACCTCTTCATACTGTGGGAGAGGTTGGTTAGAAATAAAAGGAAAGACCGTGTTGACCATGCATATATTACACTCTTGAAGGTCATCAGCTATGGTCTAAATGTTATTCTGACTCGGGGGTAGTTAGGGAATGGTTGCCTAAAGATATCTATGTTTTGGTTAGCCAATGCATTTGGGTTATCCAAAACAAGATCCCCCTTGTCTAACATGTCTTGAATAATGTTTTTGAAGGTTTTACAATTGTCTGTGTCATGACCCTTGACACGATGATAGTTACAAAAGTCATTTTCCCTATACCATGTAGGGATGGCTTTTGAGGGGTCAAATTGGGGTGGTCAAATTTGAGGCAGGTTGAGGACCCCCTGCTTCACTAGTTTATCCAATACGAAAGCGTATGATTCTCCTATTGGAGTGTATTGACATAGTATATACCGTTGTTGGAATTGTCTTGTGATGTGGAGGGCTCAGCTTGGTTGGTTATGGTAGAGGATGATGATCTAAGTACCACAGCTTTTGCTGATTCCTTGGATTTGGATTGGGAATAAGGTCTAGAAGAAGAAGAGTCATTGGATTTTGCATTGGTATTATTACTATGCAATTTGACTCTATCCTCTTCGACAGTGTAGAGTTCAAGCTTTTGGGCCATAGTGAAAGCTTCATCAAATGTGTGGAAAGATTGAATCCGCAAGGTAGATGAGATGTGCTTGGCACATGCTCTTGAAAAGAGCTCAATGAGCTCAGGTTGAGGTAAAGAAAAGGAGAGTTGGTTGATCAAACTTCTCCAATGGGTGACGAAGTCAGCGATTGACTCATCATCAAATTATTTAATAGAATAGAGGTCTGTAATGGAAACCTTCTTGGTGATGTTGATTGAAAAGTGGTCGAGGAATAGCTAAGCTAGTTGAGTGAAGGTGAAAAGGGAATGACTAGTAATAGAGCTATACCAATCAAGGGTGGCGCCAGAAAGTGACATGGGAAATGTGTGAAGTAATAACGCATCATCATGTGCGATAAGGTAGAAAGCATGTCTAAATGCTTGCAAATGTTGTTGTGGGTCCTCTTTACTCTAAAAGCAAGTAAATTTGGGGAGTTCCCACTGACTAGGATATGGTCTAATAGGCACCGAAGGGTGAATGGGTTCATTGTATATTTGTTCGTATGAAAGAACATTGCTTGAACTAGAAATGGATGTCTCAAGGTTGGACATCTTATCCATCAACATCTTAATTAGATCAGCTGATGGATTGGCAGGAGGGGCACCCCCTAAGTTGTAAGGCACTTGGAAGGCATTGGGAGGGGCATATGATGTACTTGGTTGCATTTGTATAGGCACAACATATTGGTAGTTCGTCATAGGAGCTGATGTTAAGGTCAAGGGGGCTTGTGCCGTGAAGTTGGAGGGCACAAATTGACTAGGTCCTGCCAAAGGTGGTTGAATGGTGGTGACACTAGTAAAAGGATAAGTAGTTACTCTTGTATTTATGGGTGTAAGAGTGGGTGGGATAGAGACAATCAAGTTCTGAAAAGGTGTAGAACTTGGTTGCATTGTTTATGGTTGAGGGGGTACAGAAACCCTGATGGAGGTAGGTCCAGAAATGGAAGGAGAGGCCAAATCTTGAACATTGGCCATGGTTGGGTTAATAGTTGAGGTAGTGGCTTGAGTGGTCATAGGTTGGGTAGTGGACGCTGTCGATATCATTGCCGCTTTAACCAAGGAAGTTGGCATCCCATAAATTGGGTTACCCGAAGGATCTCGCATTTGGCTTCTAGCGAGATAGTGTTGGAGAGCCTTGACGTTGTGGTCAAGGAATCTTTCAAAATTTAGATCTCCTTCAAGAACAATTGGAGGTTGATTTGGGGTAGGCTGGATAGGAGTATGCTTAGTATCAGAAGTATACTCCATTAGAGGACTTGTTATGAAGGGCAAAGGTGGAAGTGGTTGTTGCCTAGCATGGTCCACAAGAGATTTGGCTTGACTGCGTGTCAAAGCCATCCAAGGTAAAAGGGATTTAGGTTCTAGAAACTGTGTGTTTCAGTTTCAAAAAACTAGAATGTATGTTTGACAGCAAAAAAGTAGGGTTTTAAGCTTGCTGTTTGGAGAGAAAATTTGATGATAGTCACCGATGTCAATGGAAAAACTGATGTCTGTGAGGATATGTTGCCGACATCAGTTGTGTAACCGATGTCGTTGAGGATAAGTTGCCGACATTGATGGAAAAATTGATATTGGTGTCTGTGTATTTCTAGAAACTCAAAAAACTAAAAGTTTTTGGAATAAAGGGGAAATTTTGAGTTCTTTTTAGACTTCAAAACTATGCGGCCTTACCAGCTCAAAAAATCAAAAAAAAATAGCAGAAATGATGATAGGCAAGCAACTTATAAACGTTAAATTCCTAAGAATAAATTTTAGATTCGTGGTGGCTTATGCCTTAGAATAATATGTTTGGGAATTGGGCTTTTAGAATGGGTCCTAAAGAGGAAGTCTATGGTTGGTTTTGGGGTATGTTTTGGTGCTCAAAAATCTATGTTAGGTTTCGTATGTAGCCTGGTGCTAGGGGCTTGCTCCCTTCACTTCACAAACCCAGAGTCAAGCTGGGCTGCTTAGCCAATATATACTTTGCCTATAGTTTATTCTCTGCCAGAGAATAGAGTGGGTCCTCCTCTTGGTGGTGAAATCCAAGTAGGATCGCTGGGAAGGGTAATCTATCCGCTAGGTGATGAAATACTAGTTGGGCCTTGTCTCAGGTATGTTTAGATGTTTGATTGTGTTTGTGGTCTGGTTGTGTAACATATGTGCACTACAATTTATTCATAATGCTTTTAATTACTAAATGAGCTAAATATGCATTCAAGCAGGAATGAAATGCAATAGATTTTTAACCCAAATTGAAATGTTTTGTTCAGATGCAAACAATTGAGAAGAGGTTAAGAGTATGAATTTTCACTACTCTAAAATACAGGGAAGAGGTGACAAGAAGAAAAAGAAAGACACTCTTTTTAACTTCTGCTAATGGTTTTCTTTTTGAAATAAAAAGATAGAAGAAGGATGCAAGAAGAGAAATTTTCCTAATGCACCTATATGAAAGTTTGCATTTTAGAAGAAATGAACCCAAGGAAAATTCCAGGGTCCCACTGGGCGTGCCAGAATGTTTCTCTATAGTTTTTTCTAATTATATTCAGAAGAAGAAGAAGAAACTAAAGGTTAAAGGTCACGGGTTTGTATGTTACCCAGATTAAGTTTTGCACCATATCCAAGCATTGTAGGAGCTCCTCTTTGGCTGTGGAGAAAGACACCTATAGATCATAAAGAAACTCAAACAAAGAGAGTGTTAGATAAAGATATGGTGGAGTACCAAGCAACGCTCGGTCTCAAAAGCATAAAGCTCTATGAGGGATGACAGTCCACTATTTATGAAAAAGAGTGTTGTATAAAAAAATGGTGAAAGACTAAGAAAGAGAAATAAAGATAACGCATACCTGTTCTTTGCAATCAGTTTATCACAATCACCGATGTCGGTAGTCCTACCGGCATTGATTGGTCAATATGTCGATGTCGATTATGTTATAGATGTCAGTAGGGGCAATGGGCCTTGGATAGGTTTTAGGTTTATGTCTGTGGTCGACAGAAGAGTCTGTGCTCAACAGAAGAGTTTGGGAGTTTAAGAATTTGTCCAGGGTTGCAGGTAAGTTAATAGGGTCTGAGGAAGGGCAAGGTAGAGGGCAGGTTTGAGAAGAGGATAAGAATAATGGGAAGGCCTCTCAGCCTCTCCAAGAGGAAGTCGGGTCTGGTTGATAGTATTTAGAAATAGTAAATAGAAACTAATTACTAATGTATTCTAAATTACTAAAATAAGACAGAGAAATACTTAGCTCTATTTGGATGAATAACCAAGGGTGTTAAAACACTTATTCTTATTGTGGCTGATGTCAAAGTCCTCGTGCAATGTTCCAATCCAATCTAGAGTCACTTGTGTAGAGTTTCTAGAGCCAAGTGAGCATTAGTCAAAGTCTGATGCTTGGTCTCAGAGTGTGCGGGTCGAAGTCCAAGAGTCAGGAGGAAGAATTAGGATTCGAGGGGAAGAAATTAGGATCTCGAGTTCAGCTCAAGGTTAGAACCTAGTTTAAGTAATCGACGTCAGCTATCCATCAACGTCGGTCGATAGTTGACCGACGTTGGTAGATAGAGAATGGGTAAAAGGGCTATTTTTAGCCCTTTGCCTGTTCCTCCATCTGCCAAGTGCATTTGCCATTGGAAAACGGTCAAAGGATGAGATTATTGGGCATGAGAGTTAGTTAGAGAGTTGGAATAGGTCTTAGGTAGTTATGATTTGAAGTACTTAGTCATAGGGTGAGAAATGGTCTAAGGGTGAGGTGTCCAAGGTGAGGTGTCTAGGGTGATGTCATTAATTTAAAATAAGTAGTCTATTTTAAATTAATAAGGTGTGTAAGGGTCCAAGGGGAGTCGACACAATTTTGGTGTCTACAAAAAGGTCTACGTCAAGGAGCTTCTCATAAGGTGACATTATCTTAAAGTGGGATGAGGATCGAGCCAAGCCTGGAAGGCACACGAAGTTTGACATTTTATGGAATGGCCCATATGTCGTCACCAAATGCAAGCACCATAATTCTTTCCAACTCTCCAAGTTGTATGGTTAAAAGATACATATCCTAGTCAATGGGATATATCTTAAGCATTGTTACTAGGTTTCTTTTATCATGTACATAGTTTCCTTATTTTTCCTCATTTTTTTGAAGTGTTGTTATGCATGTGTGTAGCATTTTTAGACTTTGTGTGTGTTTTTTCCTTATTATTTGGGGTAAAATATTTATTGGTTCTTATGTCCTTAAAAAGTTGTTGTTGACTTCTCCAAGATGCACCCTGACTCCATGCCCAATGGAGTTTTAGGCGACCATTCTTCTCAAGTATAACAAGCATGCTTCCCATATGACTCACTAATTTGTTGACCATTTTGTGAATCCTGCATGCCAAAATGGGTACCCCCCCCCTCCTTTTTACCTTGGAACCTTGTTATTCATGAACTTTTGCCTGAACCAAGTCTTAACCCTTTAAAAATTAAGGAAAAGTTGCTTTTGTGTAGGTGCAGGTGTTTTCTCATCAAGCATTGGTCTTTTCTAGCACTCACAAAGCAAATTAGGTTCTCAAAATAACATTACTTGTAAGCTCTACAAGTAATAAGTTAGAGTCATTCACAAAATTGAAAGGGTAAGGAAGAAGCAATCAAGTTTTTGAGACTTATTTACTTCAAAAATTTCTAAGTAATCCTTTTAAAGAGCCCAAATTGGTCTTAGACGATTCTGAAGGTAAGTGTTTTTATGTAGAGGGCACCTGGGCATTCTATAAATTCATTTACAATTTACCTGAAGGGTATGTGCCCTTGCGGGAGGCACTTCAAAGATGAAATGGGCCTTTACAAAACTTTTCAAGGGTATGCTTGAAGGTAGAATGAACCTTACAAAGGGATTTTCATCAACATGAAGACCAATACAAAAGTTTCAAAGGGCACTTTTGGTTTGAAATGCCCTTATGGAGGGTATCTAGTTGAAGAAAAGGGGCAAAGACAAGAAGCCCAAAGGGAACTTGCCCTTCAGGAAAAGTGACAAGTGGAAGGAATTTTGCAAAGAAATTTGACATTACCAAAATCCCAAATGCTCAAGAAATAACAAGCACCTGAGAACCTGAATGGTTAAAGACCCAAGGATGAACCAGACTAAGGCAAGTGGCACAGGTGTCATTAGTTAGAAGAGTAAATGCACTTAGGTGAAATAGTCTCTATCAAAAACCAATAAAAGGATTAGTTTTTAAACTATAGAGGAGAGCATCCCATGTTTTCATGCTTCACCATTAATGCACAACTAGTTACACCCATCATTGAAGAGAGTATGGTACAGTCAACACAACTTGGGGATGGATTTGTCAGTTGCTAGGAGTATCCCATGCTTTTTCAAGCCTAAGACAATAAGGGTAGTGACTTGGACATCTACAACATGGCTCTCCCATATGTAATTAGAAGAATACAGTAGTAGCATGGGCTTGTGGTCTCTGTAGAAGTGTTTAACTCAGCATGGGTTTCCATCCCTTGATTTGTTAGCTATTTGTTTCCAAGCTCTCTATATATTTTTAACTTCTCATTTGAGAAAGCATCTCTCAGCATTGTATGGCAAAGCCCTAAAGGAATTTACCTTGAATCAAAAGAAGTATTTTTACCTGTATTTGAGCTTACACTTTTGCATATGTCTATGGTTTTATCTTATGTTAAGTCATTTCCTTTTCATACTTTTATAAGTTTATGCCAACATATCTTGTGTATTGTGAGTTCTTCTCTTGCAGGTCAACAAGAAGTGTCTATCTTAGAGTATAGGTGCATGTGACTAGGCTATCCATAGTGTGTTTTAGAACACCTCTAGTAGTTCTTCCTCCCTTTATCTTCATAAGATCCCCTATTGAAACACTGATGCAGGAAAGGTTCTAATTTTAATGAAGTGTATGATTTCTTTTCTCTAGTGTAAAGTGTATGTCAAAGCTGAGTAGACCAACCATTTTGGTGCATCACCACATTAGTTTAGGTTTTTATTTTAGTATTTCTCTCCCTTTTCATCCCCCCCCACTGTCAGTAGTAAGAAATATAGGGGGTGCATCAAGGGGAGCTAGCCCCTAATGTAGAGATTCATCCCTCACGTTTGCAACCCATAGCAAGAGGGGTGTCTCCATTATGTCACATGGAGAAAGAGAGCTAAGCCTCTCTTCAGAGGGTGCAATTCACCACATCAATAATGATAATGCCAACTATCTTGTTCTCAAAGCTCACAGTGACTTTATAACTTTGAACCTGCTCTATATGCTTTTGGGATGTGAGCTAATAAAATTATACCAATTGTCACGACCTCAAAATAAAAATACTTTAAACACTTAGAATTTTTGTGAATGCTAAAATACTCTGGTTGACATGATTCTGCCACTTTTCATGATCTTGTACAATGAAGGTAGGGCCCATACATGGATAATTTATAAGTCTATACAAATAGTCCTGCATACATGCAAGAATTGTATACACTAAAATGCGATATATTAGCTTTGTAAGTCAATAAATCATAAAGTCAATTTTCAATAATAATTATGAAAACCTAAGGTTTAAAATAAATAAAAATCAATGTCCAAGTTTTGATTTTTATAATTTTGAAATTAATTAACTTTATACTTTGAGGATTACCTTAGCCTTTTGCATATTAAAACCAATATAATGGATATCTAAAACTTATAGGACCTTGAAAAAGTATATTCAAACAATATTAGGTCCCAATTTGATTTCAAAAAATGGGGGGTGTGTGTTAGGGCATAACAAAATCTATATATATGAATAAACGTTTATAATTTTAAAAAAAAAGAGCATTAAAACTAGCAATATCAAATATTGATACCCCCTGTGTGTCTACATTATGTTTCTCAAATCTATAAAATTACATATCCCACACACAAAGTTGTAGCCATCTCTTCCCATAGAACTTGAAAGAAAGAATAGCCCTTTTAAATTTGCCATCTCTCATATTTACAACACATACGAGGATGAAATGACCTCTTGTATATCACTATGACCTTTTGTGTTCTCATTTTTTACATTTATATTTTAGTTTTTACAAAATTGACTTAAATAAATCAACAAATGGGCTAAATGAGCCTTGTCCTTTGGGTGATAGATTTTTGAAATAGTATTTGCCACACCCTAACATATGAAATTGAGTCTTGCAAAGGCACATTTAGAAAAGAGATTAAAATTGAACCCATCAAAAAGTCTCCAAGGATAAAATGTTATACATCAATTTTTTTCTTGTTTTAAGACCTTTCTAATGCTTCAAACAAGAGTCAAAATGAAGTATGGATGTGAAATATATGGCCAAACAATGAATTATTACCTAGCACAACTATGATGTACTATCAAAACAAAATTTATCCCCCTTTCATTTCTAGCTAAATTCTTCCTTTAAGGATCAAATATTTTACATCATTATATAGATTGTTTCAATACATTTCCAATGATTCAAATTGAAGCCAAACATAGTCTAGATGCAAAAGGTATGTAAAAAATAAAAATATAAATGTTTTCCTTTGCATTATATAGCACCTAGTGTAGCTATCATGCACATTGTATTTACCACACCCACTTGTCCAACACACCCACAAGCCTGTGCCAGAACACCTTAAAATTTCAAGATATTCATTGTGCAAAATCTATGAATTTTGGACATCTAATGTATGAAAAAAAGATAGTCCTTAGGATAATATATTTCAAACATATCAAATAGGAATTAAAATAGAGCTAGGATGTGAACTATATGACAAAAATGGAGAATTTACACCTCTCTCACCCTTTTTTTCCTATTGAACTCAATAGTTCTAGATCTCCAGTATTAAAAATATATGAAGTTTGGGACTCTGAGATCTGAATAAAAGATGATTATTGAGACAATATATTTCCAACGTATCAAACAAGAACCAAAATGAATTCTATATGTAAGAGATATGACAAAAGGAATAAATTTTTCCTAGCTCTCCCTTACTTCTTGCTAGGCTCCAAATTTATAGATCTCTTGTATGAAAAATCTAAGAAGTTTGGACCTCTAATGTTTGAATAAAAGATGATCCTTAGGGAAATATCTTTCCAACGAATTGAAAATTAAAACCAAAATAGATTATAGATGTGAAATATATGATAAAATTGAGAATTTTCACCTATTTCACACTTAAGGTGTAAATGGTATTTAATATCATTAATTTATCCAAAATGAAATTTATTTGTGTGAAACATGTAGAATACCTTATATGTCCATGAGGCCCAACTTATATAGTCCAAAGCTTCTAGTTTCTCTATGTGGTAATCAAAATTTTAAAATTTTCATGAATTTAAATTTTGGGTACAACACCATTATGCTAAGTAAATTCAAGAAAGATATATTATAAATTATATTCAATGTTGATTCTTTGTCGACAAGTATTCTCTTAAATAATTTATTTTGTAAAAAGACTTGAATACATATGGGTAAATATTGATTGATAATATGCTTTGGGGAAAGATCTTCCTTTTCAAAATAAATGCTTTCCTCTATCCATCAGATAATATTAATAATAAAATATACATAAGGAGGTTTGGCATTATTAGGTAAACATGTATTATGTAATGCCTCATATAAGATATATTTTTATATTAGAATTATATGCAATAGCTCTAGTAACGAAATCTTAGCATTAATATTCTTTAATTGATCTGGTATGTCAAATCCTTTTAGAATGAGTAATTTGCATTAATGAAGGGGGAGGAGAAACATGAGGGACTATACCTAATCAATTATTAACAACATGAACATGTTGATATTTATTAATAAAAAAGTTTTTCATTTATGCCTTTTGGCACTTATTAGTTATGGGGAACAATTTAGATTGAATGTTATATTGATATGAACTACAATGTGATTATAATTTCTCTAAGGTAAATTTTTGAACATCATTGAATCTTAACCATTCACATATATAAATAGTAGCATTTTGGAATGTAAGAGATGATTTTACAATAAATTGCATAATTCTATGTAAAATATGAAAGAAACATTCATTCATTGATCTCATTATGAACAAAATACAATTAAAAATCAAGGAATAAAGGATGATCTAGGCAACGGTTTGAATGATTGTGTGGGATCTCAAATATACTTATTCTTTGATAAATTAGTGTTATTCCAATGTTATAGAGCACTAAATACAAAGGTAAAACCATGCATGTAGCCCATATCCTATCTTTGAGGGTACGGTGATAGTAAATTCATCTGAAGATATGATCCTCTTGAGTACACCACAAATTAAATAGCTAAAGGGGCTTCCTTTAGTGTAAACAAAGGACTTTAGGCATTTCCAATATATCATGAGGTATGGGAAAACTAAAATCCATGTATAACATCACTAAGGGTGTGGGTATTTAGACAATGTCCCTCACTTCATGGTGCTAGTAAAACAAATCACCGTTTTGCCAAAAAAGATAGATATCTATGTAATTTTACAATTGTTAGAACATAATTTCTAAAAACAAGCATCAAACAATAAAAAATAAAATTCAAAAGTTTTTTTATCTATAGAGACTAAAAATTTTTAACCCGAGATTGAAATAAAATACCTCTATGTTAGATGTTATCCAAGGTGATAAAAAAAAATATTCGATGTCGGATTAAGATCCAAGGTCAAAGAAGATTGACTCCTGGTGTCAAATTTATATCGAAAGTTGAAGATTATTTTATTTTAATATCAATAATTTATAGAAATTTGTATCAAATCCTATGATAAAAATTACTCAAATAACAAGCAATGTTCTAATAAAATTATGAGTTCACTAGAATGTTTAATGGTTATTTTGATTGAAAAATTAAATGTTATATAGGTAAAACTATTGAATGATTAATTAGAATACACAATATACATAACCATTCAATGTAAAAATACAATAAAATACAAAAATTGAAATAAGATATAAATAATAACTTTAAATAAACAAACCTAGCTCAAAATTGTTTTATTTTGCTAATGAGAAATTGACTAGAATGGTTTTTAAATTGTATCACATTTAAAAACATAATTCTTTGATACATTGGGATATGGTTGTGTTAGGGTGAACAAGATGTATTGCGACCTTGTCTATTAAGTACAATCATATCTATGTAGTTTGTATGGATGATTTTATTACACAAGCACTTATGCATGTCTGAAATAGTTGATTGATTGATTGATTGGAAGATTTGATTTGACACATAAAAGACTTAAAATAGAAAAACCATACTTCCTAAACATAAACTAAATAAATATCAAATGCAAAAGGGGGAATTAGACAAGGAGAATAGCCAAACTATGTTAAAAAAAACCCGTGTAATTTGAGTACTACCTACATAGCCCAAAATCATCTCAGACCAATTTAATTCTCCCTCATAAAGTGTACGTGAATCATGATATTTCATTGTATGGATGCAAGTAGATTAACTTGAATATTTGATAATGAACACTCTTGACCTACAATCAAATAGATTCAGACATGGCATATGACTGTTAAAATAAATTATAACTTGAATTGGAAATATAAGTGCTCTTTTACTCAGTGTGAAGTAGAATCTTCAAAGTGATTGTCAGACGATTGCTAAAGGTGTATTGAATAGCCTTGATGTGTTTATATAGTGGTAGATTTGAAATATTTCCACTGATCAACTTTGCTAAAATCAATGGGTGGGTCAACATGGAATGTCACAAATTTAAAAAGTATTCGTTAGAGTGCAGGAGACAAGGTTCCATTAGTGGACAACGTCAAAGTGTAGCATTTTCTGACCTAGTGTGGCCCTGTCCTAGAAAGACTGAGATTGTTGGAACTTCATTAACATGAATCTATAAGTAGAATAGGGATGTATAAATGATATTTTTAGTAATTACAAGACTGAGTAAATAGCGAAGACGGTTATAAATATTTGAAATTAACAAAATGGAGAATAAGCTAATAAATAAGATAAGCATGTCAAAATTAAATATTTTCAAACACTTAATAATTAAATTTGAGTGTCTACATTTTTAAGGAAAAAGATCGCGAGCTACAAATATGTCATAGAATAATATTCCAAGTGGCAAGATTATTACAATAGATCTAAATTTACTACTGAATATATTTAAAAAAAAGAATATTATTATTGATTGGATCAATAAAATATCATGCAACTATTTTCATGAATTTGCTTTTACCAAAAACTTTTCCTTTTAACTAAGATTATAAAAGGTATTATGTTAATGACTTGTCTGTATTTGTGCAAGGACAAATTCTATGGGAAAGAATTTTTAAGAGGTATGTAAAAGCATCAAGCATTGCTTCCATGGATCTTCAAATCTCCGGGTCATGCCATTTAACAATCCTAAGAGACAATGAGCTCCATTTCCAAAAGTTTATTGATTTGACTGACAAGCCAAGGCATCACTCGAAAATAAAATCTAATTGTCAACAAAAATAATCATACCCTTACTCTAATAAATGAATTGGACCCACTAATGATCACACCCTCACTCTAATTGAAAAAAATGATAATCAAATTAATGAGAATAATCATTAATTATACCCTTTAAATATGAGGCACAAAGAAATTGTTAATTGTCAAACTGATAAAACCAAGTTTAATACTTCGAGATTACCCTTAACCATAACAATTTGTGATTGCAACCAAAAAGAAAACCCTAATTTGAAATTCCAATCCATATCCTCTTCCATAAAATTAAAATTATGTGGTTGGAATGAACATACGAGCTATTTGAGGCCCTGCTAGGATGCGGCCTCTCAAAAGACCTGTCGCCACCTTACCCTTCTTAACTTCATTGTCAGTCAAAGTCGCCTTCAGCCTTCTGCATTCCTCTCCATTAAATGCACTAAATGTCATGACAGTTGATATCTTGTCGTTTCATTTAGCAACAAGTGATGAACATAAAATGTCCGTACAATAGACGTGTCACCTGTCTGATTCCACTTTTCCATAGTGACACATTTCAATTTCCATTCTGGAATCCAAAAATTAATTTACATGTTATTTTCAGCAATTGCAAGACTAATGTTATAAAATAAAAAGTAATATATTTAAAAGTCAATAAGAAGAATACTTAATTACATCATAGAAATTTTATTAAAAATAATTTCATTTTAAGAATAATAGTATTTTTTTATAATCCATCTTGAATGTAAAAGAGTGTTTTTAAAATTATTTTTATATTTTTATATTGATATTTTAGATCATATTCAGTTATCCATCATCAAATTTAAAATAAAATAATAATAAATTTTAAATCTGAATTTAATTTATAGAGAAGATATATAACTATAAGAATCAATATGTATATGTAAATGATTAAAAAAAGAGAAATGAGAAGGAACAAATAACATATAAAAGATAAGTTCAATGTATATGTAAAGTTTATTCTTGAATAAAATAAGTTGTTTGATAAATGATTGTAAGTATGTTGAAAACAATTGAAAAAAAGAATTGAGAATAGAAATATGTATGTGGATATAGATAAAAAGTGAGTAGATAAATTAAAGATGTTATATTACCATATTTAATAAATTAATTGTTTGTTTTAATGTGTCAAAATTAATATATAGAGAAGAAATCCAATAAAAAGAGAAATGCAAATCAAGAATAAATATGAGGTAAATAATTAAACAAGCACACCATAATGTAGTTTTTCATGGTAAACAATTTTCTATAGTGATGGATGGTTTGATATATAGGTTTACGGATTTGAAGAAACTTTAGATAGAAATGAAAGAGGGTTTTAAATGAAATCACTAAAAAAAATCCATATCTTGACTTTTAGAATTGTAATTGAAGAATTATGAGCACATAAGTGTAAGGTTTGTTGTTGTTGTGTTGATTTTGTGAAGGTATTTGACATTGTTCCCAAACAAATAATCTAGCAACCTCGAGATCTACATATTCCAAAACATTTGGTTGTTCTTGTCATGACACTTTATGAAAAGATGGTTTGCTAGGTCCAAAATTCTACTAGTTTTAAAGAAGTTATCAAGAGCGATGTTAATCTTAAACATGGTGGTCTACTTTATCCTACTTTCTTTGGTCTCTACATAGATGAATAAGAGGTATCATTTCAAGTTTAGGTTCTTTATGATATAACTAGATCGCTATTTTATCATTCTTTGATGATATTATATTCATGTCATGTGTTATTATAGCCCTACAAAGACATCTTGATGATCAAAGCTCATTTTGTGATACTCGTGGTTTACAAGTGAACTTGAATAAAACTAAGGTCATGGTTTTCAACACAACCAAAAAAAATTATAAGAAACTAATTTCATTTATAAAGTAATTTTAAATGATGTGGTTTTCTCTTATACTTGCATTGGTGTGCCTTTTAAAGGATGCCCCTTCAATATGATTTCTATTACAAAAGAGAGACATTGCACTTATTACACAAGTGTAAGACAATGCTTCTAACTTTAGTTTTAAGACACCAAAATAAAATTGCACGTCTTATAAATTTTACTGTCACCCAAAATATTGTATGGTTGTGATATTTTGGGCCCTAGACTTCATAGTACTAGTTTGGATCAAGTTGGTAGAGTTAATATATCAACTTTGATATCCAAAAACTTGTAGGCAAAATGGTCATTTCCATTTGAATTTTTTTCCATCCATCCCTTTCATATTTCAGTTGTTTTTTATGTAGTGATGTTGCTTCATAGATTAAGATTTATGATAAATACAATTTGGCAATATATTGTATTTATTCAAGGCTCTTCAATTATCTATGAATTCCATGAATAAGGGACCATAACACTTGGTATGCTCAATGTACATCTTTCTCATATGGAGTTGGTATTGATTTTAATCATTTTCCTCCAAATTCATTTTCTATTGACACTCTCTACATATCAAAAATTGATATTCATAGAGGGATCATAGATGAGATCTACAAATTCTATATAAAATCAACTTAGATAGAACCATCATATGCATTGTAAAAAAATGCATTAGTACTTGGAGCACTATATTTAACTATAAGATGTATGTATTATTAATCCCAAGTACATTAGGTTCTCTTTTTATTTGAGATTTCCTTTAGGTCAATTGTGATATGATTTCATCAATATTGCATAGAGTTAGAGAAAATTGTTCTTCAATATCAGTGATTATGTAAACTCTCCAATAATGAACTATAATTAAATGAACATTTTATATTTATGTTTCTAGTATATTATGAAATTTGTGACAAGTTTTATTACCTCCTTAGAGAAAATCAATACTCTTTATGAGATATTATTCATTATGAGGATCAAATATGTGTATTTATATTCATTAGAGAGATGACCCAACATAGAGACGACCTCCTTAAGATTCAATAGCATAATAATTTGTTTCATGTTTTACCTTTAAACTCATTTATATAACCTCAATTTTAAAGGTGCACATAGACCCATTGTTATGCTTCATAGTTATGAGTTGTGAGGATAAAGATCTCAAAAACTTAGTGCATGATCTATAATTTATCCCCTTATTCTCTTGCATGCTCTTATTATAAATGTACTTATATTGTAATACTATTAATATATTATGGTCATTATTTGAACCATATTAGGAAAAAGGATTTGGCAAAAAAAATGTTTTTTCAAAAGAATAAGTGTTTTTTTTTTAATGTGGTTAATTGGGAAAAAATAAGAAAAAAATAAAACCACTAAGAAAATGTGGAGAAAGGAGAAAAAAATGTTTTTTAAAATTTAAAGGCATTTCCATTTCATAGAGATACATATTAGGTATCTCAATTGGATATATAATAGATACAGATTATGAAAGGAAGATAAATGAGATTTTATGCCATTAAAATTAACCAACTATTTACTTGCACTAAATTCCATACTATTTAATTTTATTACATATGCATTTCAAAATGCACACTATTGTCATTTACAAAGGAACAAAAAAGGGGAGGGAGTCAATGGCAATGAATTAGACTATGGATTAGAGTGTTTAGATGTTGAAACTCTAGGTTTAGAGCCTCTCCTAAATTAAGAGAGGACCTTGGTGTCATACCTAACCTTATCCAAAAATTCAATCTTAGTTTTTTCATAAATAGGCTCATCATTATTTTTTATCCATTAAAATTTTGAATTGATCTCATCAAGGTCAATCAGCTAATCTTGCTCGATTTACTTAACATTATCAAATAGAATGCATATGTTAGTGACTTTGTCTAATAATACTTTACAAGAATATAAATCAAATTTCCATATGAATTGATAATTAGAAATACAACATTTCTTAACCTTGATATTTCTTGAACATCTTTAGGTAAAGATTACAATGGAAAAACACCAAATCATTCATCCATTCTTAAGTGATTTGATTGCATTTTTTATATTGTATATGCTCAAACATAGGGTAAGTGCACAGAGCTGGGGGATAATTATATGGACATTTTTGGTAATGTGATCGTGTTATTTAATTAATACAGTTATATTATTTAAATTATAGCTCGATAATTACCTATTTATAACACGATAACATTATTTAAAACAATAATGTTATCACATTAATAATGTTATCACATTATTATTATTTTTAATAATGCGATCATGTTAACAATGAAATCACATTACCTGTGTAACCAAAAAAAACTCAAAACCTAAATGCATAATTCCTCATTTTGCATTCGATCTTTCTTTGTTAAACTTTCCATTCTATGATCGTATTTTGAGTGAGAGAGACTAAATCTTGCCGGAATTCATCCTAGGAAGTTGTTAATTGATGATGCCACCATATAGAAGAGGTATGTGATAAAACACTACTCTTGTTAACCATAAATTTTAGTAATTTTTAGTTATTTTCACTATGTAATTAGTAATTTGTTTTTTTTTAAATATCCCCTCTTACTAACCCTCATGTTCTTCTGCCTAACCCTCCACAAAACCTTATTATTCCTCCTAACCCTCCACATAGCCTTATTTTTCCTCATCCTGTCCCTCCACCTAAGCCTCATATAGTTTCGCAAAATCCCCTAAGTGGTCAAGAGACTCTAGTTGACCACATTATGGGAAATAAAATTGAAATTGAAGAATTAATTGGGAGAATGAGGGATCCCACTTCCACTAACACCCACTACACCTATCTATCTAATTCCCTAGAGACATTATTAGGTCAAATTGACTTTATAACAAGTCAAATTGATAGATGGGCTTCATATTAGGATAGTTATAGGGAATATTATGCTGATAAATTGTTAACACTTGAGGTCAAGAAAAAAGACATATCAAAAGCCTCCATTTATACCTTACTCATTGACCTAGCCACCACTACACCATTTTCAATAACTATTAAACATTTTATAATCCATTGTTGACAACATAATTTAATCATAACCAATTTTTGGGACCGATTGTAGATGGTGTTTGATTATCCACCATGTAATAACCATGAGGTCCCATTGTATTTTTTGAGGAAACTCTATTATGATTTTGTCCTCAATGAGACTCTAAACTATTTTGATTATAGTGAGTTTTAGGGTCGAGTAAAAGGCTCTACACAAGATTGACTAGGTGCACATCTTGTGCCTAATCAACTTGCAAGGATCTATATCCAAAATTCACTTGATCTCAAGATCCCATTTTTAGTTCAGTAGGTTGTGGAGATCGACACTCTGCATGTACTTATTTTTCTCACTGATACACTCATTCAACATATGAGTAGGCTCTCACAGACTGATGCTAGAGATATGCCACTTAGTGTACATACAGAACCCCACCCTTGCAATTATTATGGATCTATGTGCACTGGACTTTTTGATGATGATGGCACTAGTGGTTTAGAGGGCTTGGATAATATACTTATGAGTGATGAGTTTTTGTCATACATATTTAGTGTGCAATCATCAACCACTACACATATGCAGGTATATTTTATATAAATGTCATGTTAAATTTAAGTTATATTTGTAAATTTAATTTATCTAACAATTAATTTACATATAAATTAAATAATATATATGTCATTTTTATGTCACAAGAGGTGATGGTGCCTTCATCATCATAATTGACATTTTTAGCATTTAATTTGACGCAACCATTGTTTACATTTTTAAATTCGTCTATTGGCCCATCCACTACTGCATCTATCTCTATTATGATGACACCTTTTACTTATACAATGATAAAATGTTGAGTTAATTTTATGCTCTATGTACATTTAGTCTATGTATATTTGCCATGTAAGTTTAATTTAAATTTATCTATCAAGGATCTTGATGCAGAGTTTATAATAAGATTCCCTAATATGGATGGAAACACATACTTACCTCTACCAAATGCCTAGCTTTGATATTTTCTTGTCCTTTGTCTTCTATCTTCAACCTCTTTATCTCTTTGATCACTTTGTATGTAGTAGGTCTTTCTTGTTCACTCTTACCTACTCAATGGTTCTTAAGCCTCCTTGTATTCACTTAATCATCCTTCTCTATTTGAATTCATTTTACTAATCAACTACCTCTAAAATATTTCCTTTTAACATCAACCTCCTCAGTTCATACTCTATTTTCATGTTCTATCTCTTTATCCTTGCTCTGTTATTGACAAAATTCTTATGTGTTTTCATAGGTATACATGATACTTTGACTTTATCCTTCAAAAATACTCATAATACCATATACCTACTCTTAATTGCATCTCATTTCATGCATATAACCATACCACACAATTCCCAAGCTTGAACTCTTCACTTAACTCTTCTTTCCTCTTTGACACCTTCCTTCTACTAACCCTTTTTTGAGGCAAACCTCATTGTTCTGAGTAAACTACAAAGATCCCAATAAAATAAAACTCATATTCAAACACCCATTTACATGAAACAACTCCACACAAAATTTCATAATTTAACTCTCTTTAAAGAACACCTAACTCAACACCCCTTAGGACTAATTAGGTCGCTTAGGCCTAATTCAAGGCTATTCACTGTGAAACTATACCATATGGATTAAAATCAACTTTAGACCTTAAAAATACTCTTCCTCCTATATAATTACACCTGGCCACAAATTTTAATGATTTTTCATCAGTTAAATCACTTGTTATCTCATTTTCCATTTTGAAACCCTAACTTGTGTTGTCTTAGTTGTACACCTACTTGAGAGGATAATAAATGAGATAAAATGACCTTTTGACCCTTATAAAATCTTATAAGGATTTAAATGTATCTATTCTTATCCCAAGCATATTCTCAAACTATTAATTTTCCTTTCTCAATACTAAATCACTCCCAACATGTAAGTTTACAGAATTTTGTACACCTCCAACATGATTATGTCAACAAATAGGATAAAATAACCCCTTAAGACCCTTTACATTCATTTGAGAGAAACTCAAAGAATCACATATGGAAAAACAATATCCCACAACATTCACAATACCTTAAATCTTCAACTCTATTTCCAAGAACTCTATATGGTCTTTCTTTATGACTATGCAAACTCAAAATTGTTACTAATTAGACTATATATAGTCTTCCCATGTATTTTGAATTTTTTCAATAGTATTGAGACTTTCAATGTTTTTACATTCATTTCATAGATCTCCCCTATCCCTTACTCATCTTTCAATCATTTATAATGACACTTTAAATTGACTATGTTCTCTTCTTTCTGATTATGCCTGAAGATAGAGTATTGAAACTTGGGTTTCACCACTTTGAACCTATAGACTACTAACTTGAATCATCTCTGACTAGAGATATGAATACCATAGGATTGATCATAAACTAATGACACTTATCTACATTTTACTCTATATAAATAAGTTTTACAAGTAAAGATGGATTTCTTGATATGTCTCTTATTCCTTTTCTCTCCCTAACTCTGCCTTCTTGAAGTGTGACTATTATTTACACCTCCTACTCTTCCACTCACACTTAGTACATGTATTAAAATTTGTATATTACCTATAACATGCAAACTACTTATTATTCTTTACCATTTCACTTTGTATGGTAGTTACACTTCCATGATTCTTGGTTTACATTTTCTTTTCATTATATGCATGTTGAAATACCTTGTCATATATATCTTGGTTTGCATTGAGAAAAATTTGCCATATATATCTTTGATACTTTATAGAAAAGTAAGTGATACCTTGTTGGGTGAATATTTTGTCAATCAATGTACTAATAAACAAAATAGGTCTGATCAACCACAGTAAGAAGATTGATCGGCCAAATGTGTAGGTTTACCACATCAAAAGGGGACTAATCTCTCCTCTCATCAAGGGGAGGTTCCCTGTATATATGCAAGTACTATATAATATATATATAAATAGAAAATAACACATCAAGGATAGGATAAACCATCCATCTCTCTTTTTTAAGAGATGATGAGAATGAATCAAAGGAGAAATCCTAATGAAATGCTAGAAGACACTTCTCTTCTTTCAGAAGTATTGTTCAATAGATAAAAGGAATCTTTCTGGTGAAGACAAGTAACTATAACTGGGTATAGTAACATAGTAGGATGAAATGAGGCACAAAGTCTCCACCTCAACTACCAAAAGGTGAAATACAAAGAACAATGAGGGCACAAAGTCATCCCAAGGTTCTTTACATGGAAACAGAAAATATAACACACTAAAGACAATTGTGGGGGCACAAAGTCTGAAGAGTCCCTTGCTTTCTTATTTTAATAACAAAATATGATCAACAATCTGAGTTCAAAGTCTCAGTAGTGCCTTTCAATTTGGGCAAAATTTAGTTTCTTATAACAAAAATATCCCCTTCAAACAATAATAGAGAGTCCAATATATAGCCCTCCAAGAAAGAGTTGGGAGCAGTAACACATCATGTCGCATTAAATTTTGTCAAGAAGATATGCTGGAATTGGGCGTATTTGCCCATTTGCTTTTCTTAATGCAAAGAAATAGGTCACGCCATTGAATGTCTGTATCCTCCAAGGTCCAACTAGCGGTCTGATTCTAGAAACATATCTTAGGCATGAATGTTTTTGGTCTTTCTTCATCGTTCCTCCTTTCCTGGCTATTGAATCAGATCCTTGGTTAAATTCGATCCTCTGTTCTTTGGTAGCTTTTTGCTGGTCTTAACAATTGATACGTGACACGTTCTATTGAAAAATAGGTGAGGACACTTGGCAAAATCTATAGGACTCTGAGTAATGTTTATTAAAAGAAGCTTTGAAACTTGTAAGAAACTCAAGATGCATATACAAACACTTGTCACGCTCCACAGAGTTATAACGGGGCATGTGGTAGCTTTCACTTGTTTATAGAAGCTTTAGAAACATTTTTGAAAGTCCTACAAAAGAGAACACATGGCAGCTTCCACTGAGCTCACAGAAACATTACAAAAACATTCAGGACTCTTTTGGATTCATGGGGATGTAGACACTTGTTGCGTTCCACTTATCTTAGCCACCATAGTCCTTACTTGATAAAGAGACCAAATTGCAGATGTCGACACGTGACAGCTTCTGTCGATTTTTGGATTTTCTTTTGAGACACTCTAGACTCATTTTAGATTCACGTGGATGATGCCACATGGTAGCTTTCACTGCTTGAAACTATGTCTCGATAGATGACATGTGGCATCTTTTAGAGATTTTATTTTCTCGGTAGGTTTTCTATTTTGGGGAACCTTTTCTTTGGACAAAAAGTTTGAAGGAATTGTTCCTTTACAACTTTGCCATGGAAAATTTTCCAAAGTAATCCCCTTGCTTGTTTGGCCTTTGAATCGGTCTGCTTGCTCCCCACCTGCCCTCTGCATGGGTTGTTTGAGCTCTAAAGTGACCTTTCAAATTTTTACAATGGTCCAATTTGTTTTCCAAGTGCCCTCCAAAAGGGTTGTTTGTCCTTTGGCTTTTTCTTAGTCAATTTTATACCGATCTCAATAGGTGAAATGTGGAAGCATCCATTATGAAATAGATGAGGACATGTGGCAGTATCTGCTTAACTTTGTAGAGGCTTTGGATGACTTTTGAGTGTCTTATGAAAGATGACACATGATGGCTCCCGCTAAAATTTTAGAAACACTGTAGATATACCTGAGACTCGTTTAGATTCATGTGGATACAGACACTTGTTGCATTTTACTTTTCTTATAAAAGACACGTGGCAACTTCTGCAGCTTTTAGAAACAAAAGTAAAATGGGGCTCGATAGACAACACTTGGTAGCATCCGCTGGGCTCTGTCAGGCTTTTCGTTTCGAGCTTTCTTTGACTTAGTTACTTTTGCCATGAAATTTCCTCTATAAGGGCACTTGTATCTCTAACTTTTGGGGCACTCCTTTGAACCTGCCACTTGAACCAACTGATTAAACTAACTTTGGTTCAATGATTCAATGGTTCATTCCTTTGTTTCTATTGACCGCTTGAAATAAGCTTTTGGAAATAAACCGTGTTGAACCTGCCACCTTTGAACCTATTGAACCTTGGAACCTGAGTGGTTCAATGGTTCAATGGTTCAAGTCTTCTTCTCTTTGACAAGTGTCTTGAAGCCGTTGAACCAGAAGTGATTGAACTTTGAACCTTGACAAAAGCTCAAATAATTCCCAATTTTGAAAGCTTAAAACAATTTTTTGAAATGGGAAGAGATATTTTGGTCTTGCAAGACCAAAATAACTTAAATGTTGTCCAAAAAATGAGTGACATTTTTTTGGGTACAACAGCTGGCTCTAGTTGGGGAAATTCTATCAATTGTAAAATAAAATTGAAGGGAGTAGAATCCAGAATCTCCAGTGTCTTCATGTGTACCATTGGGCTACGGAGTCATGTTACCCAGAAATGAAAGGTGTCAAAAACAAAATCCAAAAAAATAAAATAGAACTAAAAACTATACAAATATATATATGTACAGATGAAAATGATCTGATACTTCAAAAATTGAAGTGTTTCAGATGTTGCCCACTGTGAGGCAGAGAAAAGAGTGTGCCATCTTGATACTTCAACAGAAAGCTATTTTCACCATTGTGTTGATGAATAATAAATGGGCCTCTCCAAAGGGAGTCAAACTTTCCATGCATCCCTTTTGGTTCTCTCCTTTTGTCCCACAATAGGACTTCATCTCCAACTTGGAAATCACAATTTTTTGCCTTCTGGTCAAAGAGTTTCTTTACCAGGCTTTGATGGGTAGCAATTCAGTCTACCACCATAATTTTCTATTCATCTAGCTCAGTTAGGCACATGATTCTCTTATCAAGGGGGCTTTCATATGTTTGATCTTCAATTGCCTTAGTCAATTTCAAGGCTGGCAATTCTAAGGTGATTGGTATCTCAGCATTGATACCATAAAGAAGTTGGAAAGGAGACATACCAATTGCCCTCTTTGGTGTGATTCTATCTTCCTAGAGAGCATCAACCAATGTTTTATGCCATGTCTTTTAATTTTCATATGCCAACTTCTTGATGATAGTCACCAGGTTCTTATTGCTTGATTCAGCTTGTCCATTCCCTTGTGGAAAGTAATCAGAAGAGTGGGAGAGTGTAATCCCATAATAGAAATAGAATTGTGTAACCTCTTGAGAAGTGAAACAAACTACATTATCAGTAACAATATTGGTTGGGACTCCAAATCTAGAAATGATATTATCCTTGAGGAAATTGCACACAACTTCTGAAGTAACATGCTTGGTTGGGATTGCTTCTACCCACTTGGTGAAATAGTCAGTTGCTGTAAGGACATAATCATGTACAACACTTGAAGATGGGTTTATAACACCAATAAAATTAATTCCCCATTGCTGGAATGGTTCCTCTATGACCATTGGCTTGAGAGGCAGGGCAGCTAACTTAGATCTTCCAATAAATTGCTGGCAGAGTTCACATTTTCTCACCCACTTATATGCATCTTGGAAAAGAGTTGGCCAGTAATACCTAGCTCGTAGAATCTTGTGGGCAGTCATGGGAGCAAAAAAATGTCCTCCACAAGCTAGATTGTGGAAATATTTCAAAAGTTGGCTTTGCTGCTCTTTGTCTACACAACAAAGAAATACTCCATCTAAGCTTCTCTTATACATGCCATTATCCCAAAGGACAAAATTGGTAGATTTCAACTTGATAGTCCTCCTTTATTTATAAGATAAATGAGCAGGACATTCACCATAAGTAAGGAAATGACCAATACCTGAATACCACTCATTAGTAGTGGAGACAAAGAGAACTGTAGGTGTGTCTTCCACTTCTGCTTTTTCATGCTCTGTTTCTTCTGGTTGGTTATCAACAATTAATTGGTATAGGCCTTTTCCCCTTACCAGATTTGTTGGCTTGATGTATAGATCAAACTCATGGATCTTTGCAATCCAATTGCCTCTTTTTGTTCCAAACTCCTCCTGAGTTAATATGGATTTGACTGTAGTGTCAGGAACCAAGGCAGTAGTGTGTGAATTCAAGATATAAAAGTGGAAATGCTTGATTACTTTCACCACTGCATAAGCATGCTTCTCCATGTTTGAGTACTTCAGCTCATGGGTTTTGAGAGGGCAAATCATGAAAGAAATGGGAGATTCCATACCTACTTTATCTTGTTGAACCAAAATTGCTAAAAGCGTGTGTTCAGAAGCATAACTGTATATGATGAACTCTTTGTTATAGTCTGGACAAACCAGAGTTGGGGCATGGGCAATGGTAGTCTTGATATCCTCAAAAGCTAACTTGCCTTCTTTAGTCCAGCTGAAGCTGGGATTTCCCTTCATCATGTTCACAATGTGTCAAGTCTTCTCAGCAAACTTGGGGATGAACCTTCGTAAGAAATTCACCTTTCCAAAGAAAGAGTGAACAACAGTCTTACTTGTAGGAAAAGTAAGCTCTTGAATAGATTTGACTCTGTCTGAGTCAATCTTTATGCCTTTTTTGGACACAATGTGTCTAAGAAGTTTCCCCTTTGTTACTCCAAAAATATACTTCTTGGGGTTCAAGGAAATGCCATTCTGGCAGCAGCGCTCCAACACTTGTTGCAGGTGATGTATATGATCAGAATGATGCTTTCAAAAGATGGTCAAGTCATCAAGGTATACCATAATGAAATTACCTATCTAATCCTTGAAAGCAAGGTCCATTGCTCTCTAAAAAGTGGTGCCAACATTTATTAAGATAAAAGGCATCCTTCTATATGCAAACATGCCCTAAAGAGTGGTGAATTCAGTCTTATGTTGGTCTGCTTCACCAACTTCAACTTGATTGTATCTTAAGAAGCCATCTAGCATTTATAACATTTTTGAGCCTATCACTATTTGAAGTACTTGATCCATGATTGGCAAAGGATATTTATCCTTCAAGGATGACTGATTTAGATTCTTTAAATCTACACAAATGCAAATTTTTCCATTCTTCTTCCTTACAGGCACTATGTTTGCAATCCATGTAGAATGATGGATTGGGAAGAGGATTCTAGCATTTAACATTTTTTGTATCTCAGACAGAATAGTACCTAATATTTTTGGATTGTACTATCTAGATTTTTGCTTATAATGCATCGAGTCATCCTTGAGAGAAATGTCATGGAAGATTTCATCAGGCTTGAGAGACTTTAGGTTATTATAGGAGTATGCTAAGACATCCATATATTGGTAGAGTAGAGCAATGAACTTGAATTTTTCTTCCTGAGTGTAGCACTTACCAATATTCACCATTTTAAGATTTTCTTCAGTAGTCAAATTTATTTGATCAAATCCTCGAGAGAAGTTTGAATCTATTTGCTACTATTTGATGAATCTATCATACTTGTCAAATAGTTTCTCAAGGGAAACCAAGCCTTTGGGAATTTTATTCCCTTTGAGTTGTAAGAATTCTTCCTTTGCATCTAGACTTAAATCAGGGGCTAGTTCACACTTTTGGGGTTCACTACCTTCAAAATGTAGTTGTTCAAAGCTGTCTTTTCAATCTAGGAAGGCAATGATTTGGTGATCATCATTGAATACTTGCCAATGATTAACATTGTCAGGAACACTTGGTCTAAAGACTAGCTCAATGGTGTACTTGTTTCCTGTGAAGTCTGAGTGAGGAATTAAGAGAGTTGCTAAAATAGCTAGTGCATCAGCTCGATCATTAGATTCTCTGGGTATGGCAAAGATGTTAAAAGCATCAAAGATTTCAATTTGGTCCCATACTAAGTTGTAGTAGTGGTGAAATATTTCATTCTTGGTTTGGTACAGGTTTCTCACCTAACAAACCACTAGTTCAGCATCTCCTTTGGCATGAAGGAATTTGATGCCTTTGCCTCAGGAAGCCGTCAATCCAAGCAATAGAGATTCATATTCAGCTGTGTTATTGGTGTTGCAAAATTGTAACTTATAGGAGTAAGGGAAAATATATCTTTGAGGAGATATTAACACAATCCCAGCTCCTGACCTAGTAGAGGAGCAACTACCATTGAATTCTAGAGTCCATACCTCATCAGACACTGATCTTTCTTTAGATTTTCCTTTATTAGAAAGGGGAGATCCTTCTCCATCTATATTGTAATCTACCAATTATTCTGCTATTCCAGCTGAACTAATTTCAAGATTGACACTTTTAAGAACTTTATCAGATGCTTCATGAACTTCGTTTGTAGATAGAAAATAGTTACCCATGACTGAAGACTCAAACAGGATTTGAGCTTCAAGGGTTGATGTTTGAGTAACAATATATTTTGATTCCTTTTTAGGAAGTAGCCTCTACATGATGCCTTTGACAGGTATTCTTGATTTAGATAGGTCCATGCTCAATTCTCCACCAACATCTTTGCATAAATTTTGCCCTAGCAGAATACCATAGGACGCTGGGACATCAGCCACCAGAACTGTCATCTTGATTCTTTTGTCTGGAAAGGCTGCAAAAGAAAATTGGGCATCTTTGATTTGCCCCAATAGAGGTACTTGTTTATTTTCCATGGAGAAACATCTACCAAATGTTTTGGTAAGTGTGATATCAAGAGATTTAGCTACTTTGGCAGGAATGACATTATCAGATGCGCCTGAGTCTATAATGCAATTACTCAGCTTATGACCATTTATCAATAGGGAAACATAGAAAGGTTCTATTTTCCCAGAGGCAGCTGGAGGAGAAATGACAAGATTGTTTGGAATGGGCATGTTCTTTGGGGAATCAAGAGTTACCTTTTTAGCCTCTTGTCCTGCAGGGATGGCTTTGTTCTTTGAACACTCAACTAACCTATCCAATTGCTCAGGATTAGATTGTAAATATTCAAACTCAGTCATTTGAATTTTGGTTTTATTGACATGATCAATTATGTCAAATGATTTAATTGAACTAAGAATAGAGGAAGGTAATTCAATTTTTTAGTTTGTAAAGGGGGAAGGATTGATATGCAAAATTGAAGTTAAAGGTGAAGGTGAAATTGATGTACTTACCTTCTTGGTGATCACCAGATCCTTTGGCTAGAAAGGTAGAGAGGTTCCATGTTTAGCAATTGAAATTGCTAGTTGAGGTTGCTCCTCTATTTTCCCTTTATCAGCTTGTTAGGCTGATTATTTCTTAGACCTGGTCAACACTACGTATGAACCATCAAAAGCTTCTCCTTTACTTCTGGGTTCATCTTGGTAGTTCAAGAAACCAATGTTAGAGTCACCAGCTGATTCTTCTTGATTTTATATGAGGGGATCATCATCATTTTCTTGACTCAATTCAGGTTGAAAAGAGAAATCTGATTCTACTTCAAGATATCCCATTGTTGAATTGGCTGGGGGTGCTTCAATAACAATTTTCCCTTGTGGGGGAGGAAGACGACTTAGCTGCCCTTGATTCCTGTCAGCATTGCCATGATATGATTGATTTGAAAATGTCCTCCTTAGCATATCTTTGTATGAAGGAGTAGAGGACATTCCTTGCGCCATTTGCTTTTTTAGAGCAAGCAACCTGTTTGCCAACTTTTGTACCATTGGATCAGTGGTGCCTATAGATGGATATTTAAAAGATGATGAGGGTTTGTTTCTATTTATATTTCTTCTTATCTTCCCTACCAAGATGAGATCATCTTCTACCTCAGTGGCCAAATCTTGAGCTGTGGCAAGGTCTACTTGACCAGCACATCTCAAAAGGAAACTCACTTTAGATAACTAATAATTAATGAAGAAACATTTGAGATTCTCAGCTGTAGGTCAAGCAATTACAAGAATTCTATTTCTTAGTTTGTCAAACTTGGATATGAAGTCCCTCATTGGTTCATGAGGCTCTTTTTTCATCTGTGTAAGTTGAGCCAGAAGGGCATGTGCATCTTCTACAATTTTAAATCTGGCTTCAAACTTAGCTTTGAGGGTGTTCCAGTCAATTACTGATCGAGCCTATAAATGGTAAAACCAATTTCCAGCAGCATCTTGTAATGTTTCTATAAATAGCCTAACTGCCACATCTTCAAATTCAACTCCAATTACACCATAGGCTATGCTAAAGGCTGAAATATGTTCATTAGGATGAACTCTCCCATCACCATATAATTTGGGAAAATTCTTCCTTGAATTGCATGGGAGCTCATGTAGAGGTGGAGTAATATTTAGAGGGCCAAAAGAATTACCTCAGGGGCCTTGAAGTGCCATTTTATGACTACAAAAAGGAGGAATAACAAATCTCATAGGGGTAATTATTAGCAAAGCTTTATTAATAGTAGAAGTAGATGCTTCACTTGGTAATGGAGACATGACTTTAGTAGGAGGAAAGCTCTTAGTTCATTAGAGATGAGATGGTGAAGGAGACAAATCAAAATTACTTTGTTGTACTAACTCAAATACAGAGTCAATAATAACTTTAGCCCTCTAGCTTCGTGTATACCTTGAATCTACCAGGTTGTAAAACAAAAATGGAAAGAATTGACCTTGCTTTAGCTTAAAGCTTAAGGCTTTAAACTGCACTTTCTTTCCCAGTTGGTGTGAGGGTGGAGGGAGATGGTAAGGATATAATAATAATGGGTAAGACATAGAAATGGAGTGGAGTCACCAGAGTCTATAATGGATAAGGGTAGGGACTGCTTCAATCTAAAACATGAGGCTTCAGAATGCACATAACTTCCCCAGCGGAGTCGCCAAAAACTTTTGGGTGAATATTTTGTCAATCAGCGTACTGATAAACAAAATAGGTCTAATCAACCACAATAAGAATATTGGTCAGCCAAATGTGTAGGTTTACCACATCAAAAAGGGACTAATCTCTCCTCTCATCAAGGGGAGGTTCCCTGTATATATGCAAGTACTATATATATATATATATATATATATATATAAAATAACACATCAAGGATAGGATAAACCATCCATCTCTCTATTTTCTAGAGATGATGAGAATGAATCAAAGGAGAAATCCTGATGAAATGATAGAAGACACTCCTCTTCTTTCAAAAGTGTTATTCAGCAGACAAAAGGAATCTTTTTGGTGAAGACAAGTAACTGTAATAGGGTACAGTAACATAGCAGGATGAAATGAGGCACAAAGTCTCTACCTCGATTGCCAAAGGGTGAAATACAAAGAACAATGAGGGCACAAAGTCATCCCAAGGTTTTTTACATAAAAATAGAAAATATAACACACTAAATACAATTGTGGGGGCACAAAGTCTCTCCATAGTTGGCTTCAGGACACCTTCCTGACTACTTTCACTAATTTTGCTTATTTAATTAAAGGGACAAAAATTACATTAAGGAAATAGACATAAGAACAATTTATCCAACAACCAAGTTATTACAGCACAAAGTTTGAAGAGTCCTTTGCTTTCTTATTCCAGTAACAAAATATGATCAACAATCTGAGCTCAAAGTCTCAGTAGTGCCTTTCAATTTGGGCAAAATTTAGTTTCTTATAAAAAAAAGATCCCCTTCAAACAATAATAGAGAGTCCAATATATATCCCTCCAAGAAAGAGTTGGGAGCAGTAACACATCATGTGGCATTAAATTTTGTCAAGAAGATATGCTAGAATTAGACGTATTTGCCCATTTGCTTTTCTCAATAAAGAGAAATGGGTCACGCCATTGAATTTTTGTATCATCTAAGGTCCAACAGGTGGTCTGCTTCTAGAAATGTATCTTAGGTGTGAATGTTTCTAGTCTTTGTTCATCATTCCTTCTCTCTTGGCAATTGAATCAGATCCTTGGTTCAATTCGATCCTCTATTCTTTAGTAACTTTCCGTTGGTCTTGATAATTGATATGTGGCATGTTCCACTGAAAAACAAGCAAGGACACTTGGAAGCATCCATAAGACTCTGAGAGATGTTTATTAAAAGAATATTTGAAACCTTTAATAAACTCAAGATGCAGATACAGACACTTGTTGCGCTCCGTGGAGTTACAACGGGACATGTGACAGCATTCGCTTGTCTATAAAAGCTTTAGAAATATTTTTGACAATTCTATGGAAGAGAACACGTGGTGGATTCTGTTGAGCTCATAAAAACATTAAAAAAACATTTGGGACTCTTTTAGATTCATGCAGATGCAAACACTTGTCACGTTTCGCTTATCTTAGCCACCTACTCGAGACCCACCACAGTCCTTACTTGATAAAGAGACCAAATTGCAGATGCCGACATGCGGCAACTTCCACCAAGTTTTGGCTTTTCTTTTAAGACACTCTAGACTCATTTTAGATTCATGCGGATGATGACACATGGTGGCTTCTGTTGCTTGAAACTGTGTCTTAGCAGATGACACGTGGCATCTTTTCAGGATTTTATTTTCTTGACGAGTTTTCTATTTTGGGGAACTTTTTCTTTGGACAAAAAGTTCAAAGGAATTGTTCCTTTACAACTTTGCCATGGGAACTTTTTCTAAGGAATCCCCTTGTTTGTTTGGCCTTTGAATCAGTCTGCTTGCTCCCTGTCTACCCTCCACATGGGTTGTTTGAGCTCTAAAGTGACCTTTCAAATTTTTGTAATGGTCCACTTTGGTTTCCAAGTGCCCTTTGAAAGGGTTGTTTGTCCTTTGGCTTTGCCTTAGTAAATTTTCTATCAATCTCAATAGGTGACACATGGCAGCATCTGTTTTGAAATAGGTGAGGACACGTGGCAATATCTGTTTAACTTTGTAGAGGCTTTGGAAGCCTTTTGAGTGTCCTGCAGAAGATGACACGTGATGGCTCCCGCTAAGCTTTTAGAAACACTATAGATATACTTGAGAATCATTTAGATTCATGCAGATATAGACACTTGTAGCATTCTACTTATCTTACAAAGGACATGTGGCAACTTTCACAACTTTTAGAAACAAAAGTAAAATGGGGCTAAGTAGACAACACTTGGCAGCATCTGCTGGGCTCCGTCGGGCTTTTTGTTTCAGGCTTTCTTTGACTTAGTTACTTTTGCCATGAAATTTCCTCTACAAGGGCACTTGTATCTTCAAATTTTGGGGCACTCCTTTGAACCTGCCACTTGAACCGATCAATTAAACCAACTTTGGCTCAATGGTTCATTCCTTCATTTCTATTGACCGCTTGAAACAAGCTTTTGGAAATAAACCATGTTGAACCTGCCACCTTTGAACCTGAGTGGTTCAATGGTTCAAGTCTTCTTCTCTTTGACAAGTGTCTTGAAGCCATTGAACCAGAAGTGATTAAACTTTGAAACTTGACAAAAGCTCGAATAATTCCCAATTTTGAAAGCTTAGAACAATTTTTTGAAATGAGAAGAGATATTTTGGTCTTGCAAGACCAAAATAGCTTAAATGTTGTCTACAAAATGAGTGACATTTTTTGGGTACAACATCTTGTTTACATGAACATTTGATGGCTCAAGTAGACACTCCTCCATCACTGTGAGCCAAGGAAGACATAGGAATTGTTATTGCAATGTCATCTACATAGGCACTGATAGAGGTATATATTAATTTGTAATTTTGAATTATAGAAATAAACTTGTTTTAATAATTTTACTACATACTTGGGGCAAATATAACTTATGTGAATGTATTATGTATAAAGGGTTTTCCTGTGACATCTGATAGTCATAATCAAATGATTAGTAGGGTAACTTCTCATGTTTCTTCCCTATTTTAGATGCCTATTCTAATAGTTGAGCATGCCACTGACTTGTTTGAGCATCAAAAATAGATTAAGTAGGGCCACGAGCTTATATTAAGTGCATGTTTAAATTTTTTTATTATACTTTTAAATTAATTTCTTAACAATTGGTTAAATGTATTTTAATTTTGTAATAATACTTGTATTTGAATAGGTTTAGCTACAAGTGAGCTATGAGAATAGGAACCATAGTTGGACCTTAGAGTAATCTAAGGAATTAGAGGGATCTCCATCTACCAACAGGGCATCGTAGGGAGAGTCTTCTTCGAGGAAGGCAAAGAGAGGCAGGCTATTTGATGAATAGGATGTCTTACATGAGATGTGCTTTTTTGTATGCCTATATAGCAATTTACGCATTTTTTGTAGTGTATATGCATATATGACATTCACCCAACATTAGATACTATGTTTGTATATGTAATTTTCTGTATGCCTATCTTGGCAATGTATTTATTATTGACATTATACACATGTGTCTATATTATATGTCTATCATGGCAATCTATCTAATTTATATTCAATTTTAATTTAAAATGTTATTGTATAGTATTGATTTGATCTTCCAAACTATTTTATATCAAATTTTATATTTAATGTTGTACACAAATAAGGATTAAAACAAAATTCTTTTCAATGCTATAAATCTCAGATCTCTGATATATTTTTGAATTGAAGTTTTTATTTGATTGTGTGTAGTGGAAATGACTAATCACACTGTTATCTATTTTGCATGTCATCACCCATTTAAAACTTTTCAATTGATCATTAACACAATTTTATTTCACTTAATACCCACACCCAATCATGTTCAAACTTGTATAATTCAAAGACATATAACCATTCATAAATCCCTACAAATTTCTCACTCAAATACATATACTTGTAAGTTACATGATCTTTCACCTTCACCTGGCTATAATGCTTTTTTGACTATATTTTCTTGAAACTACGCCTACTACTTGTATGTCTTCTATGATTCTTGTTTATTTATATTTTCCCTCACCTCTCGAGTAATCTCTATCAATACCTCGTCTACACTCAAATCCTTTTGGTGACCATATACATGGTCTATTTATTCATCTTCAAAGCTTTATCTTTACTAAAATTTTAAGATGAAATTATGCTTGACCTTGACTATAATGTATTTAGTATGATAAAAGGTAACCTTACTAACTTGAAACATAATATTCAATCATGAGATAATGATCGATCTTTGGCCAAAACTCTTTATCATCCCCTAATACCACCTAATGCACAATTTGTTATTCTATGTTTAAGAAGGCTATGAAAGTCTTATTATTATGATCTAATATCATGAATAATTCCAACCTCACTTATCCACTCTTTTTCTCAACTTGATTCAAAATCCACTCTCAAATAATCTTCTTTTAAACTAGTCCATTACTCATTAGGTCTGCTCTTAACTAGTTACTAATCTCTCAAATCTACTCTCCATTTTTTTGAACAATCTTATTTAAGACACTTTGGATAGGTCTTCAGAAAAATTAAGGATTTATGATGTAAAACTTATAAGAAATAAACCAACTATAGGTCTCTAAGAGATTGATCTTTTATTCTCAAATTCTATCTTTTTAAGTTTCTAGGTCTTTAGACCTAGTTGTTACTCCAATTTGTCAATTTCTCAAAATATAGTTTGTAACTATTAAAATTTATATTTATTTTATTATTTTAGTAATTGTAACATTTTTTAACCCTTACCCAAGTTTATATAACTCAAATCAACCAAAACTCATCTTACCAAATATGCACAACTTTCTCAAAAATGGTCTTCTACAGGTGTACATAAACATTATCCTCTATCCCAAAAATTTCAAACCTATTTTCAACCCAATGATACTTGGAATAAGTTAAAAGGTCCATTCCCCAGCTTCTCACAAAGTTTTAGACCTTATTGTTCAATTGTTTGAGTTTTAGAAGTGTTTTACTCATGAAACCCTTACTTCAAGAGCTTACTAGAACTATTGATCCGATACTTCTTGATGAAAAAATGACACTTAAAACACATTTAATGGGGTGGTTAACATATATTACCAGGTTATTGGCCTCTTATCAGGCCCGATAGACAAATCCACCACCCATTACGACCTCAAGAACACCCTTTCCAATATAAGAAAAATGCAAATTTTTTGCCTAAGTTCAATCATGCGTAAAACAAAACCTGTAAGTCATTTACATGAACTTTAATATATTTACCCTAAATTTTAATCCATATAATCTCACCCCAAATCACTAAGGTGGAAACTTTGATAATAATTTTTTGGACAAGTTGCAGTGATGGGTCCAAAAAATGTAACTTTTTGGCATTAAACAAGCAACTTCTTGAGCTCCAACTACCATTTCTACCTATGGGACCTCCACATAAGAATATATCACTTAAATTACATCCATATAGGAAAATTAAATGTTATTAAACTTTCACGATGTTCAAACCCACCAAAGAGTACATTTTCACTACCATTCAGGAGCACGAAAACACTGACAACAAATATTATCAAAGTTCAAGTTGTGGTTACAGAATTGTTGTTTCAATGTTTATTGAAAAAAAATGACACTAAAAACAACTATAGGAGGGGATTATAATGTCTATTAATAGGTTCCTATCCACCCATTAGTCTTGATCGATAAAACCACCACCCTTCAGCCTCAAGAATGCCCTTCCCAATACAAGAAAAATGTAATTTTTTAGCCTAAGTTCAAACATGCATAAAAAGAAACCTATAAGTCATTTACATGAATCATAAAATCCCTATCATACCTATTTAATCCCTATAATCTCACCCTATATAAATCATGTGCAACCTTTGAGAGTAATCCATTGGACAAGTTGTAGTGATGGGTCCAAAAATGCAACTTTTTGGCAATGATTAAGCAACTTCTTGAGCTCCAACTACCATTTTTACCTCTGGGAGATCCACCTAAGAATATATCACTTTAATCACATCCATATAGGAAAATTACTTGTTATCACACTACCTCAACATTCAAATCCACCTAAAAGTGCATTTCACTACCATTTAGGAGGGTGGAAACATTGACAACAAATGTCAAAGTTTAAGTTATGGTTGCAAAATTATTGTTACACTGATTCCTGAATAAAAACGAATACTAAAAACACATCTATGGGTGGATAAAATCTAGTACTAGTTACTTGGCCTCCTATTACGCCTATTCAACAAAACCACCACCCATTCCAACCTCAAGAATGCCCTTCCTAATACAAGAAAAATGTAATTTTTTAGCCTAAGTTCAAACATGCATAAAATGAAACCTGTAAGTCATTTTTGAGAACTATCAGATCCCTCTCCTACCTATTTAATCCCTAAAATCATTCCCCATATCACTGAAGTGAAACTTTTGAGAGTAATCTGTTGGATAAGTTGTAGTGATGGATCCAAAAATACAATATTTTGGCATTGAACAAGCAACTTCTTGAGCTCCAACTACCATCTGCCGCCAGGACCTCCACCTTAGGATCTATCACTTCGATCACGTCCAACCTAATATTATCTTAGCTTAAATAATATATAATTATCTATCTATAGTTTTAACTATGTGAAGGTGGAAGCTTATCTGGCACCAATAACCTAATTATTAGTAAGTAATTAAAAATAAAATTCATAAATACTACTTAAAAAAGAAAACAAACATTTGGTAAAATTGATTACATCTATATTTGAAAATTCAACATACCTACGTATTTAAATCTAATGAAACACTAGGATCTACTCTAACCTTGATAGTATCAAGAATAACTTCATGGTCTAACTCTCAAACTTTTCATAGTTTCTTGTTTAATGACCTCCCATGATATTTTTGTAATTGAATATTCATTGCAAGAATCAAATTTGAACAATGTAGTATCATCTTGTGTGTTTCAAACTCTTCAAAAAACTATTTATCTATATATTTTATAAGATATCATTGAAACCAAGTTCCAATAACTACCACTAACCCAATGGGATAGTCAATGTTTTCTCCATCTATAATTGGGGAAGTCAATTTTTTCTCTCTCTACACACTGACATAAGTATTAGTCAGTGCCCTCTTCATTATCATCATTTGCAATAACTACAAAAATATGCCTTGTATCACAAAAAAACCATTTTAGCAATAATATTAAGATATATAATGAGAATAAATTATACATAATGAAAAATTTTCTACCTGGCTGCACTAGATCAGATACATGGTTAAAGTCATTTAATGATGTCATATTTGTAAGTTACAATGATGTTGAAACCTGATATGTGTTGATTATACTCAGAGGTTTGGAACTCTTATCATATACCCACTTTTGTGACTCACACTCATTCCAAACAGAGTCCACACATGCAGAATAAAAACATGCCAAGTGTCTCATATGAATAGTCCAAGAACTTGCATTTGAGCTACAAAATGAATGGAGATCACTTAAACCTATTAGAGTCATAAAATCCTCATATTTTGCCTACAGTATGATATGAATCATGTATATTTTCAACAATTTTATTGTTTTCATAATCCATGTTAGATGTTCTTAGTCCTAATGTGTACATTATAGGTCTCATCTTAATCAATTTTATCAATGAAAAAAATAATTGATATCTTTGACTATCATAATCCAAATTATGAAATAAACTATCCCAAATTTGTTGAGCTAATCTTCTTGAATGGAAGTTAGAAATGTTTTTATGCATTGGTTCTAAAATATTTTCATTGATTTTAATTAAGTACTTGTCTTTTCTATGCAAAAATTTTGGAGGTGTTGTTAATGGTGGAATTTATTGAGAGGGTGTTTCAAAATCATTATTACTTTCATTGTTTAGAGGTGGGATGACATTTTCTTCATTATATGTTTTCATGAAATTTTTTTGATTGTTAATTTCACCATTATTTGTTTCCATCAAATTTTAATCATTCATGGGGGGTGAAACATCATACATAGACTCATCATCAACAAAATCAAAAACTTGGAATGTTGAAAGTAAAATTCCAACATTATCTAATTCATTATTTTAAATTTCATTATTATTCATTTCATTATGGTTAATTTCATCATTATTCAATTTATTATGGTCAATTTCATCATTATTTAATTCAGTATTATCAATTGGCTCAATATCTATGACATTTGGTTCATCAGGATTAGGATTTGTACCTTATCTACCATGAAGTTTTTGCATTCATGTCTTATTTTTCTCTCTCAAATATTCTAATTCCTCTGGTTTTTTTTTCTTCAACATCTTCCTCGAATGCGATCCATCACCTATCAAGGGCAATTGATAGATTTTAAAAGGTGGGGTAAAAAGTACATAGGTACCACATGTCATATAAAAGTATGCAGAGAATGTTTATGGGGACAAAATTCTCAATTTGGGTTAAAATAGACATTTGAAAGTAGCTAATAATAACATGACTCAATGTGTATGTTGAATCATAATTAATAATAACATGATCGCATTATTTAATAATGTGATCACATTATACTTAATATAAATTAGGGATTAGGGATTAGGGATTAAGGCATTTGTGCATAGGTTTTAGGGATTAAAGATTAGGGCATTAGGGATTATAATTTATATTTTAGGGTTTAGGGATTAGTGATTAGGGCATGTAAATTTTAGGTTTAAGGGTGTATATAAGGTTTAATCTCTTTATGCTATGTGAACCTAATTTTTACCACAAAAGATGTTAATTGGGACTAAATCGATTGGTAAATAGGTAAAACTTATGGTTTGCAATTCAGGGGATAGTGTTTAGGGTTTAATATATAGGGCTTAGGGTTAGGTTACACAAGGTCAATTTAAAAGATAATTCTTAGTCTAATTGATGTTAATTTAGGCTAAAATTATTATTTCAAAGTTTTAAAATTATATATATATGGTTTAGAGTTTAGGGATTAAGAAATTTAAAGATTAGGGCTTAGGGTATAGGTTTTAAGGTATATAAGGTACAATCATGAAGATGATTGGGGAAACTTTGAGCTCTTTAAACCTATATATGTGAGTAAATAATGTGACTTTGGGCTTAATTATCCCCTACATCATTATAAATTGAGCCAATTAAGTCAATTGTGGTTTAATGAGTGATGCAATGTTGACCAAGTTCATCCATACGAACCTAATTATTACTATATATAAAGGATGTTAATTTGGTCTAAATTTATTAGTTTAGGGTTTAGGGTATATAATTTAAATGGTTTGGGGTTTAGGGCTTATGGATTATGGTTTAAGGTAAACGGTATAGGTTTTAGGGTTAAAGTTAAATAATACGGGGTTTAGGCTTTAAGCTATTGGATATAGGGTCTAATCACTAAGGTAATTGAAGAAAATTTGAGTTACTTGTTCACATATTTATGAAAATTACCTTTATGTTTTCATTTATGATAAAAGTAGGGTTAGTTAAGCCATACATGTTGCATATATGTAATACAATGGATTGAGCCATAAATTTGGTTTAGGGGCTAAATTTTGCCAAAATCATGCCCTTAATTGCAAAAATTGAGTAATTGGATCAATTTATGATAGAATCAAACTTAATTTTTCTCAAAAATAGATCTTGCTCTTGAAGGGGTTTAAATTGGCCTCAAATGCCTCTTGGATTAAATAAATCAACTCTTTGGTTAATTATATATGACATGACATTATGTTTAATTTCACTCCAAATCATATTGAATATATAATTTAAAATACATTCATGTGGCTCATTTTGACCCTAATTACTTCCACAATTGAACTAATTGACATTTGCATTCATTAGCTAATGACTTCAAGTTATTGAGCTCAAAACCACATTCCATATATGTAGAACTTGCATATAAATAAATAATGTTTCTTTGCTTCAATCGAGCTAATTAAATTGGAGCTGATAAACTCCCAAATCACATTCTATATCCATGTAATTAGGTTGAAATGGCTCGAATTAGCCCAAATTTACTTTAAATGCACAGTTAGATTGGTCTCCTAAGGCCAAGTTTTGGCCATATGTTTTAAAAATGCATTTCATGACATCTCATGATAAAATCAATTATATCATAAGGCATGTATGTTTACAACATGTATTGGGCATTAAAACATAGGGCTTACAATTTATTTTTTAGGGATTATAGATTAGGGCATAGGGTTTAGGTTTAAGTGTGTATATCGCTATATGTCATGTGAACCTAATTCTTACTACAAAGGATGTTAATTGGGACTAAATCAATTGGTAAATAGGGAAAGTTTATGGTTTACAATTTAGGGTATAGTGTTTAGGGTTTATGGTTTAGGTCTTAATTTTTAATGTATATATGGTTTAGGGTACACAAGGTCAATTAAAAAGATAATTGAGGATAACTTAAATCACTTGGACCCATTTGTTACTATAGAATGTGTTTTTAGGTTTTCATTATACCCCATGTCATCATGTAGATTGAGTGAATTAGTCAAATGGGGTAATCAGTCATGTGATTTAGTCCAAATTGAGCCCTGTGAACTTAATTCTTAGTTTAAATGATGTTAATTTAGGCTAAAATGATTGGTTCAGGGTTTAAAGAGTTTATATTTATGGTTTAGAGTTTAGGGATTAAGAACTTTATGGATTAGAGCTTAGGATTAAGGTTTTAGGGTATATAAGGTATAATTATGATGATGATTGGGGCAAATTTAATCTTCTTAAAACTATATCTATGAGTAAATAATGTGATTTTAGGTTTTATTAGCCCCCACATCATCACACATTGAGCCAATTAAGTTAATTATGGTAATGAGTGATGTGATTTTGACCAAGTTCATCCCTATGAACCTAATTCTTACTATATATAAAGGTGTTATTTGGGATAAATTTATTGGTTTATGGTTTATGGTCTATAATTTAAAGGATTTGGGGTTTAGGGCTTATGGATTAGGGTTTCAGGTAAATGGTATAGGGTTTAGGGCTTAAGTTAAATGGTACAGGGTTTAGGGTTTAAAATTTCAAATATAAGGTCTAATCACTAAGGTAATTTTAAAAAAAAATTGAGCTGCTTGTTCACCTATTTGTGATAATTACCTTCATGTTTGCATTTCTAATAAAAGTAGGGTCAGCTAAGCCATACATGTTATACAATAGATTGAGCCATAAATTTGGTCTAGGGGCTCAATTTTTCCCAAATTACATCCCTAATTGCATAATTTGACTAATTAGATCAATTCATGATAGAATCAAACTTAATTTTTATCTAAATCATATCTTGCTTTTGAAGGGGTTCAAATTGGTCTCAAATGCCTCCTGGATTAAATGAACCAACTCTTTGGATAATTATATATGACATGGAATTATGGTTAATTTCACTCCAAATAACATTAAATATATAATTTAAAATACATTCATGTGGCTTATTTTGACCCTAATTACCTCCATAATTGAACTAATCGACATTTGCATTCATTAGCTGATGACTTTAAGTTTATTGAGCTTAAAACTGCATTCTATACATGTAGAACTTACATATAAATAAATAATGTTTCTTTTCTTCAATCAAGCTAATGAAATTGGAGCTAATCAACTCCCAAATCACATTTTATATTCATGAAATTAGGTTGAAAGGGCTCGAAATAGACCCACTTTACTTTAGATGCACATCTAGATTGGTACTCCAAAGGCTAAGTTTTGGCCTTATGTTTAAAAAATGCATTTTATGACATCTTGTGATAAAATAAGCTATATCATAAAATGTATAATGAGTTACACCTTAAAATCAAGTAATTATAAGTAGTCAAGTCAACATATTAAAATACCCATAAATTTTTTAAAGTCTAATGTGATACCATGACACCTTAATTTAATATCCAAGGTTAGGGACCTTTCCCGTATCACATGAAATAACACCACTATTAGGGAGCTCAAGAACATATAAGATCATATATAAAATTTGAGGTAAAAAGTAAATTTGGGTTTTTGGGTGTTATGAATATATGATGCGATCATGTTATTAATGTGATAGCATTATTAACGAATGTGATCATGTTATTATAATGATAGCACTATTTTAATTTGAATTCAAAAATCATACCTTTTGGCTCGAGAATGGTTTAGATCCCTGAGTCAAAGGCTTGGACCTATCAATCTACAGCTGAGTCCAAGATTTATGATAATAAAACAACAAAAATAAACTTAAATCACCAAATACACTATGACTTTCAATGGAAAAATTCAAAATCTTAATAACATCATGACGAGAACACTCTCATCTTTCCAAAAATATGATTTTTATAATTTTTTGACTAATTTAAGGTTTTAAACTATGTTTATTTCTAATTATACCTTTTTTATGCCACCAATGTCATAAATATACAGGCTTATACATGTTCATGTAATTTCATTTTTATTGATCCAAGTGCAAAAAAAGTTATATGGTCACAAACTAGGCCTAATTCTACACACATTTAAAAGAAATGATTTTCATTTCTTTAGGTAGTTAGGTGCACCATCGGAACACTATCCATGTTTTTATCAATTTTTTGGATCTATTTACTTACAAAATTCATAAAAAAAATATAGGTCACAAAATGTAATATCTTATCTAAATTTTCCCCAAAGGGTTTCAAATAATATTAAACACTTCTCAAAAAATGGTGCATCGCATGGTCGTCTATCTACTATGTTTTCTTAAAAAAAATAAGAGTTCCTCTTCAAATTTTAGATGTTTGACCTAGTTATACTTAACCATTTTTTTTTAAATATGGGTCACAAACTAGAATATCTTATCTAAATTTTCTTCAAAGGGTTTCAAAGAATAATAAATGCTTCTCAAAAAATGGTGCACTACATCGTCATCTATTTACTCTATTTTCTTAAAAAAATAAGAGTTCCTCTTCAAATTTTAGATGTTTGACCTGGTTATACTTAACCATTTAAAAAAAAATAGTGTTTTGAAAACTAGACTTGAAATTATACATCTTATGTTCCTATACCATCTTCAAATTTGGAGTGTAGATATCTCAAATTATCTACAAAAGTTCAGATTTACGAAATTTTAGGAAAATCATGTCTACGGGTAGGCCACTTTTTATCCCCTAAATTTGTGCACTTACCCCCTAAAAACGTGGGCTTGAGATCAATATTTTGCATTTTGACATTGACACATGAACATCTACAAAATACCACTTATAATTATTAAATACCACATATGACCAAACAACCACATATGGTATCTAATGTTGTAACAAAAAAAAAACATATCATTGATGTCTTAAATCAACCTAGTTAATAAGTAAAAGTATTTGAAACCATCTATATCGATTTTGACAAAAAATAAAACCTAAATAATGAAAACCAAAGCCAATACCAACACACTTTATAGGGAACAAAACTGCGAGTTTCCAAGGGGGTTTCAAAAGGAAAATGGTGACTTATGGGTCCAAAACCATGGGTGGTTTGAAAATTTACATAAACGTGAAACCAAAGCTAAGAAGGGATGGTGAGAGACTAAAGATTTGTAGTTGAAGCCAAAAGAGGAAAATGGATATGTGAACAAAGGAGCAGGAGAAAGGGAAATTAGTATGAATGGGGGTGAGGATGATGCCTCATGATAGGTTGTGAGGAGCTAGATCCGAATTGAGCAATGGATGTAGCTAAATCAAAGATACTCAAGGTGAGTGTGGGAATCAAGGTTGTGGTCTGAATAGCTATTCAAAAGTGGGTGCACCAATGAGGATAGAGATTAAGATTTTACAAGGATGGTGATATCGATGAAGAGATCTTGTTGTGATGCGTAGAAGAAGGCTATCATGTGAATTCTGTAGAAGACTACATATATAACCAAGGGTAAATTAAACCAATATTGAATCCTGATCTCAAGAATATTATCAACTCTAGATCAATTTTCACTCAAAATTTATATGAATGGATCTAAATCTGAGCATGAAAGAATATAAAGGCAAATGCAGGTATTGAGAGCTAAGTTGGGTGACCTAGGTAGAGCTAGATGCATGATCTGAGATGGAGAGAGATGTGTGACCTGAGAAGAGGCTTTAATGTGTTGGATCCACCAAGATAAGTGATAGATCAGAATAACCTAAACATAACCAAATCCATCAAGGCAAATATGAGTGTTGATGTAGAATATTTAATCAGAGGAGGGATCAAATGTGTTGAAGCAAATTTCAAGTTAAGCCTAACCAGTGAATTTCATGGTATACCGATATAGAACCAGAATGCCAAACTAATGCAGAATGCCTGAATGTAGATCAGAGTAGTAGTGGAGTATGGCTTGATCATAAGGCTAAGATGAACTATATATTTGGATCAAAAATAAGACAAAACCTATAAGCCCTATGGTCAATACCTAAAGACTATACATAATGAATATTATTATACACCATATAGTCATGTTCTTGTAGGTTATAAAATAGAGAGATGTATAGATTTATTTTCAAATTGTTCCAAAAAAATACCAATGGCTTAAAGAGGTCTTTGTTATACAAATAGAGAAATTGCAAATAATGTACTCGTAAGGCTATTTTGAGCACAAGAGAGACTGCATAACAACATATGACTATAGATAGTGTGGATTGTTAACAACTATAGATCTATAAAACATATTGAAGACCTCATAAATAATGACTAATGGGCACACCCTTATACAATATAAGGACATAGTAAACAAAATCACTGCAAATTATAATACTACTAATGATTGAAAATTATCTTTCTAATCTCAAAATCTACTGCAATAGAAAAAAATTGGCTTTGGAAAGAGATTTGATACTAGGCTAAAATAGACAATAACACTCATATAACTAAATTACTATATATGTTGATATATTATTCATTTTATGGAAGGAATCACTCTGAATCACTTACCATTTTGAGGGGGCTACCTCCTTATCAGTGTAATACTCTACTTGATATGTTTACTTGGATGCATTACAATGGTCTATGCCCTCTTATTTATACTATTCTAATCTATCTAACTCTTCGTTCTAATGCATGTGGTACTAGACTATTATTCTTTGCTATTACTTACTATTCACTATTCTACCATGTATGTTACTATTACACCCCTCCCTAGGTACACTATAGTGTGTGCTTTGTTTCTTAGTCCATGAACAATTAAACCACCACCAACAAGTTGAAAATATATTATAGTTTATTGGTGTGTTCATTAAGAGATAAAAAATAACTTTTGGGATAGGTGGTGGATGGTGTTTGATGAGCCTCCATACAATAATAATGAGGTTCCATTATATTTTTGATAAAACTTTATTGTGAGTTTGTGCTACAAGAAATCCCAAATTACTTCGACATAAAGGCCTCCAAAGGTAGGTGAGTTGGGTACTCATTTGATAAACCTAGTTCTAGGTGAAACCAAATTCACCAAAATTGATTTTGGAGAAATATAAAGACAATAAAACATACTTATCTCCCTAAAATCTTGCATCATAGTACACAAATGGACACCCTTGAGGTAGTTACTAGTCTCACATAGTTTATGATTGACCATGGGATGCATACACTGAGTACTTCTACATAGGATACAAGTGGTGGCACATCTAGTAGTGTCTCTCCTACTATTGGTGATAGTGTCCCTCATAGTATTGGTTCTAGTGTCCCTCTTACTAGTAGTGGCATAGCTAGCAGTCATCCTATAGTTCTTATACATCATTGCACATCATGTGTGGGGAAGTGTATTGGAACTCTTGTTCAAGTAAAACATATATGGGTTACATCTATGGAGAATATACCTACATTTATGTAACAAACTAGTACCCAGTGGTCTATGGCATTTATAATTGCTTCAACATCTCTGAGCACTAGTACAGATTAATATGTTCCATCTATAATTTTTTTAGCACCTTAGGACACTAACACATTTTATTGTATTGCATCCATAATTTCTTCAGGGTGTCAAAACACTAAGATGCTAGAGTATATGTCATCTATAGTTGTTTTATCACCTCAAGACTACTAGCATGCCATATATTCCATCTATAGTTATTTCACCACCTCCTGTCAACATACATCTAATTATGTAGGACTTATCTACTTCACCTTCTATATTTGACATAGGTTTAATTTTAATTATAGTCCATTTATGTATGTAAAAGAATATTAATTTTATATTTTAGTATATATTTACTTAATTAACCAAAATTGAACTAATTTTTCATTGGTTGATTATATATATGATCATTGATATCTTAGGTAACTCAAATGGCTTGGATTCTATTATTGAGGATGGAATTAGCACAATAGTACCCTACACTCAAGTTTGGAAAGTTATAAATTACATACATTTGTTATAATCTTAAATCATAACTTCATACATATCATACTTGAATTTTAGTTTTTTAGTGATATATTTATCAAATTATTGTAGTTATTTAATTTTATTATTTTTTAGAGCTACATATTTTTCACTCTCTTAAATGGTGTATTTACACACTACATAATTTATATAAATTTTATCTATAAGTCTATAATGATCAAATAAAATCAAATGTAAAAGTTTATTCAATGTATTGAGACATTATAATTGATTTGAGATAATGTCATAAGTTTAACATCATATATATTTGAAACAATGTCATAAGCATAATATTCTATAGAGTTAAAACACTCTCATGTAGGTGTAGCATAATTGTGTTTCATTTTCAAGAAGTCTTTCCTTAAAATATTACAACTCCATAAGATGAATTTCATAATCTCAACTTGAAATTTTGCATATGTTTCTTTTTCCACCGACATTTCCACTTCACATTATTGTCTTAAGCCAAAACAAATATGAGCTCTAAGTCATGGTGATTTTATATGAATAACAACACAATATATATGATTCTAATAATTTAATGATGGTCAAAATGTTTCCAATTACTTATTCCAAGGTATTAATTACTTGTCAAAATGCTCTGCTCTTTGATTTTCTCCACTTCTACCTCAAAATCAACATTCAACTTCCTCTTTCCTATGGCCTTTTCCTCTTTTTTGGATTTATCCTCAGAACATTCTTGATTTATCCTCCTCCATATTTGCTTCCTCTTTATGTATAGAAGCAATAATATTAATTTTACTTTATCTTAAATTAGATTTAGTTTTATTTGAATCTTAATTGACCTCTTTCAATTGTTAGTTTTATAGATGATGAGAGATGATATGGGTACCCCACATGGATCAGAGAAGCATTTGAATAATGTTTTGATTTCATTTCTAGATCCACTATCTCCCCAGTGTCACCTGATTTATAGACATAGGCTGGTGAGAACACATGCTTCAAAATTATCTTTTTAGTTTCAAGTAATTATAATCTACGTCATATTTCTAATTGTATCCACATCTAGATATAAAGGTAAGTGCATGGATTTGGGGGATAATTTTTTGGTCATTTACCCTAACATGTACACATTATAACCATAATGTGTATGCATTATAGCCATAATGCATACACGTTATTTAAATTTAGCCTTTGAATTTCTAAGCCATAATGCATGTGTTTTGTAGTCCACATAATGAATACACATTATTATCACTAACATAACACATATTCATTCTGTTTACTGGAGATAAAATGTATGTGTTATGTATACTTTCAATAATGCATACACCTTATTGAGACTACAAACAAAAAATAAAATTTCCCAACTTGTGGGCATACTAATTTTATTTTCAATTTCCTATTTGTTCTTCCCTTCACTTGGATAAACTATGAACATGTTGTGCTTGGAGGAGGATAAAAACACACCTTGATCACCCTATACTTCACTGAATCAAAAATGCCACCATGGAGGGGAGGTTAGTAATAAAAAACCAAACCTATTAACACTAAAATTTAGCAATAATTTTATTTGCATTATTTAATTACTAAATCCTATATTTTAACAACCTATTCCACTATAAGAGACCAGCATGATAACTATCCTCTGAACCCTCCTTTAAACCCTCATATTCTTCCTACAATTTCACAAGATTTCTTAGGCAAATAAAAGGATCTATCTACACACACTATGGGAAAAATAGAAATTAAAAAAATAATTAGGAGAATGATGGACCCCACATCAACCAAAAACCACCACACATATTTCTCCAATACCCTAGAGTCAATATTAGATCACGTTGATTCAAGAATGAGTCAAATTGATAGATGTAAATTATATAAGAATAAATGTAGGGCTTACTGTGTTGATAAATTATCAACACATGAGGTGAATAAAAATGAAATATTAAAATGCCTAATGTGTGGCTTATTCATCAACACAACAACTAATGCACCTTTTCCAATATCCACTAAACATTTACCAATCCACCAATGCTAACATAATTTGATTAAAAACAATTTATAGAAATGATGATGGATGGTGTTTGATTACCAACCATATAACCACCACAAGGTCCCATTATATTTGTTGAGGAAACTCTACTATGATTTTTTCCTTAATGAGATTCCCAACTATTTTGACTATGGTGAATTTTAGGGCCAAGGGAAAGGATCTAGGAAGGATTGACCAAATTCATGTCATTCACCTAATCAACCTACAAGGGTCCCTACCCATGAAGTAAATTTATCCTAATATCCCCTTTGTGATGAAGAGGTCATAGATATTAGCACTTTTCATGTGCTTGGTGCACCTACTAATACACTTGTTTAGAATATAAGTAGGCTTTATGAGATTGATGTTAGAGATAATCCACCCAAATGTACATTTCTGACTTCATCATTATATATTTTATGGTGTTATATGCATTTAATCATCATATGATAATGGTGGTGTTTTTTAGGTATTAGATGATATAATCATGAGCGATGAGTTTTTGTAACATACATTTGGTGTGCACATGTTGGTCACTACACACATGCAAGTATCTTTTATATAAATTTCATGCTAAATTTAAGTTATATTTGTATTTAAAAGCTAACAATTAATTTACATAGAAATTGAATAATATATATGTAATTTTAATGTTGTAAGAGGATATGATGCCCTCATCTTCATGGTCCACAACTACATTTGTGGATCTTATCCATCTAATGTTTACATATGCATTGCTAGCTTGTGGGCCATCAACTACTATATTTGTCAATGTTACTAGGCCACCATTTACATATGGGGATATAAAATTTTGAGTTAATATTATACTTTATGTACATGTTTTTATTTATATAGATCTATGTTATTGACTAACAATAATACATTTTCAACTTCAAATTTAAATGACAGTGATGTAAATGCAAATTAATGTGTGAGACATGTTGCAAGATATAGAGAGAAAATCCCTAACCTAGTAATTATCAACCTTATAAACAGTCTCTTTCAATGTTTAATGATTTCTTTCTCAAGTAGATTGATATTAAATAGTATGCTCTTGGTTTATTTTATTACTAGGTCCCTTAGACCATTTACCCCCTAATTTTGTGCTCTTATTTTTCATATTTTTATTCTCTTTATGTGTCTACTTCCATGAACATAGGGTGCCAACTTGAAATAGATAAGTTTTGAAACACACAAGTGACAATGCATGTATATAGGATACGAAATAAATAAACAAAGTGACTAGAATTTTAGAGGTTAAGATAATACCATCAATGATCACTCTTTTTTAATGCTTTGAAATTTATTTAAACTAACTATGGGTTTAGTAAAGGAGAAAATTTTGACATATATATTCAATATTTTTCTACAAAACTAAGTGAGATTGTTTGTTCAGTTGATTATCATAATAGACATTTCTCCATATTTATGAGATAAGACAGACACATGCATTTCTAATTAAATGTCATATGCACAATCACTCGCTAAGGTACATGCTAACTTGTAATTTTGAATTGTAAAAATAGATTTATTTTAATAATTTTACTACATACTTGGGCAAATATAAATTATGTGAATGGATTGTGTATGAATGGTTTTCGTATGACATTTTATAGTCCCATTCAAATGATTATTAGGGCACCTTTTCATGTTTCTTCCCCATTTCACATGCATGCTCATGCACCTTAAATTGTCACTAACCTTATACAACATTTAGGCACAGATTGAACATGAACACAAGATTGCAGTAGGTGCATGTTTAAATTATTTTTGTATCCTAATTTAAAATTAATTTTTTAACTTGGTTGAGTTTATAGTATGTAAATTATATAATAATATTTATATTATAATAGGTTCATCTATAGGTGAGATATGAGCATAGAAATACCCATAGTCAGACCTTGGATGAATCTAAGGCATTTGAGGGATCTCCATCTATGAATAAGGCATCCCAAGGAGAGTCTTCTTCAAGGAAGCTAAGATAAGGAGACTATTTGATTAGTAGTATGTCTTAGATGATGTCCTTTTTTGTATGCCTATATGGTAATTTAAACATTTTTGGCATTGTATGCATATAAGACATGCACCCAACATTCTATTATGTTGTTAGATGATGGAATATTTTGTACACCTATATGGTAATGTATGTGTTATTGGCATTGTAGACCTATATGAAATTCATCTGACATTCTATTATGTTATTATTTTGTAAGTGGTCATCTTTCCACATATAACTTGTCTCACATTATTATTAAAAAAACTAATATTTATGGTTGTGTGGACATATTTAGATACGATCATCTTTAACATTTCCTTCATGTAATTTATTAATATTAACTTATAATCTTTTAATATGTGTTGCAATTAAAACTATATGAGAGAAAGTATGATGTTTGAGATAGATTCATATATTACTATGAAGTGCCTCTCATGATTAGGCTACATGATTTATCACTATTATAATGTGGATACCCTTGCTACACTGATTTAATATCATTTCTAACTTGATATTCATGTTTTTTTTTCATTGAATTTATAGACATACCTCATTTCTATTATAAGTACAATTGAAACAAACAATCGAATACTCATATCTTACATACCTTCTTTAAACTACCTTATACATTTTAATTGTTTATGTTTGATGAAGTGGTTATGTTCAACCTGATCCATTGGAATGTTTTCTCTTTAGAGCCACTTTGCATTCTTATTTGGAGACTCTTCTTTGGCCCTTTGAAGTAGTACAAGATTATAATTATCATGTCTCCTAAGGCATTGGAATATTTTGGTGGTTATAGATATTTTGTTGCACTTCATAGAATATCTTGTATCCCTCTCCACTTCACTCAGATTGACCATTTATTCTCTTCTCATCATATATCCACTCCACTATTCAAGAGCATGGAAACACTGACAATATATGTTGTAAAAGTTAAAGCTATAGTTGGATAACTCTACATCTAATATTTCATGGCTTGAAACTAGAATTAAAAATACATTTGGGTGATAGATAATTTCCAAGACCAGGTTCTTAGCCTCTAATCATGCCCCATCGAGACACCCACCACCCATTTTGACCATAAGAATACCCTTCCCTAAACAATAAAAATGCAGTTTTTAGCCTAACTTTAGGTATGCATAAAATAGAAATAGTAATTCATTTGGATGAATTAAAATAACCCTAAAATGCATGTCTAAGTCCTATAATTTCACCCTAAATCATGTTAATGTAACCTTGGATATAAATATATGGAAAAATTTGTAGTGATGGGTCTAAAAATGCAACTCTTTTGTAGTGAAGAGACAAGTTCTTGTCCTCCAATTGACATTTATACCACTGGGACTTCTAGATGCAAATCCATAACTTTGAACATGTCTAGATAATCAATTAACATATGATTCCATGAACTCGACATCCAAATCCACATAGAAGCATGGAAAAACTAACATAATATGTTGTCAAATTTAAAACTACAGTTGGAAAACTCCACCTATGTTATTTCATGGATCTAAACTAGCATCAAAAACATGTCTAAAGTTGTGGATAATGTTTAGGACCAAGTTATTGGCCTTTGATCATTCTCGATCAAGAGACCCACCACCCATTCTGGCCTTAATAACACACTTCTCAAATAATAAAAATGTAGTTTTTAGCCTAACCTTAGACGTGCATAGTATGTAAACCATAAGTCATTTTTATAAACCAAAAGAACCCTCACGTGCATGTTTAATCCCTATAATTTCACCACAAGGTACATTGATATAATCTTTGACTAATTTGACCCCCTAGTCAAATAAGTCAACCCCACATATATTCAAATTTCCTATAAGATCTTTTTAGGTAATAACATAGTCATAAAGGTCATTTAATGTGTTTTACACCTTGATCATTTGTGTCATTGTCCTAACATCCCTTTATGTCATATTTTTAGCATTTCTAATGAATTGTATGGTTTATTTCTAAGGATAAGCATGTCAAAGTGTAAGTGAACATCCCATATATAAGGTGAATGTCATAGATGGTAGTTTTGAACTAACAATTATAGGTTTAATGTGGATTCAAGAAGATAACAATAGTTTCAGGCAGTTAAAGTTAGTTCTATTGCCTAAAAGGTATACTTAAAATGTGTGAAGGCTCAAGAGTTTCCCTTTAGATCCCCAAAATCCCTCTCTATGCTTTATAAGTTATGATAGGTTCAAATTTGGAAAAAACTAGTTTATTTCCTTCATCGCTCTCCTAAGTAAGGTCATACAAGTCAACCTATTTACTCTCAGTACAAACATGATAAGAGGAGTTGAGTTGAATGAATTTGGGAGAATTTATTATCCTTCATGAAATTTCTTTTAATGGAAATATATTTTTTTTTGATGTACCATGCTCTATGAATAATAACTAATATTGTTGATGACTCTAAACTACTTGCATATCTCCATGGCCTCTAGTTTTCTTATCTTTTTGTAGTTGTTTGATGTTTCTAAGTGTTGTATATGATATTACAGAGTATTTCCTACCTCTCCATGTTTTTTTAACCTATTTTTCACATGTGATCATAAGGAGATAGGTAGGATCATCCTTGAGTTTGAAGTGAGCACCATCAATGGTCTGCAGGATAGGGTTTTATCAATTGCATTATTGTGTCCTCCTGAGTGTGATTCCAAGTCAATATTAATATGTTGTTTTCACTTATTGAATAGAATGAATTATTTGTAATTACAATTTAATGATCTATAAACTGATAGAGATGAGTTATAATGCACTAATTGAAGACTGGTCACAGTTCCAATATGCATAGTTACCTACAACCACCTCTAGGCATGTACAGATAATTGTAAGGCTAATCAAGACCCAAGAAATAAGTTATGCACATTTCCATGACTTGAATGGAGGTTATAAATTCATCTATGGCTCATAGTGTATACCTTTCAATCATTACAAAACTTGTAGTCAACCAAAGTTGGAAAATTTACTCAATGGGAATAGTTACCTTAGTTTCTTTGAAAGAGGTTTTGCTCTCACTAAGTGATATCTGTTGATGAATATTTATGGAATTTTAGTTAGCCTAAAGTTATTTATATTTCATCCTAGACATAGTAGTAACATATCAACATGATAAGAGGTAGATTTTATCAAGATAAGATAATGCAAAGGAGCTCCCAATTTAAGCAAGTTTTCATTAAATACATTCAGTAGACTATAGTCCATTTTTAGTCTACATGAACTTATAACTTGCAATGACCTTTCATCTATTGAGGACAATGGTGTGAGAAAATGATATAAAATCATGATATGGGTTCACACATATATGGAATGGCCTAACAGACCTAGTGGAAATAAAGGTGTAAGGGCAGTCAGGCATATGATCACTTACAGGAACATCATGACTATGTATTAAGTCAAATAAGCTTAAAACAATAGTGACAATGAAGAATAGAGAATGATGCATGATTCTAAGGTATAGGATGGAATCCATTAAATTTTGAGATATATCTAATGGATTAAGAAGAGCTAAAGGTGTGAAATACAAACCTCAATCCTGAATAGTCACATATAGGAACTTTTGACAACACATATAGTCTAATTCATACATAAATTGGCCTAAATCCATAAGAGAAGGCAAACTTGGTTAAGGATCAGACACATGAAATTAATGAAGATGTATAATCACTTGCATAAGGGTTATGTCACTTTCCATGTGTCTTTCAAACATATCAACATATATATGACTCATTTGAATTCTTCCAAGTTACCAATACATGTGACACAATACACCGTCACAAACTAGTCTAGGCATATGAAAAAATGCAAGTTGGCTTGGTATGAAATTGTGTAAGATAGATATGACTATGATAAAAAATAATCATAATGATATATCACATTTCATATGACTCTCAGAGATATTGTAAACAAAGCAAGGACCAGGTCTCCAACCTTAGTCTATAGTCAACCAAATCCTACATAGTACATGGACCTAATGAACCAGTTTTGAGAAACTTGTTTGAGAGATTTTTAAGCATGATCAAGTTATGAAACATTTTTTAGAGCATAAATATGACTCAAGATATCCATACATAGTTCCACTTTTGTTAGTAATTAAAAAACTTTAAACCAGATTAATAAGACCATAAATTAGATCTAAATTATGATCTAGCATGCATCATGGAAACATTCCTCAAATCATAGTTATTATGAAAGCATAAATTTAGAGAACAAGATAAAAATCACACATAACACAGATCTACTATGGTTCATACAAAATGGGCTAAATACACCAAAAAAATCCTTAAATAAAATAGTAATCTAAAAATAAGATTATAATGAACTCTTATAGAGATAGAATATCTCTTGTAGAAAATGTTGCACAAAAGCAATGTTGCACTTTCACCTACACCTATACTTTTTTTAATTTCATAAGATGCTATAACACACCCTATAATAAACACCTACACTTTTCAAAAAACATTTGAACTTTGACTCTGATCCTCAAAGCCATGCCTTGCAAATAAACCATCAACCTCTAAAGGTCACACCATACCTATATATATATCAAATGAGGGAAAACACAAAAAAGAAGGAGAAACTTGCCATTCTTACCAAATATAAGCATCATCCACTAAAAGACACCTTAGTTCCACTTCATCAAGCTTATCCAAAAGCCCACCCAAAGAGGAACATGCCAATTTTGTCTCTCTACCTTTAAAAGCACATTTTCTAACAACATGTGATCATAACCAACTCCTTAAAATAAGGAAGGCATCCCATTTTCCAATGAACAACTAACTCCCTAAGATCAAGGAAGTCAACTTGCAAAATATGCATCTAACAACCAACTCCATAAAACATGAAAACATATAAATTATAAAATATTAGGAATATTCCACTCACATGTGGAGTAATGTTCCACAAAAGGTGAAGTAGGGAAAACTACGCTCCGCACATTTGTGGATCTTTCTAGGCACCCAAAATATACTCCCATGGTCATGTGATATACCTAAAGGGATCCACACTCAACAACTTTGACCAAGCGAACAGAAGAGATGCCCTATATTTTATCTTAGATATAGGGCACTCCCTGAACAAGATAACCTTTAGTTTGGTATGATAAGACTGAAATGAATGAAAGAGATAGTGTTGAATAATTTTGGGATGTTATATAATATTTAGATAAAGTTGAATAGAGATAACAAAGTCCTTATGGTCTTTAAAAACCCTCAAAAGGGTCAAACATACAAAAAGTATAGTTAGGCCTATTAGGTGTAGAACTAGGCCTAAACCCTACAAGATGCCTAACAACATACATGAGACTACATGAAACTTACAAACCATATTATTACCTTTATAGGAGAATGGAATAATTTTTGTAAACATTGGATAGCAAACAACATCACATAGGTGGTCAATGTAGCCTATTTTCATTTTAAACCTTCTTAGAATGCATTGTAAGAGCACGAGGGCCAGGTTATTTCACTCACATATGTATGAACCATGTGTATGACTCCTAAATCACTTTGGGAGGGTTTATGGTGGTATTATACTCTAAATTTGTGAAATTGGTTCTGAGGTTGGACATCAATATTTTATGAACAATTGTTAATATTCTAAACCTCCTAAAACCCTCCTAAAACCATTGCTTAGACTTGATGGAGAAAGAATGAAATAATATGCATCCAAAATGGTTAGATTGCCATGAAAGTTCCTTAGACATATTTTTAACTCTCATAGGTCCATTCACAACCATTTTTGTTGTATTTTCATCTATATGAACAAGTCTAAAATTATGTTTCTTGTAGGATTTGAAGTGTGTTGCAGGTATAGAGGAAAATGGACAAGTGAGAATCATTGTAGGAGCTATGTGGGGACTTGTTTCAGATTCTAAAACTTAATTCTCACCATGGTTATGAATGAAAACCTTTTTTCTACACTTTTCATTAAAGGTAGTCTAAATGAGATAATGAAATGGAGAAGTGACTGCCTAGTGAGATAATGATCAAGGTGAATTAGAAACTTTTGAGGTTTACCTAATAAAATGGAAGGTAAGGAGGTTATAATCAAGTTTAATACATCCTTTGAAATACATATCCATGAGCAACTACAGGTCACTTAGGTGAAAAGTGTGAGCATAGACCTAGAGGGATTGTGAGGATAGACCTAGAGGGCTAGTGATGAATGCCTGTAAGCATGAATGATAAGTGGCAAGGGTGAATTAATCAGTTAGGGAAGCATAGATGACCTGAAATGACCTCTTCTCTACCTTATCATGTTAGATCACATGTGTCAAAACTCTTTATAGTAGTTTTTGACAATCAAGTGAAACCCTCACTATCATGAAAGTAATTTCAAAGTAAGACAATGAAGGGTCTACACCAACTTGAGGAAGGTGCTATGTTTCAGATTGACACATGTTCATTACAACATCCTAATTATTTTTCCACTTCATTATATGTAAATTGTAACTAGTTTATAGAGTTTGACACTTGTTCTTGTGACCCTTAATCTTCACTTCTTCTCTCTCTTCTCCTATGTCTATATATTTAAGCCTTTTCAGTTTTGTAATGGATCCATAATTGGTATGGTGAATCCCTACTAGTTTTAACACCTTATTTGACTTTGAATAAAGTTTTAAAAAGTTTATTCATTCTCTACAATCTCTTTACTAAGTGTGTTAATTGGTGTGTGTGGTTGATAAGTTATGAGTATGCTCTCCTTGATTCCATTTATGCTCTTCCATGTTTGCGTGAGTGATCTCTTCTAATAGGTTTCATAAAGCGTATTATTTTTTAAGTGTGTCTTGAAGTGTGAGAGGGAATAGTAGTGTCTTGTATCAAACATTATTTTCACCCACCACTATATAGACATATTAATCTACCTCGATGAGAAATAATTATCCACCTCAATCCTAAAACTACCACATCCTATCACCTACACATACCATCATCTGAAATCATATAGTAACTCCCCCTTACTATAGCAAACTATACCTGTTCCCTATACCTATTTTCTGCACCTATACCTATACCTATTATTCTCCCCCTTTGACATCAATGGCAAAGGGCCTACCTAGAGCTAACACTTATCTCCCCCTCACTTGATGCTGAACATCAATGACAGGAAGTAATAGAAATTACTCCCAACTCCTCTCACCAATCTTTGAGAAGATATCTGATTTTACTTGTCCTTTGAGAATCTGTAATCAACTCATTTTAATATTTTCTTCTAATCTCACAACCTTTTGGATGAAACTTTAAGGTGTATCCTTGATCACATATTTGCCTTACACTCAATAAATTATGCTTATAAAACATTCTTAGTCTTGGTTCTACCATTATCTAAAATTAAAGTACCTTTTTCAACTATCCTGGCAGTGGTTTTATCTTTGAATCTCACTGTACCACCATTGATCTTCTTTACTCTTATCTCCTGTCATATGCCTTGAACACCCTCTATCAATGAACCATGGCTGATCTTTATCTCTTACATGCAAATCTGTTTGCACCAACATAGAATCTTCAGGTTATTTCTTCTGCCATGAACACGACTGAACCTTCTTCCTGATGAATGGAGCTTTGAAACTTTGATCCTTCTTGATTGAATCTGCACGAGTATCCTTTTCTTTCTCTCTAAAACTATTAGCTCTTTTTCAACATTCTAATTTCTTATGACCATAATCATTTGAAACACTGCATATGCAAGAATCATTCTAATAGCCTCAAACCATAATACTGATGCAAAATTTTCTTCAAAAATATATTCCCTCAAAAGATATACAAATTAATCTGTCAACTCACCTTCTTGTCATGCAAAATATCGAAGACCCAATAGCATCCACCATGCTTCAATTTTATTAAAAGTGTCTCCTTTAAGCCTAGAAGAGACACCCCCACACAAAAGGGTTCTAGAAATAAATCTCATGACATTCCCACATCTCCTCTGTTTCTTCCTTGATCTTCTTGTGTTTTTCTTTTAGAATCTATTTAAGCATGTCTAACCTTTTTGACCTACTAACCTTATCATTTATGATGTTTTTCTTTTTCTCAACTTTTGCAACTATATTATCTTGACAAAGCTCATGCTCAAATGTAACAAGAGATTCTACACAATCCTTCTTATCTGATTCTTTATCTACTATAGCAAGTAATTCATTTTCATTCTTGAACTCAATCTAATCAACCTTTACTATTTTAGGTCTCCAAACCTTAATTTGACCCTTCTCATATCTTTTAGGGGCTCTGTAACCTTTGACATACTTTAAATATCTCTTTACTTTATTTTGGCATAATCTAGCAATATGGCCAACCTCATGACAACAAAAGCAAACAATATTTATCATACCTTTTTATTGAATATGACTGAGATCTCCCTTTGACTCATTGCTTCTCCTCATACAATCTTTTGCCCTATGACCAACATGATGACAAACAAAACAACGGCCATGAAAAGAATTTGAAAACTTGAAAGCATTGGGCTGCCTAATTGGCTTCTTTGATTTGTCTGCAAAACCTGCATCCTTCTTTCCTTGGACTAATATTTCATGATCTTTCTCAACCTTGACTATAAGCTTCTCATGATTATCCTTTAAAGAACCTAACTCATCCTTCAAATGATTACACTCTTCTTCTTTTGATGTTAAAATTGAAGTTGCAACCTCTAACTAATTCTTAAGATCCTGAATACATATCTTATTTTCTTTTACTTCTATAGCCAACTTAGAATCCAATATACACACCTTTTCCTTAAGAGCCTCAACCATAGATTTTAACTCTTGATTCTCCTTCTTTAGTTGCTTGGCCATCTTGTGCTTTTATTTGATCTACCTTCAAGCTATTAAACTCTTTCTGAAGGAACCTGCTCTGATACCAATTGTTAAGCATGGAATACACTGAGGGGGGGTGAATCGGTATATTATATATCTCATAAATCTTTCCTTTAACCAAATTCCACTTAATCAATCATTCAAGATATGTAATAAAAATCAAACAATCAACATCACACAAGACAGAGAGAGACACTAGATATAACGTAGAAACCCAATGTGGGAAAAACCACAGAGAATCAATCTCAAATATATTCGTGAGAACAACCCCACAGGAGCACCATACCCCTTTGCCAAGTACAAACCTTAGCTACAATTTGTGAGCACCAACCCATAGGAGCTTCAAACTCCTTTGCTGAGCACCAACCCAGCACCTATTCATGAGCACCAACCCACAAGAGCACCAACCCCTTTGCCGAGCACCAACCTAGCAACAATTCATGAGCACCAACCCACAAGAGCACCAACCCCTTTGCCAAGTACCAACTCAGCAACAATTTGTGAGCACCAACCCACAGGAGCACCAACCCCTTTGTGTATACCACACACCTATCTCTCAATGTTGCTATCTCAACAAATGATAGATTAATACAACATCTTCTTCCTCTCTCTCACTTTTGCTCTTCTAAGCTAGATATAACAAATACAAATCATCTCTCACAATTGCTCTTCTAAGCTAGATATTACAATATCAAATCAACCTCTCACATCCACACATTACAAATGGCTACTCAAGCCTTTATTTATAGCTTTCCAAATGACCTTTGGCCTTCCCCCTTTGTGACATTTCAATCCTCATGGAAAATGGCACCAATCTTGGATGACCCTTGATATCCAAGCATTTGAAAAGTCATGTGGTGACCCTTCATGACCAAAAACGTCTTTCCCACTTTTGTCCTTATCTTTGGTGACTTTTCATATTCCTCAAAGTGTCCCTTCATGAGAAATTTTCCCTTTACTCTTTTGTCTTCACTTGGTGACTCTTGATATTCCCCAAGATGACTCTTCATGGGAAAATGTGTCCCATCCTTCTTTTGTCTTTATCTCGTGACTCTTCGACTTCTCCATGGGCCCTTATTTTGTCTCATATGCAACCACAAATATATTCATTAATATTAAATAAATATTAACTCATATTAGCTAAGATAAACAACATTAAATGCAATGGGGCCTTTATCACCAATAATACTAAACCTTTGACATCAATGACAATATTTCCAACAAACTCTTTCATGCCTAAGGTAAACACAAGATCTCTCACCAAAGGCATACATTTTGAATTTCAAGAGCTTCCTACTTATTCCTAAAAAGTAAGTAGAACTAAAAACACCCATCTTTATCCAAAAATATCCTATCTTACTCACAAGACCATCAAAAAGTTCTTGATTCCCCCATTCTTGCTAAGTTCTAAGGCCACCATGGAAAAGAACCATCCTTTTGTTTCCTTCAATGTCTATATCCCTATAATACTTTTATCACTACGATGATATCCCTATATCTACCCTCAAAAGTGTTCCATCATACACTGACAAGTCTTCCATCACACCTATTGAGCATATAAGAAATATTGTTGACTTTTGCAATATCCATCACATCATAAAGGAGAACATTTAAATCAAGTTGATGGTTATCTCCTTCAAGGGTAAATATCTTTAATGGTATGGAACATTGGCACCTAAATCAATCACAACTTGGGATGAATTGGGACATGAATTAAGAAGAAGATTTGAGGACAAGAGTGGCAACTCATCACTAATGGAATAATTGACCACCATTAAGAGAACACCTCAAGAAGTCATTTAAGACTTCAACACCATATTTCAATAAGCATGGGATAAAATCCCAATCTTGGTAAGAACAATAGCTCACCATGCTTTCTTTTACTACCTTGAAACATTTGATAGTGATATTGGAATCATGATACAATAAATGGGAGTTAACACTCTACCTAATGCCTATAAGATGGCCATTAATTTAGATAATTTTTTGATTAAGTCTAGGAAGATTTCCCCAAGACCTCCCATGCCTCTTTTTCCTAATTTTCAAATTCCTACACCTACTTTTTCTCCTATTCCTCCACCTCAACATAAGTCTGCTACCCCCAACCAAGCAAGCAAACCAAATGAGACAAAAAGGATGAGACATATGTATAAAGAGATCCTAGTTTGAAAGCGAATAATTCAACAAAAACAAGTGAAACCTTTCAAAAGTTAATACTAAACCAATCAGTCCTACCCCAACTATTAAGGTAATAGACCTCCTCCCCAAGGTCATTCCCAATGTCAAGGACAACAGGTCCAATCTAAGTTATCTGGTGGATATAACCCCAATAATATTTCTATCTCAAGGACACTAGTTCTTACTTAAAATAACCTTGCCCAAGAGCACAACAATCAAACTTAATTGGATCAACCTTATGATCCATCTACCTATGTCAACAATCCTTTAAATAAAGCCTTCATGGAAAATTTGGGGACTATGCTAGTTATGACTCAAGATGAAGTATCAAATGGAGGAGTGATTGATGGGAAGAGTGCACAAATAGGGTCTATATTGGGAAATTGGTATCAAGATGACTCATGTGTAGTCAATAATTAATGGTATTCAAACATAGATGTGAGTTCTATAGCCACAAGCATAAGGAACAAAAGGAAGGCAGTTGAAGAAGTTTAATGGGTTATTAATGATTACCCAATGAATTTTCAAATAAGTACAAGACTATGTATGTCTAATGTCATTCCAAATGCACAAGTAAGCCAAAGAGATCAAAATGTTATAATTGCCTTAATACCTCAAAATTCTCAAGGTGTCGGTAGCATGATTTCTCTTAGTGGACAAGTAAAATTTAGTGGTCCTTTCACTAACATTGTGGAGTAAATGAGGAGGTCTCAAGTCAATGCATCAATGTGGGATATATTGGCAATACCTCGATAATCAAACCTACTTCAAGAGGAGTTGTCCAAGCTCAGTTTGGCATCCAAACAACCTTGACAAACACCATGAATCCAAGTGAATGATAGTCAAGAAAAGTTTAAAAGGTAGACAAACCTCCTCTATTATATCTATACATTATTATTAGAGATTCCCTGGTGCATAATTGTCTCATTGATAGTGAAGCTAGTACTTATGTCATGCCCAAGCAAGTAACTGACAAACTAAACTTGAAGTATGAGCCTAATGCTAAATTAGTGATACAATTGAATGGGTCAGCTACCAAGACCATTGGTATAATTGGAGGTTTGCAAATCATTCTCTATGATTTTCCTACCTTCACCATTTCTCAAGATGTTGTAGTGATAGATGTGCCTCCTCATTTTGCACTTTGTTTGTCAAGAGATTTCACTGCTAAAATTGGAGGTTATCTAACTTTAGACTGGTCCTACATGGGTTTTAGGACTAGATATGGTGCAAAAGTGAAAATTAAGTCTGAACCTCTTTCTATTTTTCATGTTGAACACTATGTGACTTACACTTATAACATGAATTGCAATATGATTAAATAATATGACCAACCTAGTAAACAAGAGCCTCTAACTCTCCTTGATGACATATCTAATTTGCATCTTGATGAGTGGGGAGTTGAGCAAGGTGGTTTTAAAGATTTGGTCTTGGAACCTATGTTCTTAATGAGTATTGTGATGGATTATTTGAAGCAGATCATGATAAAATTCTAGAGCAAGTGGCATTGGGCAACTATATTATAGATATAGATGGTGATGTGAGTATCCTAGCTATGTCAAAACATGATAGTCTTAATGAGTAGCCCATTCTACCTACAAAAGAGGAGAAAACTTTTGAACTTAAACCTCAAGAAGAAGTGGATGACAGGTGGTAGTAATTAAATTCCATTGTGCATGAATTTAAGGATTTAAACAAGCTTTCAGTTATTCAAAAGGAGTATAGCCCTGATGAGGTCAATCATGTTCCATATGAACACAAGGAGGAGCTTGAGATCTATATCAAGCATGAAGCAAATTTAGTAGACCAATATGTGTTTGATGAGAATAAGAAAAAGTTTGGGGTCTCAACTGGACAAGAAACAACCTTGGTATAACATGAAGTGTTATACGACCACAAGGAAAATGGTCTTAATGATTTACAACAAGAAACATGTCATGTTTCAAAGACACTTGAAGCTAAGAATGCTATGGTGATCTCCAATGAGCAGACTAAAGGCTATCAACTGAACATGATAGAATTTAAGGCATATGCAAAGACAAATAAGTCCCTTAGTGATCTAGATGGAGTGTTCTTAAGTAGTCCAATTGAAAAACTTACAGTCATCAGGAGACCTAATCATGGTAAGTCACTTGAAAATATTCACAAAAAAGTTTTCATTGATAAGTATACATCATATGAGGATCTATTTTCTTAGAGAAACATTGATGCAAGAGGCATTGTATTTTACCCTAATTGAAGCAATGAATAAGGTTCTTCACCTCAAGTATCTTGAGGTATTGTACACAATGTGATAGGTGTGTTTATTTTTAGTTGGTTTGTGTTTTCCCTAAGTGTTCATGTGAACACAAGTGTGAGTTTGTTTCTTATCATATTACTTTTTTCCTTGTTTATGTGGTGTGTTTGGTTTCCTTTAAAAGGCTTTTCAGTGTCAAGAAAATTATGTAGGTGACTCTATATCCCAATAGATAGGAGAAGGCAACTGGTGCTTAGCATAATAAGCATGCTACCCCTAGGAAATTACCAAAATGTTAAATAATTTTCCCCCATGATCATATAATTCAATCACCCTATATATTCAAACTTCATATGGGGTTTTACTAGGTCATAGCATGGTCATTAAGGTCATTTAATGTGTTTGACACCTTGGTAATTTATGTCATTTTCCTAACATCCCTTTATGTCATCTTTTTGGACTTTATAATGACTTATATAGTTTATTTCTAAGGACAAGTTGTTAAAGTGTAAGTAAAAATCCCATATGTCAAGTGTATATCATATTTGGAAGTTTTGAACTGACAATTATAGGTTCAATGTGGATTCAAGAAGATGACAGTAATTATAGGTAGTTAAAGGTAGTTGTACAGCCTAAAAGGTACACTTGGCATGTGGGAAGGCTCAAGATTGTCCCTTGAGATCCCCATAGTCCATCTCTATATGCAATTATAAATGAATCATGTCTATAAATCAATCCTAGATCAAATGGGATATAACACACCTACACTTCTGATTAGGGGCATACAATTGTTAAACAAGAGCAGAATGAATGTGAGGATCTGTTAGACCTAATTATGGAATCACTTGTCACAACACACAATGTGAGATAGGGTTACAAAGCCTATATTCTAACATAATCACACAACACTAAAAGAGTCATATGATTTTAAATTTCACTAATCTAATAACAAGAAAAGTAAATCTAATCTAGTACGCACCAAAGCTTGTGGCACAAAGTGGGGGTTAGAAACAAAATAGAATAAACAACTAAACTAAATATGTATAGAATATATATACTCACATCAATATCTACAAAATCCTAATACATGGAAGATAAGAATACAAATGCACTATCTATATACTCTTACAAAGGAAGAATAAAGCTAGGAATACTTACCTTTGAAGATGAACATGTCGAGCCTCAATCTCACCCTTGGCTAAGGTGTTTTGTAAGATATTATCATGGTATGTAAGGATAACTAACATAAAATCATATTTAGGCTACACAACATATCCAATCATCCAAAATACTTATCCACAAGATGATATCAAATCTAAAAAGAAAGTATTGAACCATAAAGCTTTATTTCCCAAGTAGAATGGTTGATAGGTAGATGCTCTTTCACACTTCTTTGCTTAATTCTTTGATCTTAAAAATGGTCATAAGTGAGCTTATAAATATAGTAGTAATGTACGCTAAAAAAATGTGAGAACATTAGTTTCCCTTGGTCAACCTGGTTGACCTAGCACATTTTTAGGTTTAACTCACTAGGTTTGTGTTAGGTCGGCCGAGAGGCCAACAAATCAAAAGAGAGAAAAAGTCCCTAAACTGTGCTAGGTTGACCTAATCAACCTAGCATAACTAATAAGTCAAAAAGGGTTGTAAGGCAAGAAATGAAGGGTAAAACATAGAAAATGATAGGAATAGATAGAACTAGGAAGAATAAGCTTAGGTCTAATGGTTTCAAGAGGCTAGAGTGTGGATGGCAAGTGGCAAAAGGAATGACAATCTTACAAAACACCAATGGTCTACCCACCCATTTCCTAGTGTACCCCTTAAGGCATGCACTCAAAGAGATATAGAATTGATAGGTTCCTGCAAGATATGAAGTGTCAGTAATCAATAAAAGTTAAAAATATTATGTGTATACATATACCCCAATCGAAGCTCATCAGTGTCATGTAGGTACAACATGGGATGGTGTTTCAAAAATAGAACATGATAACACATAATGCTGATGCTAAGTATGCTTCAATAAGTAGTGAATTAGATAAATGAAAGGACATAATTGAAAAACACATATCTTTAACTTAAATTAGTGCCATAGATAAGGAAGTAAACTATAAGAAATGAAGGTGTCTAATGGAGAGTACACTAGGCAAACCTATAGAAGTTAGTGAAAAAATAGCCAAAAATAGAATATTTTGGAAGATATACATATGATAATGTAAAATAATCTATACATCATCATGATTCAAACACATTTTATGGTTTGCAAAAGGGATGAGCAGAAACAAAGATAAAGACAAAATAAAGAATCTGTTTGAAAATAAATGAAAGAATTGAGTTGCTAAAAAGTGTTTTAAATAGGAAAAAGAGAATTCATTTGGAATTTTGAATTGTGAAAGAGAGGAAAAAGATATCTAAGACCAAACAAGGCTAGGATGGTGAGGGAACAACAAACTAGACGAGGACACCCAGAGGTGGAAACAAGTGCATTATAGGTATGCAACTACGGATCTCAAACCTATTTTTGAAATTTGTATTGAATTAAATGAATTTTTGATGCAAAACTGATTTTAAGCATTTATATATGTCAAACTTGAGAAAACTTAAAAATATTTAAATTAAGGTTGTGTATGTTGTCTTTATGATGGTTGTGTTTGTGGATGCTTTGGATATATTTCTTTCTAGCACATGTATTTAGATTTATTGTATATGCTATAATAAAAATATGTGGTGTATCATTTTGGCTTATTAGTGTTGGTTTTGTGCTTTGTCTTTATGATGGTTATGCTTATGGATGATTTGGATATATTTATTTCTATCACATGTATTTAGCTTTATTGTATATGCTATAGGAAATATATGTGGTGTGGTTTTTTTTTCTAGCATTATGGAGTACACATGCATGGTTAAAAAGAAACATGCGAAAAAGGACTTGGAAAAATATAATCAATCAAAAATGTGCTACACACTAGTTTAATTTTGGAAATATGAAATAACAAAAAATGACTAAGTATAAAGATCTAAGGAAATCGCAAATAAGATGGTAAAAGAGAATTTATTTTTAAACCAATGTAAAAGATTTTTGCACCAAATTAAAACAAGTAAAATCATACTAAATATCATGTTGGGAAGTATGAAAAATAATGTAATAAATGGAAGGTATATAAAAGGGCACAAATGATAATAAAAACAAATTAAAATTAAGTCAATCAATTATACTATATCACAATGAGAAGTACAAAATAAAAAAAACAAAATTTGCATAAATTTGGTCTTAAATTTATCATACTAATTCACGCTAGGAAGTATGAGAAATTTAAGAAATATTTGTAATCATACATATAATAAAAAAATAAGAAGATAAAAAGGCAAAAGAAAAATGAAGTTAGCATAAAACATACTAAATATCAAGATGGGAAGCATGTCAATGATGTGTAACATAATAATCAATCGAATCTTATCTCATATTTGCCACATGTAATTTTGGATGGTGACATGATTATTGGAAAATTTTGTGAGGAGGGTTGGGTCCTATCCATTGTCTTACACTACAAATCATAAAATAAAAAACCAAGGGGTACCAAAACAACATTGGTAAGTAGAAGGATAAGTAATGGTAAATCAAGGGTGTGGGTAATAAGATGTAAAAGATGGTAATTTGTGAGGGATGTCGGGTGTTATCCATGGTCTTATAAAGCAAATCACAAATGAAATCCCATGGGGAATGATCAGTAAGAAAAACAATATTTCTCAAGAGGAAATATGAAGGACAAGGAATGAAAAATGGAGTGTAAGAATCAAGACTTAGGCATCTTATGAGAAGACCTTAGTAGGCAAGAGGCTTACTAAGGATATGAAAAGACACTAAGTGACTAGTGGTCATCTATGTACAAAATAAACTTGCTTGATATAGACACAAAGCTTTGTAGGAAAATAGATGTGCTCTTAAGATCAACTCATGATGGTATATTGGTACAAGGAAAATTAAAATGGACCTACCTTCCTATGATGTGTTCCCCACTCCTTAGGACCCCTTACAAAGTCATTAGTCTACTAAGAAGATTGGATACTTGCATGATAAAGTAGGTAAAACTAAAAGATTTTTTATTCTCCTCTTATAATTTACTGGCCTACCACTAAAAAAAATACCTCAACTCTACCCTGAGGCCAACTATGGAGTTTGAGCTTTGCCTAGAACACAGATATGTGCTTTAAATCATGTCTTTTAGTGTGATTAGACTTTTAAGAATATTCAATATTTTTTCCCTTTGATATCATTGCCTTTTGTTTAAATGATTTGGCTATTAACTTTCTTTTAAAGGCTTTTTAGTATTCCTCCTCCATATGGATTTGGAATCACCAATCATGAAAGAGATAGTGATACACACAAATGAGTTGTAGACTAAGGCTAAAGGAAGCTAAGTGACACAAGAAAAAGAGTGACTAGAAACTTAGGCTTGAAAATGAACTGAGCATGCGATCTCAAGTCTCAACTGTGTATATGCTTAGTATGTGGAAAAAGTAAGAAGGGAAAAAGGAGATCCAAATAAGGACCGGTGAAAATAAATAATAATGAGAAAGATTGTGTGTGAAATGATCACATGGTGATAGCAGATGGTAACTGTTAGTGATTTTTGGCACACATACCAAAATTTTGCTAGTTTAAAGAAAATGGACATAACTTAGGAAGAAAATGGAAAAGTATTCAGACTTTGGGTTTCTAAGGGTATAGTGCAAATTGGGTTTCCAGTGGTACTTGACTTCTAAATGTTTTATAAGTAAAATTAATTTGGGTTTATGAACCCGAATTACTCATGGACAGTGCAAATCAGATTCTCCAAGGTGAATGACTTCAAGTTTTCTCCTAAAGAAGGATTCGAGTTCTCTGATGAAGATAACTTCAATTTTTCATAGGAGCACTACTTAAAAAAACCTTATAAGTAATCAACAGTCAAAACCCTAAAGCAAGTAAGAAGGTTTGGAAAGCCCGATTTGGTTTGGATAGTGTATTTTGGGTTCTCCAAGGAGCACCACTTAATTACTTTATAAGTTGTAGTCAAAAACCTGAAATAAGTAATGAGACATCAAAATCTTAATTTGGTATTAGAAGTGCCTCTCGGGTTCTCAAAAATACAAGTCCTCTCCAAGCGTAAATCCAAACTATCAATTAGTCAAGCAAAAGTGGCACAATTACATACATCTCACTTTTAAACATGAAAAGTGGTAAACCAAGGATTGGATGGATCCAAGTGGAGCAACAAACATACAAGGACCAATTGGGATAGTCCAAGTTGTAATAAAGAAGTCACAAAAATTTAATGTAAACATCAAAACACTTAGACTTGGCAATGACATCTAGCTACCCAAAACATGGCTTCTCAAATATGCCAAAGGGAGACTTGAATGCGGGAATGGATTGAGGAGATTAGGATGATCTTGGGTGGTACATTTCATGGTCAAGGTAGTGGTGATAGTATTAGTCCCAATTTAATGACTTTGCCTCTCTACTTTCTACCACACCTCTCTCACTCTCTCCCCATTCTATATAAATATCATGTGACTTGACATTGTAAGGGTTCCCATTTTTTAGACATTTTTTTATCTTCCTAGAAGATGGGATGCTCTTAAAGATATCACAAGATATTCTTAGCTAGTTAGGCTCGACCCTAAAAAGCATTTGTAAGAACCACCTCTTATGAAATAAAGGATTTTTATTAACCTGTCTCTTACCTTAGATTCATGTCTGTTGAGTTGTGCACTGTGGCAATGTGTGAAGGAGAGTCTTCCTCATCCATGGTCATCCTTTATGACCTTGTTTAGGGATTTTTTCAATGTTGTTTTTAGGTTTGGTTGAGTGTTCTTTATGCCATTGATGTGAGCTTTCATTGAGTCTTAGAACTCCTCTTTGTTTGCATTCATCACTTCCCTAAACCTCATCCATGAAATATTTATGCAACTAGCTTGATCTTGAGGTTGTGTAATCTAGTATTTTCCTCTATAGAATTAGTGTGGGTTAAAGATTATGGGAGTTTCCCAATTTAAATTGGTACATCACCTGGTTAGCCTTCTTAAGATCCTTTTTCCCCCTTCTAACCCTTTTCCTCATGAAAGTTTTATTTTATCAGTAGTTTAGGTGATCCATTGAGAGGAACTAGCCTCTTTAAAAATCCTAGAGGCTTAACCTCACCATAGGATACCCACATCCTAAGGTTATTCCCATGCTTATGGCTGGAAGTGGGAGAGCCTTAAAAACTCTCCCACAAGGGTGCAGTTCCATGCTATAATAGTTTTTGGCACACCTAGTGGGACTAAGGTCCAAAGCAGTGGAAGAATTTTTGGTGTTGTCTTTCTACTTATCAACCTTTGGAGGCATTCAACAAACATCAATAGTGACTTCGAGCATCTATCAGTTGGTTGAAGTAGTCTAAGTGCCTGATCATCATTATTTGCTTTTGAAAGCAAGTATTAGCAAAATTAGTGACTCCAAATCAAATCTCCTAGTTATGAGCAAACAAGGTTTGTCTCTTTGAAGTTTTAATCATCTACTACTTGACTTATGAGGCTAACATGAATAGCTATGGTGAATATTCCTATTATTCACCTCTTTATCAGGAGCCCCAGTATGATCCTCATGATTCATATGATCTCAATCAGTCCTACCAATATTTCTATCAAGGCTATGATGAACCTTGGCAAGTTCCTCATGGTCTATTTATGCAAGAATATTGCCCTAATCCCCTTATGAACAAGTTCATAAAAATATTGTGCCTCATCAACCCTACTATGAGCCATCTATACAAATACTTAGGCAAGCTTTAGTGAACCTTGACAATCATGCACTAGAATTGTGTTCATAAAAGTGTTATGGCCAAAATTTTCCCCCTCAACAAATCCATTATGTGAGGGATTCATTGTAAAAAATCAAAGCAAAATGGGCACCTATTGAGAGAGAAAATTGGAGGAACCTCACTGGTGACATGATGGATATATGTGGTTATATTTAGAGCATTACAGATAAGCTAGAAGGACATGAGGAATAATAGGGCTATCCCCACCAACCTTTTATGCCTATATATGCACCTCTACAACCTTCTTATGTGTCTCCCATTCCTCCTCAAGTGATCATTTCAAGTGATCCTTTCATCATATGTTCCATAATCTTTTCCTTCTTGGAAATCCATTTAAGGGGGCTATCAAAAAAATGAAGTGCCTATTATGGAACAGCCTGCCGTTTGGATCCAAAACTTCATCCCTCTTTAAGAGCCTTCTTTTGTTCCTGATCACCTTAAAGAGGAGCTATTTTAAGGTAATTTATCAAAGTAAATCAGAGAGTTGGAATTTAAGGCAAAGAGAGAAGGACAGAATAAATCTAAGGTAAGGTTATGAACCTCTACCATTACATCTTGGAGCCAAGTCACGTAGCTAGATAAATCTAAGGTCATTCAAACCCCATCCCTCCCTCCTCAAGAGCCTATATCTTTTCCATCTTAGAAATCCATTCAGATCAGTGGGCTGAAGAAGGAGGTGGTGATTCGTGAAGTCAGTCAAGAAGCCTTACAGCCTCCACTCCTTTCCCCTCAAAAGCCTAGACACTTTCCTTCATGGAGAGTCATTCATGAAGTGGAGAATAAGGAAGAAAAGGTGGTTGTTCCCTACACATTTCAATCCTAGAAATTGGTTCAGCCAATTCCAAATAAGAGGGAAGAGGAGGTGAAGGTGATCCAATTAAAGCAACTTTAAGAACCAAATAAGGAACCTATGAGAGATGCATCCAAAGAGGATGAGGAAAAGAATATCATGAGTAGATATGAGGAATCAATAACCATAGGGTCCCCCCTTGGTAAGTAAAAGATAAATTCAACCTTCTTAAATGAAGGAGAACATATTGAAGATTCTTTTGCAATTGTGCATGAAGTGGACTGCACTATTGAGAATGCAAAGATGCCACTTTATGTGGAGAATGAGGGGGTCAAGGCTATCATTTACTTGAATGAGCTACCATGTGATAAAGAGGATGAGGAAATGAATTAAGTCACTAATCAAACTAATGAACTTATTAAGTAGCTAAAGGTTCCCAATCAGCTGAGAAGCTCATTTGAGGACTTATTTGAGATCTTGGGAGCTGGTTATGTTCTTCTCGAAGGCAACTATGGTTTGGTTGCAGCTAAGGAAAGCATCTTTGTCAAGTGGATCAAAGGGGATGGAGTGGGTAGTTTTATTACTTTGCCACCTCAAGAGTGCATTACTGATATAGACTTGTTTCATATCTTTAGAATAGGCTATCAACTCCTTGATGAGCCTAAAAAACATGAGATAATAAATAAATCTATTCTTATTGAGGAGGTCATAAAAATCAAAGAGGTTCACCTAGTTGAACCACCATTGAAGGTTGTAGTTAAGGAGCCTTTCAAAGAGATTGAGACCCTCTGGATTCACAAAGCTAACCTTTTAAGAGCTACCTAGTTCTCATTAAACATTGTGACAGAGAAGTTAATAGTTATAATAAATAAGAAGCAAGCGTCAAGGTCAAGGGGTCAAGAAGTTGCATGCCTTGTTCAATCCTTTATCTCATAAGACAAGGAAAGTATCAAACTTTCCTTTTGATCTAGGAGGAAAGGATACATATAATTTTAAGATATATATATTAGATTATTTTTTTGTTTGTTGTTTTTTGTTTTATTTTAGGCTAGGTTTTTTTTCATTTGGTGCCTTGGGAACTTTGTTTTGTGTTATTTTGTGCTATCCTCATTGCTTCAAGAGGGAGTTCCAACAAGGGTCAGCCTTATATCCAATTTTAGATAAACATAGTTATAGAAGTAGTGACTCCATGCCCAATAGACTAGGCAAAGTAAAGTGGCTAGGTTCTTCAAGCATAATAGGCATGCACCCTTATGAGTCACCATAAATGTTGGCCATTTTTGGCCCACATACCAATTTTTTGTTAATTTGAAGAAAATGGACATAACTCAAGAAGAAAATGGCAAAGTATTCATACTTCAGGTTTTTGATGGCATAGTACAAATCAGGTTTCTAGGGGTGCTTGACTTGTAAATGTTTTATAGTACAAACCCAAATTATTCATGGATAGTGTAGATTAGATTATCCAAGGTGAATGAATTTAATTTTTCTATTAAATAAGGTTTTAGGTTCTCTGATGAAGACAACTTTAAGTTTTTAGAGGAGCACTACTTAAAAAAACCTTATAAGTAATCATTAGTCAAAACCCCAAAGCAAGTAAGAAGGCTTAAAAACCCTGATTTGGTCTGGGTAGTGTATTTCATGTTCTCCAAGGAGCACTACTTAATTAATTCATAAGTTTTGAGCAGTCAGAAACCCAAAATAAGTAATGAGACATCAAAAGCTTGATTTGGTCTTAAAAATGCCTCTCGAGTTCTCAAAAAGACAAGTCCTCTCCAAACATAAATCCAAAGGTCCAATCAGTCAAGGACAAGTGGCACAAGTACATACAACTCACTTTAATAACATAAAAAGTGGTTAAACAAGGATTAGATGCATCTAGGTATAACAACACACATGTAAGGATTGATTGGGATAGTCTAAGTTGTAATAAAGAACTTTCCAAGTTTTAATGCAAAGATAAAAACACTCAGACTTGGTAGTGACATATAGTTACCCATGACATGGCTTCTCAAATATGCCAAAGGGAGACTTGAATGTGGGAATGGCTGAAGGAGATTGGCATGATCCTGGGTGGTACCTTTTATGGTCAAGGTAGTGGTGATATTAGTAGTATTAGTTCAATGAATTCCTCTCTCTCTCTCTCTCTCTCTCTCTCTCTCTCTCTCTCTCTCTCTCTCTCTCTCTCTCTCTCTCTCTCTCTCTCTCTCTCTCTCTCTCTCTCTCTCTCTCTCTCTCTCTCTCTCTCTTCTCTATAAATATCATGTGACCTACCATTGTAAAGGTTCCTAATTTTTAGACATTTTTTATCTTCCTAAGAGACAGGATGCTTTTAGAGATATCACAAGATATGCTTAGCTGGTTAGGCTCGACCCTACCAAACATTTTTAAAAACCACCTCTTATGTAATAAATGATTTTTATTTACCTGTCTCTTGCCTTGGATTCATGTTTGTTGCATTGTGCACTATGTCAATGTGTGAAGGAGAGTCTTCCTCATCCATAGTCCTCCTTTCTAACCTTATTTAGGGAGTTTTTCAATGTTGTTTGTAGGTTTGTTTGAGTTTTATTTATACTATTGATGTGAGCTTTTATTGAGTCTTAGAACTCCTCTCTATTTACATTCATCACTTCCCTGAACCTCCTCCATGAAATATTTATGCAACCAGCTTGATCTTGAGATTGTGTAATCTAGTATTATCCTCTATAATATTAGTGTGGATTCAAGCTTATGGGAGTTTCCCAGTTTAAATTAGTGCATCACTTGGTTAGCCTTAAAAATATCCCTTTCCCCCTTCTAACCTTTTTCCTTATGAAATTTTTATTTCAACAGTAGTTTAGGTGATCCACTAAGATGAACTAGCCTCTTTAAAAATCCTAGAGGCTCAACCTCACCATAGGAAACCCACATCTTGAGGTTGTTCCCATGCTTATGAATAGAAGTGGGAGAGCTTTAAAAACTCTCCCACAAGGGTACAATTTCTTGATATAACAGTAACCAAAGGGAAGAGGGTAAATATAGCCAAGTCACCATGACAACTATCTATGAAAAATAAAGATAAAGCAAACAATCATGAAGATACAAGGGAATATTTTTGAGAAAAACTCTAAAGGAAAAGAAAGCAATGATAAGGGGAAAATAGCAATGATAAGTAAAATACAAGTATATGTGAAATGTAAAATGATAACATAAGCTAACTATAGTACAACAAGAAGGAAAAACATGATATAAGATAAGAAAGAATTTGACACAGTGTTAAATGATATAATCAAATAGAAATAATATTGTAGCGCACGTCCAATCCAAATATAAATGAGAAATCACCATGCATGTGTTCATAAATAATGATAAATCTATCTATACACATTATCCAATACATTAGATAAATCTCTATGAAGTTGTAATCAACTTGTTGATAAGATCTTATTAATCTTTAGTGAATACTAGGAAAATATTTATTTTTTGATCTCCTCAATTAAAAAAGTATAAATTATCAAAGGATCATGCTGAGGAGGAAAGTTAAGCAAAGATTGGTTAGGAGAATGCATGGAAATAGGATCTACAAGAGAATAAGCAATCAAAGGTGGAGAAAGATCCATGAGTGAAGGAATCATAGGTTGAGAAGGATCCATAGGTGAGGGAAGGTCAATAGGTGAAGGAATCATAGGTGGAGGCACAAAAGGTAGTGAAGGGACCATAGAAGGTGATGGAACCACCAGAGGTGTAGTCATGGGAGAAGAAGGAGGAGCCTTCTTGTGAGAATGACCTATGGGAGGAATGGTAGAAGGTCTAGGTATGACTATAAGGTAATCTTGAAGATGTTGTTGAATAATGTGTCAATGATTGGTGTGATGCATGCCACATAGGTGCCATAGATAGTATACCTCACCATACTTGGGAAAATATTCAGGAAGTACCTTTGGGAGAGGTATGGCTTTGTCTGATGATGGGAAAGAAGGATACAAGGTATCAAGGTATTGTCATAACTTGTGATAATGGGTGAAAGAGTGATTATCTATCCCATGGAATAAATAGATATGCTTGTGAGTGGTTTTAGGATAACTCATGTAAAGAGGTAAAATATGAGTGAAAGAAGTTGAAGAGGACTCATTAGCCCATTTGGTGGGCAAAGGAGCCATATTAGATAGAAAAATTAAACCATCATCAAAGGAGGGTGAAGATGAGGAAAGAATGTAACTAGACTCAATAGGAGGAGCACTAGGATGAGAAATAGGAAGAGGCTCAAAAATAATATGAGAGGGAACATGGTTAACTATAGTGGAAAAGGGAAAAAGATTAACTATAGCTAGCCCTACTGAAGGAGGGGAAATATTTGAATAAGATCTAAGGAGGATTACCCTAGGTATGGAAAAGTGATAAGGTATAGTCATAGCACAATCCAAGAGCATGGTCCTAAGTGGATCCTCAAAAATTAAAGGTATCAACATCATTATACCCTATAATAAAGAGGAAAAATGCAAGAATCAGGAACTATAAATGAAAGAGAATGACAAGATGCATGAAAAGACTTGAGTAAAGAAGACTGGTAACAAAAAATATTAGCATCATGGGCTTCGACAAGGCCACCTAAAAGAGGATCATCTAAAGAATAGCCATCATCATAATCTAGAGTATGGAGATTAATAACATAGGTTGGGATGACCTTATCATCAAAGGAATCTTGGTGAATAGAGTGTCTAGTCTTAGTTAAGACTAGAGGAATGTCATCATAAGGAGGATTATGAGAGTGAGGTTAAAAGGAAGCATAAATTTGTAAGATGAGATGAGGTGAGAGATCAAAAATTTTGATCCTTAGATTAATCTCATCAGGTTCATCATCATCAAAGTCTAAAAGGTTGGGAGGAATGTTACCAATGATCTTAGGATGTCCATTGTAACCTCTAATTGAATTGATAGGAAAGTTGAGATGTTGTAATTGATAGAATAGAACACTAGGAAATGGATTGATAATAAGAATCTTGAAGACACCATGATCTTAGAATTGCTCAAAATTATAAGGGTTAGTGTTTCCTTAAATCTTGTAAATGGCTCCATTGTGAGGAGATTTTATGCATTGGCAAGCAGAAGATGTGATAACTTGTATGCAATGAGTCCATGACCTGCCAAGTAAGATGTTATACGAAAGGGGAAAGTTGAATATCATCACCTTTACATGAATGATAATAGGTGGGATGGTAATGGGAAGCCATACACACCCTAATGGAAGTGTTTTCCTTCTATGGTATCTTTGGCATGTGTTACATGTAGAATTGAGATTAAATTTGGAATATCAAAGGGTCTTAATGAAATAAAAAAAAGTGACATAGGTGCCATAACAGTCATTGATCAAGGCTCACTTAACTTGGATATCACTAATTTAGATGCTAATAAATAATGGAAGATTATCTACATGAAACAGAATCTCATCCAGAGTCATAGATGCGATAAGAAATTATAAAGAAAGATAAGTGTATATAGTTTCATCAACATTAATGGATATCTCTTCGCATTGTTGTAAGATACTATCCTTATATCTAGATAAAGTAGCCTCCCATCCTGCTAGAAGAGGGTGAGGGATATTCATCTCGAATAAGAGTTGCAAGATTTTTATGATGTGGAGATGTCCTCATGAGTTCAAGAAAGGGTATCTGAGATGGAAGATTAGTAAGTTTTGAAATGGGATTCCACTCATCATAACCCATAAGAATGTTATTATATATAGGTGTGTAATGATTAAAAATATCTTTAAAAGGTGGATCCAAAGATCATTGAAATTTATGTTGATAAGAATAAGAAGGTTGTAAATCATTTGGTACTGAAGAAGTATTTTGTTTAGATTTATCTTGAAGTTTGGAAAAAGTGTTAGTAGGATTGTTATTAGTATTATAAGATGATGGGAGAAAAGTAGAAATAGTATGAGATGTGTCATCTTAAGTAGAATCATAAATTGGATCATCAAAATAAATAAGGTCTTCTTGCCCTGACTCATTTAAATTAGTTGGAGAAGAATCCTAAATAACATGATATGTGTTATGGGAAGGAGGGGTGTAGATAGGTTGTGAATCAATGAAAGCCATAAATCTTCAAATATTGGTCATGCTAACCACATTCTCTTTGATATTTGGTTCAACAAGAATTTCTACATTATTGGTGGAAGAAGTGGGCTTGTCTTGACCTTCTTGGATTGGTTGATGATTAGGTAAGGGGTCTTTATAGATAGCGAAAAATGAGCATTTACTTGATTTAAGGATCAAGTTTTATCATGTGATTTATAGTCTTTGAAAGCAATCTCATAAGCTTGTTGATGCTTATAGATAATGGGATCATGATCAAAATTTGGACCAAGAAGAAAGTCCATGGCTAAGTTATGAAGCTATCTACAAGTCTCGTGAGAGTGACCCCAGCTGGCATGAAACCAACAAAACTTATTAGGATCATAACATGATTTCATAGGTCGAGTAGGGTAAATCTCTCATAGAAGAGGCCTAGGTAAATATTTAATAAATTCAATTGAGGATAAAGGCTTATGGACATTAATGTTTGGTGAGAATTGAGGATTAGTATATTGTTGAGAAGGAACTAGTTTTGAATAAGGAATAGGAACGATAGCTTACACATTATGAATGATGTCATATAAATTGATAACACCATCATTGGTAATATTGTAGTTTTTATTCTTTACGAATAGGTGAGGGCCTATAGAAGGTTGGGGCAACTTGAATTGACACAAGAGGAATTCTTGTCTTTTGGCTTGATTGATAACTTCCTCCAAGGTACATGGTGAAAGGGTATGAACTCGATATTGTAATTTAGGAAATAATGCATTTGTAAAGATATGAAAGAGACTATCATCTACCATGTTATGTTCACATTTATTTGAAAAATTCTTCCATCTCTTAACAAAGGCTTGGGTAGTTTCATTTTTGTTTTGTTTGCAATTGATGAAATGGGCCAAAGTGTTCTTAGGAAGATCATTAATTTGAAATTCTTGAACTAAAGCATTTACTAAGACCTCCAAACTAGTGATAGATTGTGTTCTAAGTTGATTATACCAATCTAAAGCATCACCCATGAGGGTTTTGGCTAAGATTTTAGTAGCTTCAAAGGTATTTAACTTGACTCAATCCTTTCACATATTTTTAAATGTCTTAAGATGAAGAGTAGGATTGGTTGATCCATTGTAAGAAATTATAGGTGTTATACCTCCAAGGTCAATGTTAGCAATTTGGGTGGTAAGAGGTTCATTTTGTAAATGTTTGATGATTTTTTTGACTAATGGAGGTTGAGGAATGAGATTACCTTGAGAATGTCAGGGGATCTGTAGCTCTACCAATTAGAGCACAATTGATTACTTGCTTATATGCAATTAAACACGGAATTATACCAGAATGATAAAGTAGCTAGAAACTTGAGACAACAAAGAGTTTGAGAGACAATACACACTCTTGTATTAAATAATACTAGAAGAAAATACAAATAAGGAAGATGCCACTTCTCCCTCCACCTCAAAGGCTTGCCACACCTCAAGACCTTCGTCCCTCTCTCTCTTTCTCAACACAAAACCAACTCTAAAACCTGAGTTACAAACCCTCCTTGAATGCTATAGCTGATCTCCTTGACCTTACACCTGTAGATCTCCTTGACCTTGCTTGCTTCAATGCTCTTACTTGATCAATTTGACAATTACAATACATGCCTCATGGTTCTTTAAATAGAATCCCATGGTTACAAAAAATAAACATCTAACTACTAAAATTAGACACACAGCTCGCGACTTAAAATAGTCTCTTAGCATGCAAACACTCGGTTTAACTAACTGACTATTCGTAAACAGCAGTTTTGGACCGCACAGGTGACCGACGCCGGTCCCTGCTTGTCTGGTGCTGCCGACATCGGCTGACTCTCTGTCATCGCCGGTCTCCTTCTCCACTGCATCTGACCGACGTCGGTCATACTGCCGACGCCGGTGGCTCTGGTTCTTCAGCATCCTTTCTTCATGTGTGTGCAAATAGTTGAAGCTTTTAACTCCACACCCTAACAATCTCCCACTTGGAGATAAACAGCTGCAACCTGTACCTGTACCTATACACCATCTATTTTGTTCCTTAGGCTCTGTATCCCTCTTCAAAGTCACCCTTGAAGACCAACCACCATGCAAACCTGTGATGCTATCCCTGTATCTTATGCCAAAAGAATTTTGCTGCTCCCAAATTCTCCATGACACACTTCTGAACCAACTCTACCCTTAGCTCAAAAAACTCCCTGTATATGAAACCCTGCAACAAGTAACACAATACAGTAACAGGATAATGTAGCTAATATTATCCAACCTGGTAAAGATAAAATACAATGGTCAAACCTCCATTGTTCTGCAGCATAATCAAGACCATATACCATAGCCTTCTGTCTCATGTATCCATCCACTCTCTTCTCTAAAACGGGAATCCATCCCTCTATCCAGTGCTTTCTTCCAGCTGAAAACACTACCAACAAATACATGTTTGGTTCTCCAAGGACTCACACTCCTCATCCATGCCAAGCTCCCACTGTTTCTGGATTCTACCTGCATTGCTTCTTCCATCTTCCTAGTTCGTGACTATCAGTAAGCAATATAAAGAAGGTGAACAATGAATATGAGGTTCACATACCTTTCCTGACCTCCACATGGGTGTTTGAGACTTAGTAATTCACCCAACATCCATTCCAGTGACCAATCTAGGCCATCTCCCAGTCTGCTTCGGACCGATGTCGGTTCCTTGCACTGATCCTGACTGCTGACGTCATTTCCCTGGCTGACGCCGGCATCCCTCCTACCGACGTCGGTCCTTATGACCGACGTCGGACTTCTCCTGTCTGACCTACCGACCCTGCTGGTCTGCACATGACTGATGTCGGTATCTGGATGACTGACATCGGTGCCAAGCTACCGACATCGGTGTCTGTGTGTTCCTGTAAGTGATGAAATTTTCATCCGCGAGCTCTTCTTGGATCATACCTCTATCCATGCTGCCCTGCTCAGATTTACTCAGCCCCTGTGACTGATCTCTGTCCTTCATCTCCTCCATAAACACCAAGGCTTCTTTGTTCCTGTCAAAGGCATCAAATTTTCTCTTTCTAAAATGAACTATATCTGTACACATACCTTTTGAATCAAGAACTTCCACTCCCTCCCTATTCTTGTGACCAAGCCTATTAGGCCACATCTTCGAATCTACACCAGAAGTGGAATCAGTAATACAAGTAGACAGATAAAGGGTATCTACTTTCTTACCTCTTGCTAGAACAAGTGTTCCCTTGGTAACCTTCCAAGAATCTGCTGTGAGGGTTATTGTGCATCCCTCATCTCCCAACCTTCCTACAGAAATCAGACTCTGCTTCAGAATTGGAACATGCATGACCTCTTTCAACACCCACGTGTTGTCAATCTGTAATCTCAGCTACACTTTCCCTTTCCCAACTATCTGACAAGGCGTACCATCCCCTAAATAAAGAACTCCAAAGTCTCCCTGTTCATACTCGTAGAACAAATCTCTGTTTGGGGATGCATGAAAAGATGAACCAGAATCTAAAATCCATGATCCTACCTGACTATTTGAAGAAAGTATGAGAGCATCCTGCATCACAATATTTGCATCCTTTGCTTCTCCCATACCTGCATGTTGATTCTCTTTATCTCTCAACCAACACTCCTTCTTTGTATGTCCTTTCTTTCCACAAAACCAACAGGTGATACCTTTGGACTCAGATCTCCTTCCCGACCTTGATTTCCCTTGCTCAACCTTCTCCCTTTGCCTTTCCCTACTTTCTGCACTTAGAGCATTCCCTAATGATTCACCTGTGCTTCTCCTGCGTATTTCTTCATTCAAGATCACACTCACAACATCATCAACTTTTAAGATTTTAGAAGCGGATGCAGAATTACTTACTGCCATAACCATACCGTCCTAACTTTCAGGCAAAGAACATAAAATCAAGAGAGCCTTTACCTCATCATCAAAAACAATATTGACTGAAGCTAATTGGTTTACCAAACCATGGAAATCACTGAAATGAGTATGTACCGATCCACCTTCCTGCATTTGCAAAGTAAATAGCTGCTTCATAAGATATACCTTATTAGAAGCAGAGGGCTTTTCGTATAAATTCGCCAAGGACTTTATCAACTCTTCCGTTGTCTTACACTGTGATAAGCTTTAAATCACAGATGATGCAAGGCTCAACCTTATGGAGCCTAGAGCCTTCTGATCAAGAACGTTCCATTCTTCATCATTCATATCTGTGGGCTTGCATGCAACCCCACCCAACGGTAAGTACAGATCCTTTTGATACAGATAGTCCTCAATCTGCATCCTCCAGTGTTGATAATTCTTTCCGTTAAACTTCTCCATTCGTAGCTTACTTTCTCCTGCCATTGCTAAACTCCCACTCAATCAGAAAACCATGTGAATGACCTGTAATCAAAAAATAATAACCTGCTTCCTGCAAACTGTAGCTCTGATACCACTTGTCAGGGGATCTATAACTCTACCAATTAGAGCACAATTGATTACTTGCTTATATGCAATTAAACACGGAATTATACCAGAATGATAAAGTAGCTAGAAACTTGAGACAACAAAGAGTTTGAGAGATAATACACACTCTTGTATTAAATAATACTAGAAGAAAATACAAATAAGGAAGATACCACTTCTCCCTCCACCTCAAAGGCTTGCCACACCTCAAGACCTTCTTCCCTCTCTCTCTTGCTCAACACAAAACCAACTCTAAAACCTGAGTTACAAACCCTCCTTGAATGCTATAGCTGATCTCCTTGACCTTACACTTGTAGATCTCCTTGACCTTGCTTGCTTCAATGCTCTTACTTGATCAATTTGACAATTACAATACATGCCTCATGGTTCTTTAAATAGAATCCCATGGTTACAAAAAATAGACATCTAACTACTAAAATTAGACACACAGCTTGCGACTTAAAATAGTCTCTTAGCATGCAAACACTCGATTTAACTAACTGACTGTTCGTAAACAACAGTTCTGGACCGCACAGGCGACCGACGCCGATCCCTGCTTGTCTGGTGCTGCCGACGTCGGCCGACTCTCTGCCATCACCGGTCTCCTTCTCCACTGCATCTGACCGACGTCGGTCATACTGCCGACGCCGGTGGCTCTGGTTCTTCAGCATCCTTTCTTCATGTGTGTGCAAACAGTTGAAGCTTTTAGCTCCACACCCTAACAGAGAATTTAAAATATGGAGAGGAGGAACACTTTGGTTATGTGTGCCCCAAGTCATTGGTTGAGGATTGGATTGAAGATTAAGAAGGTGGTTTTGCATTCACATTATTTGATTCATATTATGAGCTTGGAATGTGTTCATTTGATTGAGATTTTTCAATAATAGTTTATGAGTTTGATTAGCATTATTACAATAATTATTATTGGTGTTTGTGTTGGTGTTGGTGTTAGTGGCTTGGGTACCACTATTAGTGTTGATATGAACTTGAGAAGAGATATGAAAATTTGAGGCACTAGTGGAAAAATTTACTTTTTAAGCAAAAGATGGACCAGTAAATGGTTGAGAGGAAGAAGCACTAAAAGCATTAATGCCTTGGGTATCAAATAATTGACTAGTGGATGGATTAAGGATAATGGATATTATGAGAGACCCACTAGATGTAGAACCTGCCATGTTAGTTGAGATACTAGGCATGGAGGTAGAAGAAGTTAAAGAAGAAAATGCCACTATGGGAGAACCTATTAGGATTGGTAAATTTCATGATGTTTATTCACTAAAATTTAGTGTTGTCAACAAATAGAAAGTTGATGATGAAAGGAAAAGAGACAAGATGAGAAATCCAAGAATCATAAAGTGACAAAAATAGTACTAGGTTGGCCTAGTCAACCTAGTTCAAAATAGAGACTACAAAACTATATAGGGTCCACAATGTCTACCCAATTTAGTGAAAAATGACTAGAACAAAGAGGTAAAGATGGTGTAAAAAACACTAGGTTGACTAGGTTGACCTAGCATAGTGTATAGGGGATGAAAAAGATACAGGGTCGATAGGGTTGACCAAGTATAGCAGTTATGGAAGAAAAGAAAGCTGATAACAAGATATGAATTAAAGCAAGATAATTACAAGTAATGTAAGAAAGTAGTAAGTACTGAAAGGGAAATATATAGTCAATTGAATTGATGTTGGCCAATCAAACTGATGCACACAAATCAAAATATTACACTAACACTAGCTAATGCAAGATTTTGCACATATAATTGATCAAAGAACAAGCAAATAACTTAAAAGTAAAGATAACTACTTAGTCAACCTATAATTTTGATTAAATTATAAAAAATGATTTTAAGAGTGAAAGGGAGATTGGATATAAGCAAGGTACCAGATATAAATCTATTAACATTTTTAGGTAAGTTTAGGATGAAAGGGACTGGTAATGATACAAGCTTGGTATTGGAGCCTACCCCCTCACTTCATACACTTTAGTGATAAGGGTGTCACATGATTAGCTAGAATATACCATTAACCACACCTTATACTTGACCAGAGCATCAAATCGACTTCCCCCTTGGTTATGAGATCTAAGTAGGTAGACCTGGGTAGTCAAATGTTTAAATAAATATTGATGTTTATATGGTTTGGACATGTGTGCAAAAGAATATAAATAGTGTTAAAATCCCCTAATTAGACTATATGAACTATTCTAAGTATGAAAGAAGATGAAAATGAAGATGTGATTAACATATATGGTTTATTTTAACTTTGAAACAAGGTATAGCTGAGAAACTATATGGACAAACATATAGAATAGGTTTTAACCTATATTATGGAAGTAAATTCTAAAAATGAACTAGGTTGATCAGGTCAACCTAGTTATTTTAGAAAATTTAGAACATAGAACTAGTCCATAGGGTCAAACTAGTTGACTATGCAGAGGGAGTTTTGAAGACTATAAACTATGAAAGGAAAGTACATAAAAATAAAGATACAAAGGAATAAAAACTAACTTTAATGGTTTAGAGATGAAAAGGAGAATATTGTTGAACTGAGAACCTTTGATAAAATTGGAAAAAGCCTACAAACTTGGTTGAGTTGGTCAAATAAGCTATATAGGAACCTACTAGAAAAGTGTTGAAAATGTCAGGTTGACGTAGTAGGTTGAAAAAGAAGTCTAGAAACCTAAAAAATTGCACTAGGTCAAGCTAGTCAATCTAGTTATCTGAACAAGACTCTAGAGTTTAAAAACCTATATTGGGTCGAGCTAGTTACCTATTATTGTAAACCTACACATAGAGATAAATAAACTAGGTCGACAGGGTTGATCCAACATAGTAAAGATATGATAAAAATAATGATGAATAAAAATGAAATAAGTGAAATAAATCTTGCAAGGGTCTGATTCACGTCAGGTTCACCAAAATGTATGCAATTAAAAATTCATCATGTCTATAAATCAATCATGGATTGGATGGGATAGAACATACCTATACTTGAGTGGGGGCATACAATTGTGAAATGGGAGCATGACTAATGTGAGGATCTACTAGACTTGATTAGGGGATCACTTGTCACAACACATCATGTGAGACAGGGTTCCAAATCCTATAGTATAACATAATCACACAACAACCCTAAAAGAGTCCTATGATTTAATATGTCACTAATCTAATAATAAAAAAAGTAAATCTAATCTATTGCATACCAAAGCTTGTGGCACAAAGTGGGGGTTAGAAACAAAACAAAATAAACAACTAAACTAAATAGTATAGAAGATATATACTCATGTCAATGTATACATAATTTCTAATTCATAGAAGAGAAGAATACAAATACACTATCTATATACTCTTAAAAAGGAGGAATAAAGTTAGGAATACTTACCTTTTAAGATGAACCCATTGAGCCTCAATCTCCCCCTTGGCTAAGGTGTTTTGCAAGAGATTGTCATGGTATGTAAGGATAACTAAGATAAATCAACTCTAGGCTACACAACCTATCTAAGCATCTGAAATACTTATTCACAAGATGATATCAGAGCTACAAAGAAAGTATTGAACCCTAAATCTTTATTCCCTAAGTAGAATGGCCAATAGGCAGATGGTAGATAACACTTCTTCACTTAATTCTTCAATCTTACAAATGGTGGTAAATGACCTTGTATATATAGTAGTAACTTACCCTAAAAACATTTGGGAATGTTGGTTGTGCTAGTTCAACCCAATCGACCTAGCACATCTTTGGGTCTAACTCACTAGGTTTATGCTAGGTTGGCCAAGAGGCCAACAAACCAAAAGAGATAAAAAGTCCCTAAACCAAGTTGACCTAGCATAACCAATAGGTTAAAAGCGTGTTAAGGCAATAAATGAAGGGTAAAACATAGTAAATGAAATGAATGGATAGAAATAAGAAAAATAAGCTTGGGTTTAATGGTTTTAGGAGGTTAGAGTGTGGATGGCAAGTGGTAAAAGGAATGGCAATTTTATAAAGCATTGATGGTCTACCCACCCCTCTCTCAGTGCACCCCTTAAGGCATGCACTCAAAGAGATGAGACTCGACAAGTTATTACAAGATATGAAATGTTAGTAATCAATAAAAGTTAAAAATATTTAATGTATACAATCTCCATACTTGAGAAGTTATGATATGTTCAAATTTAGAAAAAATTGGTCTATCTCCTTCATCACTCTCATAAGAAAGGTCATACAAGTCAACTGATTTAATCTCAATAAAATCATGATACAAGGAGTTGATATGAACACATTCAAGAGAAGTTAATATCCTTCATTCACTTCTTTTTCATGGCAACAGTTTCTGGTTTGGTGTACTATACTCTATGAACAATCACTAAGATTGTTGATGACTCCAAACTACTTTCATATCCCCATGGCCTCTAGTTTTATTATATTATTTCACTTGTCTAATGTTTCCAAGTGTTGTACATGATCTTGTAGAGTATTTCATTCCTCTCCATGTTTTTTATAACCCAATTTTCACATGTGATAATAAGAAGATAGGTAGGATCATCCTTGAGTTTGGAGTGAGCACCATCAATGGTCTATAGGATAGGGTTTTATCAATTGCAATGTTGTGTCCTCCTAAGTGTGATTCCTATATACATATAATATTTTTAAACTTTTACCAATTACTGACACTTTGTATCTTAAAATAACCTATTGAGTCTCAATCTTTCTGAGTACATGCCTAAAGAGGTACACTGGGAAAAGGGTGGATAGACCATCAGTGCTTTGTAAGATTTTTGTTCCTTTGCCACTTGAAATACACACACTTGTATCCTAAAACATTTATCCCTAATATTATTTATTTCTTTCCTAACCATTCCTATCATTTCCCATGCTTTATCCCTCTTTTCCTTAATTTATTTCCCTTCTTTCTATTTAGCAAACTAGTCAGCCATAATGGCCAACCTAGTGTATTTTCGAGTTTCCTTTTTAGAAAACTAGGTCAACCTCATTGAACTAGTGTGTTTTGGGGACACTTTAGATCTTTTTTTTGTTAACCTTCTAGTCGACCTAGCACAGACATAGTGAGTTATCCCAAAAAGGTGCTAGGTCGACCGGGTCGACCTAGTACAACTGACATGTTCAAAAGTTTTTTAGCAAGTTACTACCATATATACAAGGTCATTCCTTACCGTTTCATAAGAGAGAGTTAAATTAAGTGAATAAGTGTGAATGAAAATCTACTTATTGACCATTATACTTGAGGAATAAATCTTTAGGGTTCAATACTTTCTTTAGAGCTCCGATCTTCTCATGAAGGTAGTTTCTTTGGAGCTCTGATCTTGTTTTGTGGAGAAGTCGTTTGGATGATTAGGTAGGTTGCATAGCCTAGAGCTGATTTATCTTAGTTATTATTTAAAACCACAAAAATATCTTGTGAATCACCTTGGCCAAGAGAGAGATTGGAGATCAGTAGGTTTGTCTTCAAAGGTAAGTATTCCTAACTTTATTTCTCCTTTGTAAGAGTCAATAGATAATGAAATATATATTCTTTTCTTCCATGTATTAGGATTTTTTATACATTGAAATGAGTATATGTCTCATATACATGTTTAATTTAGTTTTTTATTTATTTTGTTCTAACCCCCACTTTGTGCCACAAGCTTTGGTGTGCACTAGATTAGTTTAATTTTCTTATTATTAGAATAGTTTACTTTCTTGTTTATTAGCATAAGTGAAATATCAAATAATAAGACTCTTTTAGGGTTTTTGTATGATTGTGTTATATTGTAGGCTTTAGAACCCTTCCTAGCATGATATGTTATGACAAGTGATACAAGTGATCCCCTAATCAGGTCTATTGGATCCCCATATTAGTCATGCTCCCACTTAAAAGGTATATACCCAATCAGAAGTGTAGGTGTGCTTTATTTTATTCGATCCAAGATTAATTCATGTACATCATGAAATTATAATTGCATACATTCTAGTGAACTTGATGTGATTTCCATTACTGGTTGGATTATCTTCATGTTTCATATTTGTTTCATTTCTTAGTTTAGCATTAGCTTCACTTTGGATTCACCTTCATTATATTTTGGTGAACCTGATGTGAAACTAACCCTTGAAATATTTCTTTTACTTATTTCATTCTTTTTATCATCATTTTATCATATATTTTGACACACTAGTTCAATTTTATCGACCCAATTATTTTTCTCTATACACAGAAATAGGCAACTAGATCGATTAGCTCAACCTAGTCTAAGGATTCAACACTTTTTAGACTTCATGTCCAACCTAATAGGTTGACTAGGTCAACTTAGTGCATTTTTAGCACTTTTCAATAGGTTTCTATATTACTTGGTCGACTGGCTTGACTCAATTTTGTAGATTGGATCAGTTTTCTCCAAGGTTCTTAATCAATAATATCCTTTATTTCCATCTTTAAACCATCAAGGTCAATCTTTTATTCTTTGTCTCTTTATATTCTATACCTTCCTTTCAATTTTGTAATCCTCAAAACTACCCTTGCACAACCAACTAGATCAACCTGGTCAAACCTGTTCGGTGTTCTATGTGTTTTTTTAAACAACTAGGTCAACCTGGTTGACCTAGTAGGTTTTATAGACCCTATCTTTAGTAGTACTATCTCGACCTTATCGACCTAGTTCTGTATGTTGTGCATATAGCGTTTTCACTATACCTTATTTCAAAGTTGGAATTCATCTTGTATGTTAATCACATCTTTTCTTTCAGTTGTTTACAAGCTCAAAATAGTTCACATTGTATAATTAAGAGTTTTTTAATTAACTACTTAGTTGCACTATTTTTATTCTTTTGCACACATGGACAAATCACATAACATCAACAAACATTTTAACATTTGACTACCCAGGCCAATCTGCTTGGATTTCATCACCAAAGGGGAAGTTGACTTGATGCTCTAGTCAAGTATAAAGTGTGGTTAATGGTATATTCTAGCTAAGCACATGACACCTTTATTAATGTAGTGTGTGAATTGAGAGGGTAGGCCCCAATACCAAGCTTGTATCATTTCCACTACAGTCCCTTCATCCTAAACTCACCTAAAACCATCCATAGATTGTTGTCTAATACCTTGATTACAGCCAACTCCCTATCATTTAAAGTTATTCTCAATAATCTAATTAAAATTTTATGTTGACCAATTAGCTAACTTTACTTTCCAAGTTGTCTGATTTCTCTTTACTCAATTGTGTGTGCAAGAACTTGCATTATGCAATGTTGGTGCAAAGTGTTTCTTTGTGTGAATCAATTAGATTGACCAAAGTCAATTCAATTGATTTTCTATTTAGTTTCAGCATTTACTTTCTTAGATCAATTGCAAACTGTCTTGTTTCATTTCACAAACTTATTATCAGATCTTTCTTTTACTTCCTGTTCACTACACTAGAATGACCCTATCAACCTAACATATTTTTTAGCCCCTGTACACTATACTAGGTTGACCTAGTTGACCTAACACTATTTACAGTATTTCCCCCCCTTTTATGTTAGTCTTTGTTCTTTGTACTGGGTCAATCTTGTGGATCCTTTACAGTTTCACAATCCCTATTTTTGCACTAGGTTGACCAATTCAACCTAGTTTTGTTTTAGTCACTTTCTGATTCTTTTCTTTCTCATCTTTCTTCTCTTATTTCATCATGGACTATCTATTTAGTGACAACACTAAATTTTAGTCAATAAACATGATGAAATTTACGAATCCTAATAGTCTCCCATAGACAAAGTAGGGTTCCTTCTGTAAATATTAGTAATGTTCATATTACAACCCGTACAATAAACTATGGGAATCCTCATAATACCTCTTTGTAACATAACCCTCCTCTTCTACTAGAGGATTAACTTGAGTTAGAGTATACTCCCAAAATGCTCTTCTTTATTTTGAAATTCCCTCAACATAGAGGGAAGGATCCTTCTATCATTTAAAACCTCATGATTAATGGTCAAGTTGAAGAGCCTCATTCACCTACTCCTACTTTTTCAACTATATTTGGGGACACCACTTTCTTTGCTTCTCAACCTCTTCCTTCAATCCTGACTCCTTCTTATGCCATGATATCTTCTTATTTAACTTCTTCTACCTCTATGCCTAGTATCTCAACTAACATGGTAGGTTCTACATCTAGTGGGCCTCTCATAAGACCCACTATTCTTAATCCATCCACTAGTTCATTATTTTCTACCCAAGGCACTCGCGTTTCTTTCTCTCAACCATTTCCTAGTCCATATTTTGCTTCACAAGAAAATTTTGCCACTAGTGCCTCAAATTCTCATAGCTCTTCTCAAGCTCATATCAACACTAATAGTGGTACCCAAGCCACTAATACCAACACAAACACCAATATTAATTCTAATAACACTAATCAATCTCATCAACTATTATTGAAAAATATCAATCATGTGAACACATTACAAGCTCATAATATGAATAAAATGATGAGAATGCAAAATCACCTTCTTAATCTTCAATCTCACTTATAACTAATGGCTTGGGGCATACATAACTAAAGTGTTATTCCTCCCCCTCTTTGAGATTCTCAAGGCAATCTCATTCCTCAACCTCCTTTAGTCAATAAAACCATCAAGCATTTACAAAATGAACATCTTACTACTCAAATTAATAACATTGATATAGGAGGTATAACACCTACAATCTCTTATAATGGATCAACTAATCCTACCCTTTATCTTAAAACATTGAAAATATTTATAAAGATTGGGTCAAATTAAACACCTTTTCCACTACCAAATTTTTAGCTAAAACCCTCATGGGTGATGCCTTGGATTGGTACAATCAACTTAGAACACACTCTATCACTAGTTTGGAGGACTTAGTAAATGCTTTATTTCAAGAATTTCAAACTAATGATAATCCTAAAAACACTTTGGCTCATTTCATCAATTGTAAACAAAATAAAAACAAAATTGTCCAGGCCTTTGTTAAGCAATGGAAGACTTTGTTAAATAAATGTGAACATAACATGGTAGATGATAATCTCTTTCATCTCTTTACCAATGCCTTATTTCCTAAACTACAATATCGAGTACATACGCTCTCTCTCCACATACCTTGGAGGAGGCCATTGACCAAGACAAATGACAAAATTACCTAATGCATCAATTTCAGCCACCCAACCTTTTGCAGGTCCTCATCTATTACTTAAAAACAAAAACTACAATATTACCAATGATGGTGTTATCTATTCATATGATACCATTCATAATGTTCAAGTTGTCATTCCTACCCCTTATTTGGAACCAACTCCTCCTCAACAATATATGAATCCTCATTTCTCTTCACCAAATAACATTAATTTTCATAAACCTCTTTCCTTAGATGAATTTCTTAAATGCCTACCTAGGGTTCTTCCTTAAGAGATTGACCCTACTCATCCTATGAAAGCCTGGTATGATCCTAGAAAGGTTTTTTGGTTTCATGCTAGTTGGGGGCAGTCTCATGAGACTTGTTGACAACTTCATAATTCAGCTATGGACTTTCTTCTTAGACATAATTTTGATTATGATTCTATCATTCGCAAGCATCAACAATCTTATGAGGTTGCTTTCAAAGAATAAAAAAATCATGATAAAGCTCAAGCCTTAAATCAAGAAAATGCTCATTTAGCCATCTATAAATACCCATACCCCTTGCCTAATCATCAACCTATTAAAGAAAACTAAGATAAGCCCACCCCTTCCACCAATAATGTAGAAAGTCTTATAGAACCAATTACTAAAGAGAATGTGGTTAACATGACTAATATGTGAAGGGTGGTGGATTTCATCAATTCTCAACCTATCTACACCCCACCTCCTTCTAATACATATCATGTTATCCAAAATTCTTCTCCAACTCATTTGAATGAGTTGGGGCAAGAAGATCTTATAACCTTTGATGATGGTCCAATTTATGATTCTCCCTTGGATAATACACCCCATTCCATTTATACCATTCTTCCATCATCTTCTAATACCAATGATGATAAATCTTCCAATGATAATTAACCTTCTTTAACACTTCTACTTTTCAAGATCAATCTCAACCTATTACTTCATCACCTTAATATGATTTACAACCTTATTCTAAACCTTCTCATTCTTATCAACACAAATTTAAATTCTCTTTGGCTCCTCCTTCTGAATATCTCCTTAACCATTATGCACCTATATCTAACAATCTTCTCATGGGTTATGATGAGTGGTATCCCATTGCAAAGCTCACTAATCTCCCATCTCAAATTATATTTCTTAAGATTATGAGAGACTCTCCCAATCATTGGAACCATCTTATGTAACCATTATTTGAGATGAATTTCCCTCATCCTCATTTAGCAGGATGGGAGGCATCCTTATCTGGTTCTAAGGATAATATCTTGCAACAATGTGAAGAAATGTTTATCAATGTTTATGAAACTATCGATACTTCTCTTTCTTTCAAATTTCCTGTCGCATATATGATTCTCGATGAGACTATGCTTTGTGTAAATGATCCTCCCTTGTTTATTAGCATCCAAATAGGCAATATTCAATATAAATGAGCATTGATTGATGAGGGTTCTTGTACTTATGTTGATTCTCTTGATTTCATTAAGACCCTTGGATATTTAGAATTCAATCTTAAGTCTACATGTAGTACCTATCAAGGATATAATAGAAGGTAAATGCCTCCTCTTGGGTGTGTGTGGCTTCCCATTACTATCCCACCTAACATCGTTCATGTAAAGGTGATGATCTTTAACTTTCCCCTTTCTTATAACATCTTGGTTGGTAGGCCATGGACTCATCATATGTGACCTATCGCTTCTTCCACTTGACAATGTGTTAAATTACCTCATAATGGAGCCATTTATATGATTCAAAGAGATACTAACCCTTGGAATTTTGAATAATTCCAAGATCATGGTGTTTTCAATATTCCTAATTTTGAAACTTTGCCTAGCGTTCCATTTCATGAGTCACAATGTTTAAATTTTTCTATCAACTCAACCAGAGGTTAAAATGGGCATCTCAATCTCATTGGTAACATTCCTCCAAACCTTTTATAATCTCATGATGATGATCTTGATGAGATTAACTTAAAGATCAAAACTTTTGATCTCATGCCTCATCTCATCTTGCAACTTCCTACTTCTTTATAGCCTCGTAATCATAAACCTCCTTGCGATGACATTCCTATAGTATTATCCAAGAGTCAACATTATATTCACCATGCTTCTTCTGATGATAAAGTTATTCTAGCTTATGTCATTGATCTTCATATGCCAGATTACAATGATGGCTATTCTTTAGATGTTCTTTTATTAGGCGTTCTTGTATAGGCTTGTGATGCTAAGATTGTGTGTTATAATTATTCTTTACTTGAGTCTTTTCATGCATCTGCCCATGTTTCAAAATTTATAGTTCTTGATTCTTGAATTTTTCCTCTTTATCATATAGTAGAGATGGTACCAACACCTCTAGTTTCTAAGGAGCCCCATAGGACTATGCTCATGGATTGTGCTATGAATGAACCTTACCATTTTAATATCTCTCCTTACTCCTTTCATTGGTTTACCCCTAAGTTTAATGATGCCCTCTTTAGACCTTCTATTGATCCTACCCCTCCCATAATGGAACCTATGTCAGAACTAATTATTATTTCTACTTCCACTATTGTTGAGCCTAGTTCCACTCCTTCCTCATCATCACCCTCTTTTGGTGATGGTTTTCTTCCTTTACATAATATGGATCCTCTACCAACTAAATGGGTCAATGATTCATCTCTTTCTTCTTTTAGGCCTATTACACCTTCTCCCATGAGTGTTTCTCCTTAAAAGTACTCACAAGCATATTTATTGCTTCCATGGGACATATAATCACTCTTCTACCCATTATCATAAGTTAAAAAAATATACTGATAACTTGCATCCTTCTTCCCCATCAATAGACACTATCTTACCTCCTCCAAATATCCTTCTTGAATATATACCTAAGTATGGTGAGAGTTATTGTCTATGGCACCAATGTGGTACACATCACACTAATCATTGTCATATCCTTTAGTAACATCTTAAGGACCATCTTATAGCTATTCCTAGACCTTATACCATTCCTCCCATATGCCATTCTCACAAGAAGACCCCTCCTTCTTCTCCCATAGCTACACCTCCTATGGTCCCTTCACCACATTCTGTCCCTCCACCTATGGTTCCTTCTCCACTCGTGGACCCTCCTTCACCCATGAATCCTTCTCCACTGGTGATTATTGCATCTCCCATAGATCCCTTTCCCATGTATTATTTTGACCATCCTTTTCCCAATTTCCCTCCTTAGTTGGATCCAATGATTATTCTTACTTTTTATTTGAGGAAATTAAAAAAGAAGTATTTTCCTAGTATTCAAAAAAGATTGATGAGACATTAGCAGTAGTTCATATTCATTTTCATAGATATTTATCCAATGTCTTAGATAATGTGTGTAGACATATTTACCAATATTTATTATCACATTCATAGTGATTTATCATTATATTTTGATTGGATGTGTGCTCCAATATTATTTATATTTTTTATTATATCATTTAACACTATGACAAATTATTTCTTATCTTGTATCATGTTTCTCCTTTTTGTTGTACTATAGTTAGCTTATGTTTTTGTTTTACATTTCACACATACTTGTCTTTTCCTTATCATTGATATTTTTCCCTTATCATTGTTTTTTTTTCCTTTAGATTTTTTTTCAAAACTCTTCCCTTGTATCTTCATGATTGTTTGCTTTTTTATATTTATTTTTCATAAATAGTTGTCATGGTGACTTAGTATATATACCCTCTTCCCTTTGATTACTATCTCCTATTACCATGTGATCAGTTTGTAAACAATCTTTCTCATTACTATTTCCTTTCACTGGTCCTCATTTGGATCTCCTCTTTCCCTTCTTCCCTTTTTAGCAAACTAAGCATATGCACAGTTGAGACTTGAGATCACATACTTGTTCATTATCAAGCCTAAGTGTCCTGGCTAGTCTTTTGTCTTGGTTTACTTAGCTTCTTTTAGCCTTAGCCTACAACTCATTCATGTGTAACACTATCTCTCTCATGATTGGTCATTCCAAATCCATATGGAGGAGAAATCTTAAAAAATCCTTCAAAAGAAAGTTAAAAGCCAAATCATTTAAACAAAAGGAAATGGTATCAAAAGGCATAAATATCTTAAAGGTCAAATCACCCTTTAAAATGTGATTCAAAACACATCTCCTTCTTCTAGTTGAAGCTCAAACTCCATAGTTGGCATCATGATAGAGAGATGGTCCTTTGGGGTGTAGTAGGCTAGTAGATTAGAAGAGGATAATTTTTTTAAAAAAAAATTGGTGCTCCCTACTTTCTCATACAAGTACCCAATCTTCGTAGTAGACTGATAGCTCTGTAAGGGGTCCTGAAGAGTAGGGAACACATCGTGGGGAGGTATGTCCATTTTACTTTTCTTTGTACCAATCTACCTTCATGAATTGATCTTAGTAGCACACTTATTTACCTATAAAGCTTTGTGTCTATAAGGAATAGGTGTCCTTAGTACATAGATGACCACTAGTCACTTAGTGTCTTCTCATGTCCTTAGTATGCCTCTTCCCTCCTAAGGTATTCTCATAAGACACCTAAGTATTTCTTCTTACACTCCCTTTTTTATTCCCTTTCCTGCATATTTCCTCTTGGGAAATATTTTCTTACATACTAATCACTCCCCATGGGATTTCATTTGTGAGTTGCTTTTTAAGACCATGGATAGGACCTGACATCCCTCATAAATTACCACCTTTTCCATCCTATTACCCACATCCTTGATTTACCATTCCATATCGTTCTTCTTACCAATCTTGATTTGGTACCCCTTGGGTTTTTCTTTTGTGAGTTGTAGCGTAAGACCAAGGATAGTTACTGACCCTCCTCACAAAAATTTTCAATAAACAAGTCACCATCAAAATTACATATGTCAAATAAGAGATAAGATTCGATTGATTATGAGGTTCCACGCCATTGACATACTTCCCATCTTGATATTTAGTATGTTTTATCTTTACTTCATTTTTATTTCACCTTTTATTTTATTATTTTCTGAGTGCATGTAAGATAACAACCTTTTCTTGAATTTCTCATACTTACCAACTTGAATTAGTATGATAACTTTACGACCAAGTTTTTGCAAATTTTGTTTTTCTTTTGTACTTCCCAGCATGAAAAAGTATAATTGATTGACTTAATTTTGATTTATTTTTTATTACCATTTGTGCCCTTTTACATACCTTCCATTTTATTACATTGCTTTTCATACTTACCAAACTGATATTTAGTGTGATTTTACTTGTTTTAATTTGGTGAAAAATATTTTACATTGGTTTAAAAACAAATCCCCTTTTACCATCTTGTTTGCCATTTTCTTAGATTTTTATACTTAGCCATTTTTTGTTATTACATATTTCCCAACTTGAACTAGTGCGTAGTGCATTTTTAATTGATTATATTATTCTAAGCCCTTTTTCACTTGTTTCTTTTTAACCATGCATGTGTTTTTCATAATTATAGAAAATAAACCACATCACATATATTTCCTATAGCATATACAACAAAACTAAATACATTTGGTAGAAAAAAATATATCTAAAGAATCCATATACACAACCAACATTTTGACAAGAATAACCATCATAAATATAACATACACAACCAAAACCAATAAGCCAAAATGATACATTGTATATACCATGAGTTTGATACAACATATATAGTCATATGCAATGCTTCAACACTAGGGTTGAGCTCCATCTTATCTATCTTGTGGCTTAACCATGCTACCTATTGAGGCCTCAGTCTGTATCCTTTGAATGGTACATTATAATGAGGTATTCTAAGATCTCAATCCATTTAACTATCCCTAAGACATGCTATCTACACATATAAATGTACAAACTTAGTCTACGTCACTACATATGCCTATGTCAGATGGGTCTATATTATTGTATATGCCTACATCATATGTGTCACTATGTCTCGATGTGTAGCTCTCTCATTAACTAGGGCCTACTAAGCCTACCTCTCCCATACACCCATCTATGTTGATGGTTACACCCTCTCTCTCTACATCCATATTTGCCTCATGGCCTCTCTTGCTAGTCTGAACCAACTTGCCTGAGCTGGGGCAGATGGTATACTCAGTGCCTCCAATGTCATGGGGTTGTATGACTATAGAGTCTCATCTAGGATGTCATGGAGTGTTCTCCTAACTAAGGACCCCCATTTATCCTCCTAATCCTTAGGTATGCCTACAAAATCATACAAAATAGATATTAGATCAATGTCATATCTCACACTATCTATCTATCTACCTATTTCCAAACTTAAGAAATAAATCAATCATATTTTTTCTTACCTAGTGTCTTGGCTCATATGGTCTCTCCATCCACATGATCACCTAGCATAGTCTTCCCATCTATGTGGCCTCCTAGAACCTCCTTTATAGGTTACCTCCTTAGCTTAAACCTAGCTATCATGGCTTGTGTCCATCTCAGCCTCTATCTGAGTGGTTTGTCTATCCTCTCCTCTAGCTCCTCTACTAACTCACCAAGGATGACAATGGTCTTTGCTCTCTCCTCCTACCTCCATCAATGTTATATCCTCAATGGTTGTAGATCATCTCTTTATGGAGTTGGTGGTGGTATATTTGTTATCTCTACCTCTACCTCCTCTTGATCTACCCATCATAATGCTCAACCAATCCATGGTCACTCCTAGTATGGCCTCAATATTAGTCTCACTATCAATGGTTTGAGTCCCCTCTTCCCTTATGGCTCTCTCACATGCCAAATCTTCTACTAGGGCATGAGTATCGGTGTCACTAGATGAGGTAGAACCATCTACCTTGGTACCCATGTCATCAGATGTGGCTCTCACCACCATGTGTAGTGTTTTATTACCTCTTTCCTCTCTAGTGTTGGTCCAACTAGTTTCCAGCTCTCCCAAGTAGTCATTAACTAATCATATGGTTATCATACTATGTCAGTAAATCTCACCATCTATAACACTATAATGTGGGGCATGTCCTACACTACCCAGTCTTCCCTTCATCTCCTCACCTAAGGTGACCTATCATCGACCACATGGGACAACCCAACTAATTAATACATAGAAAATCTCTCATATATCCATGTTGTCAATAGTATGATTGGTCCCATTGTCTTATGTCCTTTGACTTGCATCTTGAAAAAATCATGAACAAGTTAGAATTAGATGACATAGCCCATATCATATAACACTCACTCCTCCAACATCATCCTACTCAAGGCTACCATGTATAGTGGTACCTTAGCATCTGACTTATGATAGAGTACTCACTATGTCACAAGGCCTATCATCAGTTTTCAAAGTTTCAAAAATTTTGATATATAAACATCATCCATACTCACCCTCCACCCCAAAAATATTGTCTCTGAGCTTATATCCCACATGGCTAAGGCTCTCCTCTCCTCTAAGTTGTCTGGTATACCTACGGTAACTATTGCTCGTACTATAGGCAATCTAAGGATCATATGGACATCCTCTAGTGTGATAGCCACCTCTATCACATCCCCATCCACATCCCATTTGAAGGCTTTAGTCAACCATTCCCAACAACCAAGGAACATGACCAACACATCCACATTAAGGGAGATCCTACACATATTTGATATACCTCCTAGACCCATGGATACCAATCTAACTTGATTTCCATCTATCAATCTGTCCAACAAATCTAGCAACCAAGACATGTCTACCAACCTCCGAAACCATGGCTATCTCTATAATCAATAAACAACAAAGGATGTATTAGTTCCTCCATGTCATGTATAATCATAATACATTCTTTATACATTCTATTTTTAATAAAAAATAATTATAATTTATCCATTTTCTATCCATTTTATCCTATTTTGGTCCCTCTTACCCTTATTTGGTCATTTTGGGTCATTCTCACCTTATTTTGTCTTTGAACATTCTTTTCCGTGTTTATTCTGGTTCACTAGTCAACCTAGTATGACTGTAATTTCCCTATTTTTGTCTTATTTTTCCTCTTATCTTCTTCTCCCTGGTGTTAAGTTTCTATTCTGACCCTTATAGACCAATTGGACACTTTTCCACTAGGTTTTAGCTTGCAGATTACAGTAGATCAACCTATACCTACTAGGTTGACCATATGGATTTTACCCTATTTTCAACCTACTAGGTCAACCTGGTTGACCTAGTAGGTTCAGTGTGTGAACCCAGTACATTTTCCTCAAAATGTGCATTTTTATCACTTTCTTCCTAAACCCTTTAAACCCATTTTTTGTCTTCCTATTTTATACCCTTAAAATCTAATTTTGTTCATTTTTAACATATATAAATGCTTAAAAACAAATTTTATCAAAAATTCACTTAATTCAATATAAATTTCAAAAAATTGGTTTGAGATTCATAGTTACATACCTATAGTGCACCTGTTGTCACTCTTAGATCTCTCTCTCACCTAGTATGTCATTCCATCACCATATTATATCATTTTGGTCTCTAGATCTCTATTTCCTCTCTTTCACAATTCAAAATGACAAATTGACTTATCTTTTTCCTCTTTAAAACTACTTTTCAATAATTCTAATTCTTTAATTACTTTCCTTTAGATTCTTTATTTTGCTCATATCTCCATTTTTGCTCATCCATTTTGCAAACCATAAAATTTTTTGGATTCATAGTGATGTAGAGATCATTTTCCACTATCATATGCTTATCTTCTAATTTTATTGATTTTTGGCAATTTTTTGCACTAACTTCTACAAGTTCACCTAGTGTGTTTTACATTAGACACATTTACTTTCTTATAGTCTTCTTATTTATTTACAACATTAGGGTAAGTTAAAGGTATGTGTTTTTCAATTTAGTCCTTTCATTTATCTTATTTTTTTCTTAATTCACCATACTTAACATTTGCATTATGTGTTATCATGTTCTATTTTTGAGGCACCATCCCATGTTGCACTTATGTGACCCATGATGAGATTCATCTGGGGCATATGTATACACATAATATTTTCAAACATTTATTAGTTATTAACACTTTTTATCTTATAATATATTGTTGAGTCTCAATCTCTCTGAGTACATGCCTTAAGGGGTGCACCGAGAAAGGGGTGGGTAGACCATCAGTGCTTTGTAAGATTTTTAATCCTTTTGCCAGTTGCCATCCACACACTTGTCTCTTAAAACCTTGAACCTAAGATTATTTCTCTCTTTCCTAACCATTCCTATCATTTTCCATGTTTTATCCCTCTTTTCCTTATTTTATCTCCCTTCTTATTCAACAAACTAGGTCAGCCATCATGGTCAACCTAGTATATTTTCAAGTTTAATTTTCAATAGACTAGGTTGACTTGGTTAACCTAGTGTGTTTTGGGGACACTTTAGCTCTTTTGGTTTGTTAACCTTATAGCTAACCTATCATAGACCTAGTGAGTTGGACTAAAAATTTAAAAGGTCAACCTAGTTGACCTAGTATAGTCGACATGTCTGAAAGTTTTTAGGTAAGTTACTACTATATATACAAGGTCACTCCTTACCATTTCATAAGATAGAGTTAAATTAATTGAATAAGTGAGAATTAACATCTATTTATTGACCATTCTACTTGAGGAATAAAGCTTTAGGGTTCAATACTTTATTTAGAGCTCTGATCTTGTCTTGTGGAGAAGTCTTTTGGATGCTTAGGTAGGTTGTATAGCCTAGAGCTAATTTATCTTAGTTATCCTTACAAACCATAACAATCTCTTGTGAAGCACCTTGACCAAAGGAGATATTGAGGTTTTTTAGGTTCATCTTAAAAGGAAATTATTCCTAACTTTATTTATCCTTTGTAAGAGTAGATAGATAATGTAGTATGTATTCTTCTATTCCATGTATTAAGATTTCGTATACATTGACATGATTATATGTCTCCTCTAAATGTTTAGTTTAGTTGTTTATTTGTTTTGTTCTAACCCCCACTTTTTACCACAAGCTTTGGTGCACACTAAACTAGTTTACTTTTCTTATTATTAGAATAATTTACTTTCTTTTTTATTAGCATAAGTGAAATATCAAATCATAGGACTCTTTTAGGGTTATTATGTGATTATGTTAGAATTTAGGCTTTAAAACCCTTCCTAGCATGATATGTTTTGATAAGTGATACAAGTGATCCCCTAATTAGGTCTAGTGGATCCCCATATGGGTCATGTTCCTACTTAACAAGTATATACCCAATCGAAAGTGTAGGTGTGCTCTATCTTATCCAATCCAGGATTAATTCATGTACATCATGCAATTTTGATTGCATATAATGCCAAGTCAATTTTAATATGTTTTTTTCACTTCCTTCATAGCATGAATGGTCCATATTTCCCATTCAAGGACCTAGAAGTTGATAGAGATGAGTTATAATGCATTAAGTGAAGATTGGTCAGAGTTCCAATATGCATAGTCACCTACATCCACATGTAGGCATGTACAAACAATTTGAAGGCTAATTAATACCCAAGAAATAGGTTATGCACATTCCCATGAATTGAATAGAGATTATCAAGTCATATATGTCTCATAGTGTAAACTGTGTGATCATTGTAAAACCTATAGTCAACCAAAGTTGGAAAAGCTGTTATGTGGGATCAATTACCTTAGTTTCTTTGAAAGAGGTTTTGCTCTCACTAAGTAATATCTGGTGATGAAGATTTATGGAATATGAGATAGCCTAGACTTGTCTCTATTATAGATTATGCATAGTAGTAACATATCAACATGATAGGAGCTATATTTGGTCAATAGAAGATAATGTAAAGGAGCTCCCAATTCAAGAAATTTTTCATTGAATACATTCAGTAGACTACAATCCCTTTTTAGTCTACATGAACTTATAACTTGTAGTGACCTTTGGTTTATTGAGGATAATGGTGTGAGAACATGATATCAAATCATGGGGTAGGTTCACACATGTATGGAATGTCCTAATAGACCCATTGGATTTAATGGTGTAATGAGAGTTAGGCATATGATCACCACAAGAACATCATGACTATGCATTAAGTCAAATGAGTTTAGAATAATAGTGATAATGAAGAGTAAAGAATGATCCATGATTCCAAGGCATAAGATGAAGTACATTCATTTTTGAGATATCTATAATGGGTTTAGAGGATCCAAATGTGTGAATACAAAGCTTAGGCCTGAATAGTCACCTACAGGGACTCTTGAAAACACCTACAGTCTAGTTCATACATAGATTGGCCTAAATCCATAAGAGAAGGTAGAGTTGGCTAAGGATCAGACACATGAAATGAATGAAGTTTTATAATAAATTGTAGAAGGGTAATGGAAATTTTCATGTGTCTCTCATATATATCAACATTTACATGATTCATTTGAATTATTCCAAGTTACCACCTACATGTGACACAATACATAGTCAAAAACTAGTTTAGGCATATGAAAAATGAAAGTTGGATTGGTATGCAGTGGTGTAAGATAAAGATGAATATAATAAAAAATACTCATAATGATATATCACATTTCATATGACTCTTAGGGATAGGATAAACATATCAAGGACTAGGTCTCTAACCTTAGCCTATAGTCAACCAAATCCTTCATAGTACATAGACCTAGTGAGCCATTTTTGAGAAACTTGAATTTTTGATGGATTTTTAAGCATGATAAAGTTATGAAAATTTGTTTATATCATAAATATGACTTAGTATATCTCTTCATATTTCCACTTTGACCAGGTGAATAGGGGAGATGTAATCTATTTTGTCTCAGATGGAGGGCACTCCCTAAACAAGATAACCTATAGTTTGGTATAAGAAGAGTGAAGTGGATGAAAGATATAGTATTTAATGATTGTGTGATGTTTTATAAGCTTGTGATAAAAGTGAATAGAGATATAAAATGACTTATAGTCATTATAAATGCTAAGAAGGGTCAAACATATAAAAAGTATAGTTAGGCCTAGAACTAGGCCTAAACCCTACACGATGCCTAACATCATCCATGAAGCTACATAAACATTTAAAACCATATGATTAAATTTATGGGAGAATGAAATACTATTTTTAAACATTGGATGGAAAATAACATCACATAGGTAGTCAACTTGGCCTTTTTCCTCTCAGACCTATTTAGAATGCATTGTAAGAGCTCGAGGGCCATGTTCTTTCACTCACATCTATACAAACCATGTGCATGAGACCTCAAGCACTTTAGGAGAGTTGATAGGGGTCCTATAATTTTAATTTTTGAAATTAGTTCTAAATTTGGACATTAGGATTTATGAACAATCATTAACAATCTAAACCTCCTAAAAACCTCCTAAAACCATTGCTTGGACCCGATGGAGAAAGAATTTTAAAAAATGCATAAAAAATGGGTCAAATAGATATGAAAGTAACTTAAACATGCTTTTAACTCTCCCAGGTCCCTTGACATCCACTTTTGTCATACTATCATTTGTACAGACAAGTCTAATACTATGTTTCTTATAGGATTTGAAGTGGGTTGTATGTACAAAAGAAAATAAACAAGTGAGGATCACTTAAATATCTATGTGGGGACATTTTTAATATTCTAGAACTCAATTCTCACCATGGTTTTGAATTAAAACCTCTCTTATACATTTTTCATTATAGGCAGTCTAAATGAGATAGTGAAATGGAAAAATGATTGCCTAGTGAGATAGTGATCACGGTGACTTGGAAAATTTTGAGGATTACCTAATGGAGTGGAAGGTAAAGAGGTTATAAAAAAGTGTCCTACATCCTTTATAATTCATCTCCATGAACAATTTTAGGTTACTTAGGTGAAAAGTGTGAGGATAGACCTAGAGGGCCAGTGATGAATGAGTACAGGCAATGAATGACAAGTGACAAGGGTGAATTCATCAGTTAGGGAAGCATAAATGACTTACACTAACATATTCTCTACTTTATCATGTCAAATCATATGTGTTAAATCTCCTTATGGTAGTTTTTGACAATCAAGTGAACCCCTCACTATCATAAAGGTAGTTTCAAATCAAGACAATGAAGGGTTTATGCCAACTTGAGGAAGGTTCTCTATTTTAGATTGACACATATTCATGATAGCCTCTTAACTTATTTTACACTTCATTCCATGGAAATTTTTACTGGTTTCTAGAGTTTGACACTTGGTCTTGTGACCCTTCACATTCACTTATTTTTTCTCTTCTCCTATGTATATATATTCAAGCCTTTTTGGCTTTATAATGGATCCACAATTGGTATGGCAAAGCCCTACTAGTTTTGACACCTTATTTCATTCATTATCTACAATCTCTTGCCTAACTGTGTTAAGTGGTGTGTGTGGTTGACAAGTGATGAGTATGCTCTCCTTGCTTTTATTTCTACTCTTGTATGTTTGTGTGAGTGATCTCTTCTAACAGGTTTCATAAAGTGTATTGTATGTTAAGTGTGTCTTGAAATGTGAGAGTGACTATTAGTGTATTGTATCATACCTTCTTTTTACCCACTTCTAGATAGGCATAACAATCTACCTCTATGAGAAATACTTATGCTAGAAGGACATAGAGTTAAAGTCAATTTGAGTAGTCTTCTTTCTTAAGTACAGATGCACATTTTTTGTGTGGTTTATTTTATGTTTCCTTCTTCCATTTTCACCCCTAATAGTGATTAGTCTAGTGTAGTGTGATCCTAAGAGATAAATCAAGGGAACTAGCCCTCTCAAACCTAAAGATCTATCTCTTGTAGTAGTTTGCCTATGAAGGAAGATAGTTATATGTTCTCCTAAAATGTAGAAGGTATACTTGACTTCTATAGGGTATAATTTTAGGCTACAATAGTAACATTGGATATGAATCTATGGCATAAGTTGTAGTGATGGATCCTGAAATATAACTTTTTTGACGTGAAGAGACAAGATCTTATCCTTCAACTATTATTTATACCTTTGGGGCCTCTAAGTGAAAACACATCACTTTGATCACATATAATAGTCAAATGAAACTTTATTCCATGAGAACTATATCTAAATCCACCTAGAATCATGTTTTCCCTACTATTCAAGATCTTGGAAACACTAACAACAAATGTTGTCAAATTTGAAGCTATAGTTGGGTGTATGTGGATGGAGTTGGGGGATAATTCCATGGAAATTTCTTGCAATCTATATTATTTATGAACACAAAATATATGTGTTATGTCCATAAAATTTATTATTATTTTAATTTTAGGTTTAGGATATCAAGCCATAACACATATGTATTTTAGTATTAGGAATGTGTATGCATTCCTAACACGAAAAACATGTAAGCATAATAATGAAGGTGTTTTAAAAGCTAAAACTATTTTTAAAAACCCACTAGATCCCCCTAAATGTCTCATTTGCATTTTCCATTTATTGTCTTGTGCCATCACCAGATCCCCTTTTTCTCTACTAGTTGTGCTACCATGTGATCTTCGTTAGAAATACGAAAACTTCACCACATTAATTATGCTACCACAAAGAAGAGGTAAGAGATAAAAAATAAACCTAATAACCTTAATTTTTTGTATTTTTTTGTCATTTTGATTATTTGATTGATAAATTATGTTTTTTTAATAGAGAGCTTTAGTTCAAGATGCCACCTTTCTAACCTTCCTCTTAAACCTCTTCCTAACCCTCCCCCTAAACCTTTGCCTATCCTATATATCCCTCTTATAGTTCCAAAATATCCCATAAGTATTCAAGAGGACCTAAATTCATGTATAGTGGAAAATAAAATTGAAATTGAGAAAATAATTAGGATAATGAGGGACCCCACTCTACCAACATCTACTGCACCTCTCTAGCCAATACCCTAGAGTCGATAATAGGTTGAGTTGACTTAGTAAAATTGATAGATGGGAATTATATAGGGATACATGTAGGGCTTATTATACTAAAAAATTGTTATCAAAAGAGGTGAAGAATAAAGATATTAAAAAATGTAAAAAAAAATTCCTTATTCATTAACCAACCACCAATGCACCATTTCCACTTACTGCTAAATGTTTCCCTATCCATCAATGCTAGCATAACTTGATTAAATACAATTTATGTGACCGATGGTGGATGGTGTTTTATTATCCACAATTTAATAACCATGAGATCTCATTGTCTTTTTTGAAGAAACTCTATTGTGAGTTTTTCTTAAATGAGATTCCAAACTATTTTGATTATGTTAAGTTTCAAGGTTGAGGGAAAGGCTCTGCATAGGATTGATAGGTGTATGTTGTGCACCTAATCAAAAACTTATAAAGATACCTACCTATAAATGAATTCATCACACAAATCCCTCTATGGTGAATGATTTCATGTAGATTGACATTGTGCATGCACTTATTGCACTTATTAATACACTCATTCAGCATACAAGTAGGTTTTCAGAGATTGATGTTGGAGATACTCCATGTAATGTTTGTACCAAACCCATGCCTACATATATTATGGTGATATATGAATTATACCTTCATATGATGATGGTGGTGATTTAGAGGGCTTGGATGATATATTCTTGATGGATGAGTTTTTGGCACACACATTTGGTGTGCACATGTTAGCTGCTACACTCATGCAAGTATCTTCCATATAAATTTCATGTTAAATTTAAGTTATATTTGAAAAATTTAAAGCTAAAAATTAATTTACACATTGATTGAGTAATATATATGTGATTTTATGTTATAGGAGGTTCCTTAACCATCACAATCCATAGGTGCATTCTTTGATCTTACCCAATCTATTATTACATTTATGGAACCATCTAGTGGACCATCCACTACTACATCCATTTGTGTTAGTCCAACACCATTTATGTATACAGAGGTAAAATTTTGAGTTAATATTATACTCTATGCACATTTACTCTATTTATATTCATTATTATACTTAACATTAATCTATCTATCAAGGATCTCAAAATTTGAGTACACTATTATTAAATACACTCTTGGTTTAATAAAGGAGAAAAAATTTCCATATATCTTCAATAGTTTATATAAAACTAAGAAATGTTGGTTTTTTGGTTGATGAATGGAGTAGACACTCTTCCATCATTTTGAGTTGAGACAGAAATACACATTACTATTGCAATGTCATTTTCATAAGCACTCATATAGGTACATATTGACGTATAATTTTGAATTGTAAAAATAGATTTAGTTTATTAATTTTACTACAGGTACTTGGGAAAATATAACTTATGTGAATGTATTGTGTATGAATGGTTGTTAAATGACATCTGAAATTCTAATTTAAATAATTAATACAACACCTTCTCAAGTTTATTCATCATTTCACGTGCCTGTTCATGTATTTAAACCTATCATCGACCCAATTGAGTGTTAGAAGTAGGTTAAGCAAGATCATGAGCTTGAAGTAAGTGCATGTTTAAATGATTTTTTTTATTATAGTTTAAAATCAATTTCTTAAATTCATTTCATGTATAGTATGTTAATTTTCTAATAATATTTGTATTTGAATAGGTTCAGCTACAAGCAACCTATCAGTGTAGGACTCGTAGTCAAAACTTCGAGTAATCCAAGGCATTCAATGGATATCCATCTATAAGTAAGGCATCCTGAAGAGAGTCTTATTAAAGGAAGGCAAATATAGGGAGGCTATTTAATGACTAAGATGTCTTATATTATGTACTTTTTTGTATGCCTATATGGCAATGCATGCATTTTTGGCATTGTATGCATAAATGGCATTCACCTGAAATTAGATACTATGTTGTTAGATGATGTAATTTTTTGTATGCCTATATGGAAATATATGTATTATTGACATTGTATGTCTATATGGTATTCACCTAAAATTATAGCATGTCCTTATTTTATATGACTTTATGGTTTTTATTATTTTGTATTGACATGGTTTTCATTATTATTTTGTATGATTTTATGGTTTTTATTATTATCAATAATGAAGTTTAATGTTTGACCATTGATCCACATTTGAGAATGGAACATTATTTATACTTATATTACCATGAAGTGTAATGTTTGACCATTTATAAATAATACTACTTTATCTAGTTTCAAATTACTTATACCCATTTATTCAAGTTATGTAAATTATGTAAGAGCATCAGCTAAAAGACCCAAGTTTGTACATATTAATCAAAAGGAATCAAGTAGGTTATATTATAGTCAATAATAAGCACTTTTATTCTTCAAAATATCATGTATGGTTATGTTTAAATGATTTTTGGTATTTTGAGGCCTTTATATAGGTGATATCACTTGATGGATCTTTCCTTCTTAACTCTCTTAAGGGAAACATACAACTTTGGAGACAGTCAATTTGAGTCTTCAATTTGAGTCTTGATATAAACTCTTTACAACTTGGGAATTTATGTGTTTGAATAAATCCATATTTTATAATAATTAAAGGACTAAGATATTTTCACTTGACTCAAATAAATCCTTTGTATGGGTTCAAACATCCACTAAGACACTTGATAATCCAAAACCTAAACTCTATCTCAAGACTACTATAGGATTGTTTCAGAATAATTATGCCTTAAGAATTATATTTTTGACTCTTGAAATCCTTATATAGTATTTTTAAAGTCCTTTAAATATCTATATATTAAATTTATTGTTAATAAACCAATTTTCATTCATTTTTTTCTTAAAAAGATCAATTTTGGACCAATTTTGTGTTTTAGGTCTCTAAACCTAATTGGCTCTTAGTAGGTCAAATAACTTATTAGGTTATTTATCCACTTAAAAATAACTTACTCAAGATATGTTAATGATAAAAAAGGTGTCTCAAGTATCATAAAAATATTATTGACTTCATCTACAATAATTCTCATCCAAATTGTTCTTGCTTGTCTTGACAAATCAACACCTATAGGAAATACTGTCACAGTCCATGATTTATTCTCTCAAAAGTCTCATTCATAAAAATAAATATTAAAATAATTTATAGACATGATCCTTAACATTATTTTTAAAAAAATTAATTCCACTAGTTGAAAACAAATATATGAGTCTTTTAATGTCACTAAACCCTGTTTTCGAGTTTTTTTGAGTTTTAGAAGTCGAGATCTTATTATTGATTATTCATAAAATCTAAGACTTACCCAATTTGTTCAAAACTTAAAAAATAATCTTATAAGAATCATTCAAGTAATCCAAGTTTAATTTTTAATTCATTCATGAGTTTTCACATGATATAAGCGATTGAGAAGACTATCCTCATATAAAAATAGGGGTATTCATTTACCGTATGTTTCGGTTTCTTGGTTCGGATCTCTTATTGCTCTGCGAAGAGTGGCGGGCTGATGATCAGGTGTTTCGATTCGATTTGAGCTTTGGCCTGAGGCCACTGTTAGGATTGTCGATGCCCGAATCCCAACTCACCCACCCAGTAACAGACTTGATTGAGTTCCAAGGAAACAAACTTTAATCTAAGCTCAAACACATTATAGACTTGAATGAATCACATTTATTTATGAATAATAAATATGAATACATAGGTTTAAAACAAATATTATCCTTTATTGACAAGAAATTTACCAAAACATAATTATAGAACCTTGTTGAGTAGACTGTAAACCGCCATTAGTCTCTCGAGTGGTGTAATCTAGAATTTTTATCCTGTTAAAGGTCTTGTAAGGCTGAAATGTGCTAGGATATATGATGATCATTTTGTTATATAATTTTAAAATATTTAAGTGTGTATATTTAATTGATATTATTTCTTAACTTCTCCAACTTAAGTTAGTAAATGGCCTTTTAAAATAGTATTCTATTATATTTTACTTTAATTTATCCAATGAATATGACTATGACTTCTATAATCCCTCTAAGACACAATGGTCGTGAAATAGTCATATTTACCTCAAAATTCTAGTTACAAGTGCATTGATGGCCCTCCTTCATTCTCCTTGCATCCTTATACATCATTATTTAGCTTCTAATAGCCTCTTTGAGATGAATTTCAATCATGAAATCTCTCTCTCTCTCTCTCTCTCTCTCTCTCTCTCTCTCTCTCTCTCTCTCTCTCTCTCTCTCTCTCTCTCTCTCTCTCTCTCTCTCTAGGATTCATGAAAACATTTTCTCTCTCTTAAGGAATCAACCTTATACATCATTATAATAGTCTCTTGAAGATAAATTATAGACTTGCATATAGATGTAATGATTCATGAGAGCTTACACAAACCCTAAAAATTCATGCTTGAAGTTCAACCCTTGATTAAGAAGCCCAAAATGAACCTTTAATTGAAGCTAAAGATGTAGTTGGAGAATTCCACTTTCGATGCTTCTTGACTAAAAATAGAACTAAAAACATGTTTATAGGGTAGTAAAATGTCTAGTACCAGGTTATTTTCCTCCCATCATGCCTATTTGACAAACCCACCACTCATTTCAAGCTCAATAATTCCCTTCCCAACATAAGAAAAATGCAAAATTTTAGCCTAACTTCAGACATGCATAAAATAAAAATAGTAAGTTATATAGATGAAATATAAGATCCATCATGTGAATTTTAAATACATATAATTTAACCTTATATAAAGTGAGTATAAACTCATATAGCAATGCATGGCACAAGTTGTAGTAATGGGTCTTGAAATGCAACTTTTTGGTAGTGAAGAGACAACTTCTTGAGCTCCAACTAGCATTTATACTTATGGGACTCCCAGGTGAAAATACATCACTATGAACACATTTATATTGGAAAATTACATATTATCAAACTACCATGATGTAAAAATATACTCATAAGCACATTTTCACTACTATTCAAGAACACAAAAACACTGACAATAAATGTTGTCAAAGTTGAAGTTATAATTGGAAAACCCCATTTATGGTGCTTCTTGGATGAAAATGGTGTTTTAAAAATGTATGGAGGGGAGGATAACATCCAATACTAGGTTCTTGGCCTCCCATCACACCTGGTTGATAAAACCACCACCCATTTTGGGCTCAAGAATGCCCTTCCCAACATAGGAAAAATGTAGTTTTTAGCCTAACTTCAAGCATGCATACAATGAAAATAGTAAGTTGTATGGATGAACCATAATATCCCTCTTTTATATGTGAAATATATATAATTACATTGTGGATCAAGTTAGTATAAACTTAAAGGGAAATGCATGTCATAAGTTACAATAGTAGGTGCTAAAATGCAACTTTTGGGCAATGAAAAGACAACTTCTTGAGCTCCAACTAACATTTATGCCTTCGAGACCCCCAAGTACAAATCCATCACTCTAAACATGTCTATATTGTAAAATTACATATTCTCAAATTACCATGACATCCAATTCCATGTTAAGAACCTCTATTAACTAATACATAAAATACACACAAACACTGAATATATTAATAAAATATTCCTTTTTGGTGGGGAGGAATAACTCCATAATCACTTGCCACCTCGAGGGGGATACTTCCATAGATCAATGCTCAATTAAAATTATTATTCTTCATGCATTACAATGGGTTATTCTCTCTTATTTATACTATTCTAATCTACCCAACTCCTTATTCTTATGCATGTGGTACTAAACCACTATTCATTATTCTACTATTCTACCCCTCTCTAAGTACATTACCTTCCATCCCCCTTAAATATGTTTCACCCTTGAAACATGATAAGAAATAGGAGGAGGACCAAATTAAGGTTAGACCATACATATGAAAATATGTTGAAGACCAAATAGAGGCATGTTCATGTTTCCTTTTTTGCTTCAATTTCTTTTGCCTATGCTTCAATATGAACATGTACACCAATAAGGTGAACATGAGAACTATAACTAAAGGTTGAAGTTCAATTTTAACCATGATGATCATATCCTCAAATTGAGAGCAAGTGTGTTCAAAATAGTCATCATGATGAATGAATTGAGGATATATGCCATCCCCCTTAGCATTTTTCTCTAAGAGATTTCAAGACTCATTTCCCTGCTTAGGCTATGCAATCGTTAGCTTGGTCTCATCAAGGGCCTACGCAATCATGGTGATTTATTGAATGGGCTAATCTAGAACCTATTGAGGTGCATCCAAAATAGAAACAATGACCTCTATAGAGAGATATTTAATGGCTTGGAGAGGTGGTGTTGTGTTGAGTTGTTTCTAGTTGATGTGATCTTGAGAGAGCTTAGCCAAGCCCACTACTTCCATCATTGTCTGAGGGTGCCACATTTGAACCTCCACTCAAATCTTATCTTGAATTCCGTTGATGAAGCAATGAATGAATAATGTAGTAGAGGTGACATTGGTTAATGTTTTAAACGTAGTCTGATATTTACTAATAATACTAATTTTTTGAAGTTGAATTAATGCATTAGTGAGATTACCACTAGAGAAATTGAAAAACCCCATGAGAGCTAAAGGATTGGACATCAGTTTCAACCAAAAATTCATCCTTTATAATATGACCAATATTTTGATTTTTTTGATTTTTTGATTTTTTTTTACAACATAGTAGTAGTCACTAAAACTAAGATAACTTTAAAAATACCAAACAAAATTCAAAACTTTAAAATGTTATGAAAAGCTAAGACAAAAGTGCATAAAACTTGGAAAAAAATTATCTCAATTAGTTACCATTTATGAGCACTTTTAATAAGAACAATCATATTTTTTTGGACAAAAAATGAAGATCTGCACTTCTTAGACTTGCTCCATGAAGCTCCCAAATGTGCTTGCAATAGAAATCACGATCATGAAAACAACCCTAAAAAGTGATTTGATACCAAATGTTAAGAACCTCTATTAACTAATACACATAAATACTAAATATATTAATAAAATATTCCTTTTTGGTAGGAAGGAATAACTCCACAATCACTTTCCACTTCGAGGGGGATACCTCCTTAGAGTAATGCTCAATTACAATTCTTCTTCTTGATGCATTACAATGGATTATGCTCTCTTATTTATACTATTCTAATCTACCCAACTCATTATTCTTATGCATATGGTACTAAACCACTATTCATTATTCTGCTATTCTAACCCTCTCTAGGTACATTATGGTCCACCTGTAAGCACATTTTCACTATTATTCAGGAACTTGGAAACACTGATAACAAATGTTATCAACGTTGATGTTATAGCTAGAGAACTTCATTTTAAATGCTTATTGAATGAAAATTGGCACTACCAACATGTCCATAGGGAAAGATAACATCTATTACTAGGTTATTAGCCTCCCATTATGCCCAATCGACAAACCCACCATCCATTCCATGTTTAAGAACACCCTTCCCAACATAAAAAAAAACTTTTTTAAGCCTAATTTCAGACATGCATAAAAAAAATAGTAATTCATATGGACAAACCATAAGATCCCTCTTATTCATTTTAAATACCTCTAATTTCACCCTAGATCAAGTGAGTAGAAACTTATAGATCAATGTATGGAATACGTTGTAGTAATGGGTCCTGAAATGTAAGCTTTTGGAAGTGAAGAGATAATTTCTTGAGCTCCAACTAAAATTTATACCTCTGATACCCTTAAGTGAAAATCCATCACTCCAAACATGTTTAGATTGTAAAATCACATGTTCTCTAATGATCATGATGTCCAAGTCCACCAGTAACCACAATTTCACTATTGTTTAGGAGCATGAAATCACTGATAAAAAATGTTGTCAAAATCGAGGCTATAGTTATAAAACTCTATTTTTAGTGATTCTAAGATGAAAAATAGTTTTTATAACACATTAAAATGGGTGGATAACATCTAGTAATAGGTTTTTTTCCTCACATCACACCTGATTGACAACCTACCACCCATTATAGGCTCAAGAACACCCTTTCCAAAACAAGAAAAATGTAAATTTTTTGCCTAACTTAAGATATGCATAAAACAAAAATAGTAAGTCATATGGACAAACCATAAGATAAATAATATACATGTTAAATACCTATAATTTCACTCTAGATAAATTTATTATAAACTTAGAGAGTAATGCATAACACAAGTTGTAGTAACAGGTCCTGAAATTTAACTTTATGGGAGTGAAGAGATAACTTATTGAGTTCCAACTGGCATTTTTGCCTTCGGGACCCCTAGGTACAAATCCATCACACTGAGCACATATATATGGTGAAATTACATGTGATCCAATGACCATTATGTCCAAGTCCACCTATAAACACATTTTTAGTACTATTTAGGAGAGTATAAATACTAATAATAAATATTGTCAAAGTTGAAGTTATAGTTGTAGAACTCCATATTTGGTGCTTCTTGACTGAAAACTAGCATTGATAAAATGTCTAGAGGGTAGGATAACATATAAGACTAGGTTATTGGCCTTTCATAATTCATGGTTGACAAACCCACCACCCATTTTGGTCTAGTTCTTGTTCTTAACCTTAAGACATGATATTTTATACACTAAAAGTGGTCTACATTGAAAATAACTCATCTAAATGGGTTGAAATTTGGTAGATAACTCTATCATAACCCCCTCCATGAATTATATTTAGTATCATCCTTTTAATACCTTTCAAAATTTCTAAATATATGATTATATCATTCAATTTTATAAAAGTCAAGATAGTTAGGGTTTTGAAATAAAGAAAGTTGTATATCTCCAAATGTATTACTTCAAACATGTATTGAAACCTTACCCACACTTGGTAACTAATCATCTTAAGAATATATATATATATATATATATATATATATATATATATATATATATATATATATATATATATATATATATATTCTTAAGATGATTAGTTACCAAGTGTGGGTAAGGTTTCAATACATGTTTGAAGTAATACATTAGGAGATATATATGATTTTAATCTTTTTAATTCTATCTAAATAATCTTATAAGTGACTTTGTGTAATTAGACATGTCTCTAAACAATCACAATAAGAGTTTAGGAGACTAAAATTATCATATCTCTGAAACAATTAAGAGATGGAGCTTGTAACTTTATAGGTGGTTTGGGTAAGTTGTATATAATGTGTATAATGTGATTAGATAGTCTCAAGATGTAGATATAATCATGAATGATCCAAAACATACCTGAAACATAGGTGTTATTAGGTAGATTTTTAAGTTTTTTTAGAATTAACCATAAGAAAGGACATAAATTATTGAAACCATCTAATTAATGATTGAGTTAAGGGTCATATGGAGCTGATATAAGTGGTATAATGATTTTAGGCTGAGTATAAAAAGAGATAAATTTGGATTTCATATATTTAAACTTGAATAAAGGCTAGAAGATTAGTATTTTGAAAGTGCAAGTTTAAATCAAGTCTTAAGTGAAGGGTGAAACACTATGTGATAGGCTAGGAGTGTCAAGGTAGACAAAACAAAATTTGAAGAGGCATTGGAGAATATGAGTTTATGAAAACATTTCATTCAATTAGGAAATTTACATTAGTAAGCTTCTTTTAACTTAAAGAATATGAAATTCTTTACTAATAGTGCTAATTGTGTGAAGGTGGAAGCTTATTTGGCACCACTAACCTATAATAAATTGTTAGTAAGTAATTAAAAATGAAATTTATGCATGTAATATCTTAAAAATCAAAAACATTTGGTATAATTCATTGCATCTATATTTTACAAGTCAACATACCTGCACATTTCAATCCAATGAACCACTAAGATCTGCTCTAATCTTGATAGTATCAAAAATAGCTTCATGGTCTGACTCAAAAACTTTCCATAGATTCTTATTTAATGGAATCCCATGGTATTTTTGTAATTTGATTTTTCATTGAAAAAATCAAATTTGAATAGTGTAGTATCTTCCTATGCATTCAAATTCTTCAAAAAACCATACATCTAAATTTTTGATAGGATATCATTGAAGCTAAGTTCCAATGACTACATAGAACTAGTGAGATAGTCAATGTTTTATCCATATATGATTGGGGAAGTCAATTTTTTATTTCCATATACACACCGACATAAGTAATAATGTGTTCCCTCTTCATTGTCCTCATCTATAATAACTAAAAAAACATTCCATGTATCACAAAAATAAATTTTAATGACACTATCAAGATAGATAATGAGAATGAATAGTACATAATGATTAAAATTCTACCTGACTGCACTATATCAGAAACATGGTAAAAATCATGTGCTGATGCCATATCTATAAGTTGTAATGTTGGTAGAACCTAATATGTGTTGATTGAAATTATAGGTCTGCAACTCCATTCATCCACCCACTCTTGTAACTCACACTCATTCCAAATAGATTCCATGCATGCAAAATAGAAACATGCCAAGTGTCTCATATGAATAGTCTAATAACTTGAATTTGAGATATGAAATGAATGGAGATTACTTAAACCCATTAGAGTCATATAATCCTCATAGTTTACCAAGTGTTCTTCCTCCATTAATTACAAATGTCTATGAACATTATAATTTGCTTGAGAACTATGACACAGGTTCTCATTACACCAATGAGCCATAGTTTTTACATTAGGAAAATTAGCAACTTATTTAAATTTAAACTCCTCCCTTTAAATGGATCTTATTACACATGCTTTAGCACCATTATGTTCCCAATTTTTTTATTTCTGGCCTTAGTAAAACTCCAAAAATATTCTATACAAGTGGTAATGTGCATCATGGTCAACCAAAAAAACATTTGTGCATTCTTGAATTATGATGTGCAATTATCTGACCAAATGCAATGTTGATTGAAAGTAATGTTCCTCTTGTTAGAGGTACAAGATGATTGAGAGGGGTGTGAGTCAATCAACTAATCTTTCACTTTATAATCACTTATCATTCATTCATTAGCATTCATGAATCAACACAACAAACATATGCAACTAGATTACCATCAAAGCAAGGAAACCACATTCAAAACATGAATAAGTGAAGCACATCATAACACATCTAATGTGGGAAAACCTCATGGGGATTAAAACCCACTTTCAAGCCTGTAACACATGGACTACTTGTCCTATAAGGTATTATAAACATGAAACTTTAGTAAAACACCCATTCCACAAAGAACACCTACCCCTAGTATGGTCAAGTCCTTTTGACAAGACTTTAGTGAAACACCTATTCCACAAAGAGCACTTACCCCTAAGACGGTCAAGTTATTCTAACCTAAATTTAGTGAAACACCTATTTCAAAAGGAGTACCTACCCCTAAGGATGGTCAAGTAATTCTAACCTAGATATTGAGCACCATCCCAAAACCTATGATATGAACATCTCATGATCATTGATTGCTTGCCAATATGATGGAGACACCATAAAAACATATCCCCATTCACTTCTTCACACACTCATAGAAATCCAAAAACACCTTTTGGATTACTCTACACATTTTAGTAATAACTCTATCATAACCTTAGTAAGATGACCAAATGTTCATATACACAGTCCACATTCTGATCTACCTCTCAAATCAACCACCAAGCTCACATAGATAATATCTATCCTTTTCTCATACTCAAGGCATCCAAAACATCCTTTTGGATCACTCTAGACCTCTTCACTCATCCTCAATATTCTAACCTAAAAAAGCACTAGTCTATAATCAAAAATATGACCTATTAGTTATACACATAGTCATAAACTTGCTCTACTCTATAACCCATCAACTGGGCACACTTACTCTCCTTCACCTCTCAACTCTATACTCTTCTTCCACTTAGATCCCTTTTTTACAAGTCTAGAAATCGCTACCTTTGATCTCACCTTTTATAGAGCCATCATGATTATTATCTTTTAGGTCAGCTATAATACTTGTCTTAGCCCTTAAAGCATCTAACATAGCTCAATACCATCCACATAGGTAAACCATAGTAACTATGGGTCATAATTAAGTAGTTATGCCTTTCAATTAGGCCTTATTAGCCCTTATAGGTCTCATGGAGATCTATTCACCCATTTAGCACTTCATTGAGTAAAAAAATAACACAATATCACTTCCAAATGCATAGGTCCACTCAACATGACCTCTTAAACATCTTCAAATGATTAAAGTCATCATTACACACTTCTACATATGCTCAATCTACTCAAACATTAGCCTTGTACTCAAGAACACCATGAATGAAAAAACATTCAACTTACAAGCATTTGTTCATACTAAATATGGACTAGTTAAACCTCTAAAATCCATACAGATGATCTTAATAGAGTCTACAACACTCTTCAATAGCTTAGTCCCCTTGAAACATCCAAATACCATTAGAATAGCTCAAATATCCTTCTCAGGTCACTACAGAACATGGTCAACACATAGTCAAATTTTAATCTAAATAACTATGACTGTACAAATATTTAGACCTTCTAACAAGATTCACTAGATGCACCTTGAAGTTTATACAACTTTTATTTTTACTACATCAAGAAATTCATCATGGATTAAAGTTTATAGCTCAAAAACTACTAACTAATATTCCGTCATAAATTCAAATATTTGAATTCTAATGGTCACTGAGCAACTATTAAAATTCAAACATGCTGACCTCATCTTGTGCACCCTTACAATATTGACTAAATATGCATTGTTGATCTCTTTAGATCAGCTAGGTCTTTATCTTGCAATGCTCACTATTATATCTTAATCAGAACTCCTATGATTATGACACTTGACACCCTTACTACCTTTCAAACACTTTGTTTTCATTTGATTCCCTTATGACACTTGGTAGTCTTTCATGATTTTTTGACTCTTTGACTTGTCCCACACTTTTGATCTTCGTAAGTATGATATGCCACTCACTATTGATCTTCTGTCAAATTAGCAATCTTATGACACTTGTCACTAGCATGTGCAACCTTTGACATGCTGACTTCATACACATAATTGATCTCACTATGTATGATTAAGAATTCACTATTGGATATTATAGACCAATGACCTCAGACTTCAATGCGATTTAATTTGATGGTCTCTGGCCCATCAAAGTTTGCTAGAGTAATTTTGAAGCTTTATAACTTGAGCTAGAAATCACTTCAAGACTCTAAATTTTTAGGGTAGCTTCTTGGCACCATAGATAACATATTTGTATAAAACTTTGACCATTATTGACTATCTTTGTACCTAAATTAAATTCACAAACTTATTGGTTCATACAAATCTGCATGACGTGTAGTGACGATCTGGCTTCTCTTAAGATAATATGCATTTTGCTCATTCCAAATGCTCACAAAATAAACTAGAGCTTTGTCAAGATATCTATAGATGCCTCATAACCTCTTATTTATCCTTATAGACCTACATAAGTTCCATATCTCATAAGGCTATCCATTTTATCCATTTATCATTAATGCATTAGTATCACATGCTCTCTTTGACATCAATGACAATATAATATATCAATGGCCATGCTCAACAATCTCCCCATTTGTCATTGATGGAAAAACACCCTTAGAATGACTTTTTAATATTTTAACATCCTCATAAAACTTCATTCTAATCTTTTTCCCCCTTTGACATTAATGACAAAGGGCCTCTTAGCTCAAATGCATTCAAAAACCTATCTTGAAGAACTTCATGCTCAACTTTATCAACATTATTCATTCAAGTACTATTTAAAAAGCTCAATATACTTACATTCTATCAAGCATATGAAATAGTTACTCTACCTTTGATATGCATGAATTTGAATTTGGACTTCTAATCTTGAGGACCTGAAAAGGATTTCAAGACCAACAGCAAGAAAGGACCACCTTTGAGAGATTATACAAACTCCCCCTAACACTATGCATACCACTTCTTACCTTGAAAGTCTCAACCATGCTCCATGATAATACCCTTATTTTATTATGAACTTATACTAATGAATAAATAACACACAAAATCAACGAAATCAGATGGAACTCACCAAGAAACATCTGAGAGGTATTGCCCCTAATATCACTAAGCCATTGCACCTCTTGAGCATCTTTAGATCCCCACACACCATGAAAAACCACCACACAATCTAATTAGCCTTCTCTCTCAAGATACCTAAAGGACCACCAATATAAATTCATGCCACTAAACCTAAAACAATCTCCTCTACTCTAATCCTTCTTGATCCTTGGACCTGACAAACCGATCAATCTAGCTCCCCCTTTGATCATGAAAACTTCTAAAGCAATCTAAGTTAGCTCCCCCCTAACTCCATGCTCCTCTTTATGCCAACCTAAAATACTTCCCCTTGATATTCATAACAAAATCACACCTATATAACTTTTTTTAACACCTTCATGGCCTCAACACCATGAAAATATCAAACTCAAAACACTAAATTGTTTCGGGTCTTCAAACAACACCATTCTACTTTCATACTCTCACTTGCAATCCACCTCCAAGAATACCAACATATCTTCAAACCACACACTAAAAAGGAAATATGTTCCAAATAAACCATATAACTTACATTGAAAAAAATATGCCATGCTCTTTTGGATAAAATGATTAAAAAACACTATTCTTCATACTAGGCCTATCTAGACTCCTTGTAGCCCTACCTAGAATTTGTAGAGCCCACAACTTTCAGTAGACAAACCTTCAATACTTTAAACTTCATATTTGTATCACTCTCATATTCTCCCTCAATCACACCAATTTTCATCACCTAGATCATCCTCTTCAACACACTTCCTTCATAAACCTACTATCCAATTAAGCCTTCATCTTGACAAAAACTTAAATAATTTGAAAACCAAAAACCTTAAAAAACATTAATAATCCTTAGAAATCAACCTAATTATAATCCTTAGAAATCAACTCATAAGGAAAACCATTTTTATAGCATAATATAAAACTCTAGAATCTCAAAACAAACATGATCAACAAACGTCCTTCTAGTCAATGCCCACCTCTGAAACTTCTTGCACACCTGGAGATAACCATCACACATTTCTAGACCAAGATTTGAGCCTCTATACCTTTGGGAACCTTGACTTCCTATACCATGGTTTTGACCTTTTTAAGCACAAACTCTTCTTGACATTCCATCAATCTCATTATGCCACCTGAAAACACACATTATAATCCTGCAGACACTGCATACACAACCAACACCAAAATAAAATGATAAAATCACCTTATGACATCACTCTGACCTTATCAAAGCACATATTCCACCTATACATACCTTCTATAATTGAAAACACCCTTTCAAGACCACATGCTTCTTCAAACTAAGAAATGTCTTCATGAAGCACAATAAAGACATCTCTAATTCACAAGGACCTAGAATAGAGGAGCATACCAGTCCTCATCACAAGGTTGAATAACCTTCTTCTTCTTCTTTATTTTTTTGACTAAAATAACTTGCTTAGCATCCATATCTTCTTTGGCATCCTTGGTAATGCATGATGAAAACATAGGTTCTTGGTATATCTCTTCAACTAACACCTCCTCTTTTAAAGTAGATAATAAGAACTCTTAGCAATCATGAAACTCCTTACCTAAAAATTATTGAACTATAGAAAATAAAACATTAGATTGAGATCCTTCTTTTAGATTCTCCTTGGCCTTGAATGGTATAACTGACTTGATTCTTAGATTTATCCACCTTCTTCTCCATTTAGACTGATATCAAGCTTCATTGGCACTCTTAAAACACCTCCAAAATTTATTCCTTTTCTACATTATCAAAAGTTTGATCCTTGAGCTCAATAGGACTAGCCTTCACTTCCTTAGGTCTCTACATCATATTTTGACTTTTGATATGCTTTGTATGAGTCTATCCCTTCTTCAGATGACTTGAGGACTTATCAAATTTACTAGGACAAAGTCTGGCAATATGACCTTTCTTATCACAAATGAAACAAATAACATCATTCATACCTTTTGATATATTTTAACTATGATCAATCTTTAGGCAAAAACTCATTCTATTATATCTCCATGAATGCCCATACTTGAATAACTTCCTTATACAATCCTTAGCTCTATGACCATACTTATTACATGTATAACAATGACCATAGAATAAACTAGCATACCTTGAAGCATTTGGTTGTCTAACAAACTTTATTACGTTTCTTTGAAAGCTTGTATTCTTCTTAGCTTACTCAGGCTTTACATGTTTCTTTTCTATCTTGTCCAACTTATCTATGAGTTGTTCATGCTCTACTCTCAAGAAATCAAAATTAGTCTTCAAATCATCATGCTCACCTTGATTTGAACTCACCTTGGTATTATCTTATTCTAACTAATTCTTGAGATATCTACACTATTCTTATCTTTATTTTAAGCTACCATTTGAAATTTATAATTAATTTCTAAGATCTGTGATGACCTCTTTATCCTCTTTGGCTTCTTTAGCCATGTCATCACTCAATCTACATTTTTTCTCTTCAAGAGACTTGATCATCTTTTGATACTTCTTCTCATCTCTCTTGGTCTTTTCTAACAAAATTACCTCAAGAGAACTGAATTATGCTTCAAGACCTTTGATCACATACCTCATCTTGTGATTCCTCTTTATGAGTTCAGCTCTTAAATCTACTTCTTCCTTGCTATCATAGAACACTTCTCCATTGTCATGGAAAAAAATTTCATCATACATGTTGTCCTTTTCTTTTGAACAAATTTCTTCTTTTGAACTCAAACTTGCCTTGGCATCTTCTAGTTGAACCTTGAGATCATTGATAAATTTCTCATCCTATTTGGCATATTTTTTCAAAGTACATATATGCTTTTCAAGTGCCTTGATCACATCTTTCCATTGTTGATTCTCTTTCTTCAACTACTTAGACATCTTGTGCTACTTAGGATCTCCTTCAAGCTATTAAGCTTCCTCCAAAGGACCTAATCTGATACCAATTATTAGAGATACAAGATTATTGAGAGTGGGGGGTGAATTATTCAACCAATCTTTCACTTTTTGATCACTTATCATTCATTCATTAGTATTCATGAATCAACACAACAAACATATGCAACTAGATTACCATCAAAGGAGACCACATACAAAACATAAATAAGAGAAGCACATCATAATACAACATCTAATGTGGGAAACCCTCATGGGGAAGAAAACCCACTCTCAAGCCTAGAGACACATGGACTACTTGTCCTAAAAGGTATTACAAACATGAGACTTTAGTGCAACACCCATTCCACAAGGAACACCTACCCCTAGGATGGTCAAGTCCTTATAATAAGACTTTAGTGAAAATCCTATTACAAAAAGAGCACTTGCTGCTAGGATGATCAAGTCATTCTAACCTTAATTTAGTGAAACACCTATTTCATAAGGAGCACCTACCCCTAAGGATGGTCAAGTCCTTCTGACCTAGATGTTGAACACCCTCCCAACACCTATGATATGAACATATCCTAATCACTGATTACTTGTAAATATAATGGAGACACTCTAAAAACACATCCCCCTTCACTTCTTCACACACTCATAGACATCAAAAACCACTTTTTGGATTACTCTACACATCTCAGAAATAACTCTATCACAACCTCAAAAACATGACCAACTGGTCATACACATAGTCCACATTCTAATTTTCATCTCAAATCAACCACCAAGGTCACATAGATAATATATATCCTTTACTCACACTTAAGGCATCCAAAACATCCTTTTGGATCACTCTAGACCTCTTCACTCATCCTCAATCTTCAAATATGTAAAATCACTATTCTGACATCAAAAATATGACCTATCAGTTATACACATAGTCATCAACCTGATCTACTCAATAACCCATCCACTAGGCATACTTACTCTCCTTCACCTCTCAACTCTATACTCTTCCTCCACTTAGAGCTCCTTCTCATGCATCTAGAAATCACCACCTTTGATTTCACCTTTTATAGAGCCATCATGATTATTATCTTCTAGGTTGGCATAATAATTTCCTTAGCCTTTAAGACAACTAACATATCTCAATACCATCCACATAGGTTGGCCATAGTAATTATGGTTCACACTTAAGCATCTACACCTTTCAATTAGGCCTTAGTAGCCTTTATAGGTCTCCTGGAGACCTATTCACCCATTTAACACTTCATTGAGTAAAATAAAAACTTAATATCACTTCCAAATGTAGAGGTCCACTCAATTTGACCTCTTAGACATCCTCAAATGATTACAATCATCATTATACACATATGTGCATGCTCAATCTACTCAAACATTAGCCTTGTACACAAGAATACCATGAATGAAAAAATAGTCAACTTATAAGCATTTATTCATACTAAATATGGATTGGTCAAACCTCTAAAGTCCATATATATGATCCTCATAGAGTCTACAACACTTTCCAATAGCTTAGTCTCCTTGAAACATCCAAATACCATTAGAATAACTCAAATATCCTTATCAGGTCACTTACAAAACATGGACAAACACACAGTCAAATTTTAAGATTAATAACTTTGATTGTACAAACACGTAGACCTTCCAACTAGATTCATTAAATGTTCCTTGAATTATTCTACAACTTTGCTTTTTACTACATCAAAAAATTCATCTTGGATAAAAAATTATATCTCAAAAACTACAGACTGGTCTTCCCTCACAAATTCAAATATTTGAATTCTCATGGTCACTGAGTAACTATTAAACTTTTAACATGTTGACCTTATCTCATCAACCCTTTCAATATTGACTAAATATGCACCATTGATCTCTTTAGATCAGCTAAGTCTTTATCTTGAAATGCTCATCATTATATCTTGATCATAACTCCCATGATTACAATACTTGGCACCCTCACATGCATTTTGAACACTTTGTTGTCAATCTATGTACTTGTACCACTTGGCAGTCCTGCATGCTTTGTTAACTCTTTGACTTGTCCTGCACAGTTGATCTTCATAAGTATGAACTATTACTCACCATTGTTCTATCAGATTAGCGATCTTGTGAAACTTGTCACCAATGTATGTAACTTTTGACATGTTGATTTCAAATGCACCATTGATCTCAATATGTATGATTAAATTCTCACCTTTTGATCTTCTAGACCAATGACCTCATACTTCAATGTGATTGAACTTAATGGTCTCTGGCCCATCACAATCTTCTAGAGCATCTTTGAATTTTTATAACTTGAGATAGAAATCACTTCAAGACTCCAAATTTTTAGGGTAGCTTCTTGGCACTATAGACAACATCTCCATGTAAAAATTTGACCATTATTGACTTTATTCATACCTAAATTAGATACAAAAAATTCTTAGTTCATACATCTCTGTATAACGTACAATGATGGTCTAGCTTCTCTTAAGCTAGAATATGCATTTTTCTCATTCCAAATGCTCAAAAAATAAACTAGAGATTTTTTAAGATATCTATAGATACCTCAAAACCTCTTATTTATCCTTATAGACCTACATAAGTGTTGTATCTCTTCAAGATATCCATCTAAACACTTTCTCATTAATGTATCAGTACCACATGCTCTCTTTGACATCAATCACAATCTAAGACATCAATGACCATGCTCAATGCCTTTGAGTCAAATATATATAGAACTTCTCAAAATAACCTTACACACACTCTATAAAATGTAATTGGTCATCACTAATATAGAAAAGGTACTACCTTGATATTTTTATATCCTACTTTTTACTATCAAGTGCATGTATAAATTCTATATGCATGAATATGAAAACTTGGGATGAGTTGTAATACTATGATTGAACTTACATTTGTGGTTTGAATGCATAATTTTAAGCAAATTTGCCTTTTAAAATAATTGAATCAAGTGGGAATGTGTCCTTGATTAACTTGAAATATTCATCTAATAATCTAGCCCTTATGTTTATGCCTTGTATACTCATAAACAATTTTCCTTGAATTTGTCCATAAACTCTGAAGTGGGTATCTATTTTGTAACAAGATCACACCTTTTTTATTCTTTGCCATATTTGACTTGATAATTTATAGACTTTTATTTTATCAAACCAACTAATTCCTATCCAATTGCACTTGTGTGCTCCTCATGGATATAACTACTTAATTTTGGCAATCCACTGCAAATGTTGCAATTTCCATGCAAAAATGGTTTCTTATAAAAGAACTATCCATCTAGTCTTTAAAAAAAAGTGAAAATAAATTATCTCATTGGTTTTGGTAGAACTTATATGCCACACTCCTTTAAAATGTTGTAAGTATGCAATGTACAATGAATATGGAAAAAAACATCATAGTGCATCTAAAATTAAACATGTTACCTATAACATTAAGTGGTGCCTGTGTGATTTATTTATACATACAAATTTTGGTCATCTTAAAAAATATTTGACTAATAAAAATTTATGGATGTTTTTCCAAAAACTTAGAGTACAATTCTATTTATTTCATATCCAATAAATGTTTCAAATGTAGTTCACGGTTATGAGAACCAACTCTTTTTTTCACTACATCTCTTGCATTAGGCAAAACTCTTGTATCATCTTTCTAAAATTGTGCAAGTGACTCTTTGAGAGCATCGACTATAGCCTTGTCTTTTCATGCAAGTCTAATGGAGAAAGACTAGAACTCATTGGTATTGGTTTCATTAAGTCTTTCACATCTAATTGCTTTCATTAATGTTTTTTTGTTTATATCAATTTCTTGACTTGATTTTGAGATCAATCATTTTTTATTTGGTTAACCATTTACTGTACAAGTTTTAGTTATACATCAGGCAACATTAAAATCTTTATTACATGATTTTGGTCCTATAATATGATATGCATCATGTAAATTTTCAATAATTTCATTATTTTCATCATCCATGTTAGATGTTCTTAGTATAATGTGTACATTTTAGATCTCATCTTAATCAATTTCATCATCAAAACAAATAATTGACATTTTTTACTATCATAATCCAATCTATGAAAGAAACTATCCCAAATTTCTTAAGCCAATCCTTTTGAATGGTAGTTAGACATGTTTTTACGCATTGCTTTCAAAATATTTTCATCAACTTCAATTAAGTACTTTTTTATGCACAATTATTAGAGGTGTTGTTAATGGTGGAATTTGTTGAGAGGGTGTTTCAAAATCAATATTACTTTCATTGTTAATTGGTGAGATGACATTTTATGCATTTTTTCTTTCTTCATTATATGTTTCCATGAAATTTTATTCATTGTTAATTTCATCATTATTTGTTTTCATTAAATTTTCTTCATTATTGGGAGTAAAGCAACATGTATAGACTCATCCTCAATGAAATAAACAATTTTATATTTAAATGTGAATTTATAACATTATCTAATTCATTATTATCAATTTCATCATTATGCAATTCATTATTATCAATTTCAACATTATTTAATTCATTGGGATTAGTGGTTGTACTTTATCTAGAAATAAGTACTTGCATTCATAACTTGTGTTTTTCTATCAAATCTTCTAATTATTTCGGTGTTTTGTTCAACTTCTTCCTCTTCCTCAGATTTGATCCATCACCCATCATAATTGATAGATGTTTAAAGGTGGGGTAAAAAAAAGTACTTTAAAATCACCCATAGAATATGTAGAAAATAGATAGAGAATGTCTGTGGGGACATAACTCTTGATTTAGGTTAAAAATAGTCATTAAAAACTAAGTTTTCTCTATAGAGTAAATAACTTGTATGCATTATAACGTGTACACCTTATTTATTATATAGCTTCATCTTATATAACTATGCTATAATACTATCATAAAATGCATTTTCCCCTTGAATTAGCCCCTTAATTTGATTCATGTCCACATCAGGTTCAATTATGCCAAAATTAGATTCAATCACTAAAAATTAGGTTCAATTGGCCTTTTAGTTGATGTCAATTAGTCCAAAATATATTTAATTAGTCTAAATTAGATAAAATTAGCCCAAATTAGTTACAATTATCCTAGATTGGAATTGAAATTATTCTAAATTACATTCAATTCATGATAAAATTAGGGTTTAAGGCCAACACATGTCACGAAACATGGGTTAATTTATCCCCTTTAATCACATCATAGACTCACATTTAGGTTTAATAAGTTAAATTTTTCCATAATTTCCTTCATGTTTGAATTTATGATAAAATTACCTATCCAAGTCATTGGTGCTTAATTTGAGACAAGATCCTTTGAGGAAATCAAAATAGGCTTGTATAGACCTAATGAGCAGGGGTTACAATTGAATTTATTCTCTTTTTAGAAACTGATAATAATATTAGTTTCTCATCATTATAGGTGATCCACGACAATTTGAAGAAGAATTTAGAAAAAACTTTGAGGTGAACTTAAGTAAATAACACATTTTTATGATCTAAAGGGACCTATCTATAGCCTTGTAGTATTTTTTGGGGTTGAGTCAAGATTCTTGGTCATCTCCAGTAATCTCATCAATAATTTAAACTTGTACAGAACTTCTAGAGGATTTGTATCATTGTTTTAAGTCTTTCATATAGATTTAGAACTTGGATAATTTGTAAAAAATAAGGTTGATATTTAAGTTTTAACTAGATGCAAGTAGCAATCCACCCCACTAAAAATTATAGGCTTCTAGGTAGAACCATTTGAAGATTGAATAAAGTAGATTCTTCTTGGCATCAATTCTTAGAATCCAGAGGATCCACAGTGAAAGAACAAATTGATGGATGGTATCATTCAAAGTGAGGTAAAACCAATGTATTGGTCTCTTTATATTATATAAGGGTATTGTATGATCTGCACCTTAAATTGAGACATTAGTCTATCATTGGTTAATCAAACACAAGAGACAAAGATAAAAATAAGCTCATTGGTCAAGTTCAAGACCAATATAATAGATACTTTTTTGTTATAATCATTAATATACTTAAAAGTGGCCTATATTCCTTTAAGAGGGTTATATACAAAATAAAGGTAGAATGTAGATGATATATGGTCAATTTAGTCCATGTGTTGTATATATTATATAATCGATTGAGCCATAAATTTGGTTTAGGGGCTTAATTTAGCCCAAATCACGTACCTAATTATACCAATTAACTAATTGGATAAATTTAAGAAATAATCAAACTTAATTTTACCTCAAACCATATCCTAATATTGTAATTAGGTTGAAGGCATTCAAATTAGCCTCAAATACCTCTTTGATTGAATGAATCAACTCTTTGCTTCATTATATTATGGCATCAGGTTTAGTTTCACTCCAATCACATTCTATAAGTTATATGTATGTGTTTAATGGGTTCAGATTGGTCTAAATTTCCTTCATGAAATTGTATTTATGATAAAATTAGGTTTTAGAGTTTATAGCTATAACGTATAATTAATTATTTCAATATGTAAGGCAATATGAGCTAATTTGGCCCCAAATCACATCCTAGGCTTGTAAAACTAGGTTCAACAGGTCCAAACTGGTCCCAATTAGCTTCATGAAAATGCATTTCTGGTGAAATTAGGGAATTTAGGGGTTGTATTCAAGTCATAATATTAGGGTTTAGCTCATTTAGGGTTTAGTGTAATGGGTTTGTATACATGTGATGAAATTAGGGTTTAGGGGAACTATATTTATGATAAAATTATGGTTTAGGGTCAACATGTCATGAAACATCAGCTAATTTAAATACTTTAGTCACATTGTAGACACTTAATTAGGTTCAAATCAGCCATAATTTCCTTCATGTTTATATTTATGATAAAATTAGGGTCAGTTAAACCATATGTTGCATATAAAACATAGTCAATTGGGCCATGAATTTGGTTAGGGGCTCAATTTTTCCCAAATCACATCCTTAATTTTAACAATTAACTAATTATCTCAATTCATGACATAATCAAACTTATTTTAACCTTAAATCATATCACATATATGATGACATTCTATGGTTAATTTCAATCCAAATCACATCATGTATATAATTTAAAATAGGTCCATGTGGCTGACTTTGACCCTAATTGTCTCCAAAATTGAACCAATCATCATTTGCATTCATTATATGATGGTCCATTCAAGTTTATTGAGTTTAAAACCACATTTTATACATGTAAAACTTACATTCATTGTTTATTTGCTTTAATATCTAATTAAATTGGAGGTGATAAACCCCCAAATCAAATTTTATAATCATGTAATTAGGTTTAAGGGGATCAAAATATCCCCAATTTCTTTCAGATTAAACCATGTTTGACTATTTTATTTATATTTCTTTATGACATTGGAGTTGACACATTAGACTTGAACTAAGTCTTGATGTCTCATGCTTGGCTTAGGATACACATTAAATATTCTCATTACATTAACACATTCAAAAAATTTATTCATATCATCACATTACCTATTAACTGAGTCCATAGTTCTTATTAGAATATAATTGCATCCTTTTTGTAGTAGTGTATATAGAGGAAAGGTACCAGTAGTGACCTGTAACTACCAATAGCCGAACAAGGTTTTTATGAAGATGTGCTCCATTGATGGAACATGTATTAGTGTCTATAAATATTGGTGTGTATGTATTATTATATTGTGATACCCCAACACCTTAATTCACTATCCAAATTTATGGAACTTTTTCCTATCTTGATACACTTCACTCTATAATTTAAATTATCATGACACACCACTATTAGGGAACTCAAGATAAAATTTGTGTACTCATAGAGAAAATTTGTTTTTCTATGTTATGAATAAATAAAATGTATGTGTTAGTTAAATTTTAATATAAAAAAATGAGCCTTTTGGCTTAGAAATGGCTTGGATTCCTGAGCCAAAGGCTTGGACCTGTCAATCTACAACTGAGTTTGAGAGTTTTGATAGAAAACAACAAATTTTAACTTCTATTGCTAAATATGTTATGATTTCAACCAAAAAATTCAAAAAATTATTACCATGACAATGAGCATGCTCTCTTATCTCTAAGCATATGATTTTTTATATTTTTTGACTATTATAAGGGTTCAAACTATGTTGATTTCCAGCTATACCTTTTTTAAGCCACTGCATGCGACAAATATACATGCCTATTCATGTTATGTAATTTTTTTTCATTAATCCAAGTGAAAAAAAATATGGTCACAAAATAGGCCTAATTTTACACATATTCAAAAAAAAATCAATTTTTCATTTTTCTTAAGGTACTTGTGGGGTTACATGACTGACTATCCATTTTTTTTGTTAGTTTTCAGGATCTATTTACTTGAAAATTTAATAAGAAAAAAAAAATTTGAAAAAATATAACAAAATATAGGTCATAAACTATAATATCTTATATAAATATTCACAAAAGGGTTTGAAAAAAATATTAAATGGTGCTCAACAAATGATGGGCCACACGGACGTCTATCTACTCTATCTTCTTTTAAAAAAACATGAGTTCCTCTTCAAATTCTAGATGTTTTACCTAGTTATAATTAATAACTTTTTGAAAAACTTATTTTTTAGAAACAAGACTTGAACTAATACAATTCATGTTCTTATATTATCTTCAAATTTTGAGTGTAATCATCTCAAATTATCTATAGAAGTTCATATTTTTTAAATTTAAAAAAAAATCATGTCCACAAGTAGGCCCTTTTTTCTCCCTAACTTTGTGTGCTTACCCTTGGAAAAATCCACCTACAATTATTTCTAGCTCAAAAATGAATTTCAAACATAGTTGGGGTGGTGGATGATGTCCATATATAGGTTCTTGGCCTTCAATCATGCCTGGTTGAGAAACTTGCCACCCATTTTGGCCTAAAAAATGCCCTTCCCAAAACAAGAAAAATGTAATTCTTAGCCTAACTTCAGGTGTACCTAAAATGAAAACCGTAAGTCATTTTAATTAAAAAAATAACCTTCACATGTGTGTCATCTCACCCCTAAGATATGGGCTTGTAAGTGTTAGTGTTAATGTGTTTATTTGAGTTTTGTTGCTTAAACTAACATGTTACTAACCTCCCTTCTTAAATTCCTATGATCACAGTTAGAACACCATTTTACAATCATGATAACTTTCAAGGTGATTAAAACTTGAGAAAAATTATCAATGGGTTTGTAAGAGTATGTGTGAGGATCCCTAGGAAAACAAATGACAAATCTAAATATGTTCATGAGTGAATGTGATATGGTGCCCTGAAGGATACCCAATAGAAAACCTACTCAAATAGATGTAAGAGGGTTATGAAAGTAATAAAATTGTCAATGGAATATGATATGAAAGTATAGTACATTAAATAACAAGGAAAATAAAAAATCTTAATGAAAAAAACCAAATGATAAGCACAACTAAAATGCAAAAGACACACAATCTTTTACCTTCCTTGAGAGCTCCAAATCCATTATTGAGTGGCTTTCTCAGTTTGTGCTTCAAATAGTCTTTGGTAATGGATTTTTTTGGCTCCTTATCTCCTTGGAACCATGACTTGTGTTGGCTTGATATAGCTTGGATCAATATTTTAGCATTATAACATTATTGATATGAATCTCATGCAATAAAACCTGTATTATAACTCTATAATTTCCAAGCTTAGAATTCAATAGACAATGGCTTGTGTTTATATCAAATGGATCTAACCCCAACTTAGGGTGAGTTAAGGTGGAGTTAAGGCTTGGAATGGGTTCAAACCTAACCTAGGTGAGTCAGATATAACCCTAATAGAGTTTACTAGTTGTCAAAACATAATAATTTTCAATGAATAAGCATGAGTCTCTAAAATAAGATATTTTAGGATATTTTTAAAGGGCTTGACAACTCACAAAAGGTAATCATGAAAAGCTAGAATATTTCATATTTTTAAATTTCCTTTTTTATTTATTCACTAATTTCACATGGATAATTCAAATAGTCATTTAATTTGGTTTATCTTATTAATTAACTTTGATTAGCCATTTAGCTCTTTCAAGATTTGATTTAAGTTCATGTGCCAAATTAATTGTTATAATGCCACAGGGTGATTAAAGATGACATTGTGAGAGGTTATTGTTGTATACGATAAGCTGCCCTAATTAGGGTTGTATCAACATGATTATGATCTTTTAAAAATTATGCATAAGTAAATTTGGGATGTTCAATGATTCCTAGGCTTAATTTATAATGGTTGGTAGGAATCGATCTAAAGTCTAGTCAAAAGCCAGTTGTGACTAGTTTTAGGTGTTTATAGTTTCCCTTATTTGGAAAGGCATTGCAAGCTATAGGTATAGTAACATCTTCTCGAAGAATGAAAAGGTCATGTATGCCTATGACTTCAATGGTAATAGATGAATTATAGGTTGTCCCCTCAAGGGAGTAGTTAGAAAATGGGTCAATAATTGGTCCCTCAAAAAGAAGAAATGATGGGACCAAAAAGATGAAATGGGGTGGAAAAGATTGATTTTCCCATAGGTAGTTATAATTAGTGGCATATGGAACTACCCTAGTTGGGTAGACAAACAAGATGATTTTCCCACAGATAGTTATAATCATCAGCATAGGTGGAACAAGAAAGGTAATTATTTGCCCAAAGGTGGTTATAATAATTGAAAAAGGCTTAGGGTAACAAGAGAATGAGCTGACCAAAGGTGGTTATAATAATGAAAGGGGAATAAATTATTTACCCACAGGTGGTTATAATCATTGATAGGATAAAAATATGCCATAGTTAGGTGGATTAAGATAATGGTTAAAGGTATTTATAAGCATTATCACAATTAAAATGTGCCCCAATTGGGCAGAAAAAAGATAATGATTTATCCATAGGTGGTTATAATCATTAACCTTCAATTAGATGGAAACACAATGATTTACCCAAAGGTGGTTAGAATCATTGGTAATGCAAGTGGGATGGTATATAATGATTTGCCTAGAGGTGGTTATAAGCATTGTACCTTGACAGTGTCAAATATGAGATGGAATATGATGAAAAATGGGTATATAAGAAAAAGATGGTTTTTGGAAACCTTCAAGTAGGGAGATGTGCATCTGAACTAGTAAGGAGGAAAATTCTTTCATTATTTAATTACTTTGTGTATGATATGATTTGTATTAAACCATGAATTTTTTTTATGCCAAGGAGATATATCAGTGTGGAATTACCATGTAGAGTCCCAGATATAATTTTTTTATAGCATGTGATGGTAGGCATCATGATATAACACCATGATAACTTGGCCAAAATATACATATAGACTGATACACGATCTAATACACAATTGAAAATAATGCACCAATGATAAAAACCATGATGATAATGTGGATGTATGAATACGGATGTATGTAATAATAATGTGTAAGGAGTCACCTAATGAATGCATAAACACTTAATTGAGTCACAACAAGAAAGCAAAAAAATAGGCAAACAAATAAACAAATAAAAAGACAAAACAATAAACAAACAACAAATAAAATAATCAAAATAACATAAAACACAAACAATGGTTAATCATAATGTTAGTGTAAACAAAGAACACACAAAACAATGGTCAGTGCCCCTATATGATAAGGGGAAATTGAACAAAAAAAAATATTGGGGAATAAAAGAAAAGTAAGTGGGTGGTTGAGCTGTCTCTAGATGCACTAGGAAAGTGGATGCTACCTACATAGTTTCATGGATGGAATATCCAACAAAAACTTTAGGCCAAATGTAGTTTTCCCAGGATATGGGATAGAATAATAAATTAGGAGAATAAAAACATGATAAATGATTTCACTCAAGATCATGTTGATGTAACCTTAGAGTTGAATCAGTGGCACAAGCTATAATGACAAGTCATTAAATGCAACTTTTTACAATGAAGAGATAAGTTCTTGTCCTCTAACATCCATTTATACCTTTGGGACCTCCAAATGAAAATACATAACTTCTATCATATCTACATAGGTAAATGACACATGATTCCATGCTATTGACATCCAAATCTACCCAAAGGCATATTTTTGTTATTGTTTAGGAGCATGGAAACACTAATAATAAATGTTGTCATAGTTGAAGCTACAGTTGGATAAATCTCCCTCTAGTGCTTCATGTATCAAAATTGGAATTTAAAACACATATAGGGTGTTGTATAAATTAAAAGGATAGGTTTTTGACCTATGATCATGCCTGGTCGAAATAACAACTATCTATTTTGGAATCAATAGCACCCTTCGTAAAACAAGAAAAAAGTAGTTTTAGAATCCAACTTCAAGTGTGCATAAAATGGAAAATTTAAGTCATTTGGATGAACTAGAAGAACCAAAAAGTGTGTGTTTAAGCCCTATAATTTCATCCTAAATCATGTTTATGGATCCTTAGATATGAATCTGTGGCACAAGATGTTATGCCAAGTTCTAAAATATAAAAAAATTGTAGTGAAGAGATAAGTTTGTGTCCTCTAGCTGGTATTTTTGCCTAAAACCTCCAAGTGAAAATTAATTACTTATAACACATATAGATAGGTAAATGACACATTATTACATGACAAAGGAATCTATACCCACCCAAAAGTGTGTTTTCACTATTGTTCAAGAGTGTGCAAACATTGATAGCAAATATGGTCAAAGTTGAAGTTATAGTTAGATAACTCCATCTTCAATACTTCATGGCTCAAAACTAGAATTACCAACACATCTGAGGTGGTAGATAATATCCAAGACCATGTCATTATCCTTTTATCACACCTATTTGAGAGACCCACTACCCATTCTTGCATTAACAATGCCCTTCCCAAAATAATAACAATATAGTTTTTATTCTAACTTTAGGTGTGCATAAAATGGAAATAGTAAGTCATTTGGATGAACTAGAAGAATCATCACATGAGTTTTAAATCCTTATAATCTCACCTTGGATCATGTTGATGAAACCTTGGATATAAATCCATGTCACAAGTTGTAGTGACTGATCTTAAAATGTAACTTTTTTGTAGTGAAGAGACAAGTTTTTGTCCTCTAATTGGCATTTATACCTTTGAGACCTCTAAGTATAAATCCATCACTTCAAACACATCTATATAGGTAAATGACACATGATTCCATGACCTCAATGTCTACATACACCTAAAATCATGTTTTTGATACTATTAATTAGTGTCAAAACACTAACAATAGATGTTGTCAAAGTTGACATTATAGTTGAAGAACTCCATCTCTAATGCTTTGTGGCTTGAAACTAAAATTTCCAACATGTTTAGGGTGTCAGATAATGTCTAGTACCAGGTTTTTGGTCTTTGATCACACCCAGTCAAGTGACCCACTATAGATTAGGAATCTAAAATAGGTTAGTCAATTTGTTAGTGAATGAAATCAAAACAAACTTGGAGTACTAACATATTAATCCTAATCTTTGGGTTGAGCTATATGAAAAACAAGTAAGAAATACCAATTTTAAGACAAAAAACCAATCTTATACCTTCCTTGGAGATTTTCTTGTGAACTTTTTTGAAGAGGTTGAGATCAATTTATAGGCTTAGAAGTCTTTAGCAATGTTTGATTCTACATGCATGCAACATCTCTCCTTGTCTATACTTGATTCTTGGCTTGGCTTGGCATGATAATATTAAAGTTATTTGTATAATTTAGTAGAGTAAGTTTTCATGAAGAATCTTCAAAAATAAGAGGGGTGAGGCATGCATTTATAGATTTACTAAATCATTGTGAACCATTCATCTCATCTCAAGATGGATGGTTGAGAATCAATCCTCACCCTCATCAATATAGAAGGTTGAAAGTGTAAGAGTCTCAATTAATGGAGACTTGAAGTATGTAAGAGGGGTGTAAGATATTTAATGATAACCCCTTTGTATGTGTAAGTGATGTGTAATAACTTGTATTGAGTGTGTAAGTGAAGTGTAAGACATGTCATAACTTTTGTTTACTTACACACGTTACCTTATGATGTCATCCATTTGTGAGAAAATATTCCAATTTTGAATTTAAGAAAATAAGATGTTTCCAAAAGCTATGGAATTTCCTATTAGAGGAAGGATAGGCTTTTTTAAGTGGGATTAATCAATAATTAAAGGAAAAATGGATTTTTACAACATTTTATTTATCAATCATGTATTCATTAAATTGTCTTATGAAGACACTTGCAAAGGGTTGGTTTAATTCAGTATGCATTAGATAAGATTAAATTTGAAATATGGTCCATTACCCCAATCAAGGATGTGTCATTGTGGTTTTGGGTTAAAAAATAGTTGTGAAAGTAAATTAGGTTAAATAAATAAATTTGATTAAATTTATGTACGATTTTATAAAGTCACTCCTTATTACAATTCAGACACTAATGTGGTTAAAACTAAGTGTCTACATTTTGTCCCTATTTTGAAAAGGCATTGTGAGACACAAGGCACAATGACATATTTTTAAAGAATGAAAGAGTCATTAATAAAAACTTTGATAATGCTTTAATAATGATATCTTCACTCTTTGATAAAAATACAAGTCAACAAACTCGAATTGATGTCCCAAAGGGCACTCAATAAGCCCTGATGCCCCTCAAGGGAACATTTGAGGAAGAATTAAAAATGGACAGACCTTCAAAGTGAATAAAAATCCATATCTATAATCAAAATAGGTCAAGAAGAAAAATAATGCTTGAATAAAAAGGTCAAATTAGCTAGAAATGGGCCTTTGAAGAAGAATATAATGGTTTGATAAGATGTTGTGGACTGAAATGTGATATTGTTGATTTGGCTAATATGGATAGCTAGCCATGATTGAGAAATGTGTTATGACCCTCTATATATGCTCATTGGTTGATGTTTATCATGTGTATCATAGAACTTATTCATGGGATTCAATGATATGGTTATATTATAGTAGATAAGGAGATCCTTTACTACAATATTGTGTGTGAGATTACAAGCACTTGATTTTTAATGTAGCACCTAATGGTATGCACCATGATGGCCAGACTACCATATGCATAAAGACTGACCCCCAATCTAATAGATAATTGATAACTATGCCCTAATGATAAAACCCATTATTTCAATGTTGACATATGCTAATAGATGGACTCAGGTATGACTGTGTGATAGGAAGTACCATGATGATGACCCTACCAATACAATAGACTACGTCGAGGTGACAACACAAAAAGAAAATTATCAATCAAGAAAAGAAGCAAGAAAAAAAAATTAAAAATAAAAGTAATAGAAATCATTGTATTTCTCAATAAGAAAAAAAAAAGGCCCAAAACAATAAAAAATAAAAAATGTTGATAAACACACAAATCATTTAATTAAGAAATTGATTATTTAACCATTTGTGCATGTGTGAATATAAGGCATTACTCTTGTATATTTTTCCCCTAAGATCAAATGGGGAATAAAATAAAAAGGAAATGGTAGCTTAATTATCTCCAAATGCCCTAGGCAAGTGGACATAACTACATATTTCAATGGACTTTAGGCCAAATGTATTTATCCTAGGGATGTGGGAAAGAATAAAAATGATGACAACTAAGATATTTGATTATAGAATAATAATAAGAAGGGTATACTCATAAAATGGTAAGATCATTAGATAAATTAGGAAAAATGGAATGGTAAGAAGATTGTCTAAGTTGACTCAATATACCCCATGACATCCAAGCACTACATACATAGTCTATGTGCATCTCACACTAATGTAGTTATCTCAGGCATGGGAGTGTAAATGAAAGAATGGAAATGGAAAATTGGAAATGATAATGGTTAAATAAGGGTTCTTACCTAGAAAATATGAGAAACCATGCCATCTAGAACAAGGCCAAAGACCACTGGTGAATAGGATGACAAAACAAACAAAGATTTCATGGCTTTATATCTCTCATGGAGATTTTAATCCCTTTTTTAAAATTTTCTAGTTTTTAGGTTTTTTTTTTGGATTTTTAAAACTTTAGGGTTTTGTTATGTTTTGGGAATAAGGTATTTATCAATGAATTAAATCTAAACAAACTCAGAGAATTAACACAATAATCCTAATACCTAGTTTAAGCTATATAGAAAACAAGCAAGAAATAAAAATTAGAAGACAAAGAACCATGCTTATACCTTCCTTGGATATTTTCTTGTGAACCAATTTGAAGAGGTTGAGCTCAGATTGTAGGCTTAGAAGTCTTTATCAATGCTTGATTCCACATGTGGTCAACATCTCTCCTTGTCTATATTTGATTCTTGGCTTTGCTTGGCATGATAATATTGAATATCCTTGTATATTTTGGTAGAGTAAATTTGAATGAAGAAGCTTGAGAAATGAGAGGGGTGAGGCTTATATTTATAGATTTAATGATTCATTTTTAACTATTCATCTCATCCTAGGATGGAGGGTTGAGAATCAATCCTCACCCTCATTGATATAGGAGGTTTAAAGTTTAAGATACTTCATTAATGGATACTTGGAGTATGTAATCAAGGCATGAGATATTCAAATGATAACCCCTTTGTGTGTGAAAGTGAGATGTAAGAAATTGTCTTGAGTGTGTAAGTGAAGTGTAAGATATGTCATAACCTTTGCTTGTTTTCACACTTTTCCTTATGAAGTCATCCATTTGTAGGCAATATTTGAATTTGGAATTTAAGAAAATAAGATATTTCCAAAATCTAGGGAATTTCCTAATAGAGGAAGATTAGGCTTGATTAAGTGGGATTATCAATAACTAGAGGAATAGTGGCTTTTTGTAATATTTTATTTATCAATCAAGTATTCACTTAATTATCATGTAAATACACTTACAAAGGGTTGATTTAATTAATGATGCATCAGATAATATTATTTTTGCAATATGATCCATTACCCTAATATGGGATGTGTCATTGTGTTTTTTAGTTAAAATGGTAGTTATGTGAGTAAATTGGGTTAAATAATGATTTTTTATCAAATTTAAGTATGAGTCACTCTTGATTACAATTTAGACATGGAAGCGGCTAAAATGAAGTGTCTACACCCACCACCTATTCTAGTCTCAAGAACGCCCTTCCCAAAACAAGGAAAATGTAGTTTTAAGCCTAACTTTAGGTGTGTATAAAATAGAAACCATAAATCATTTGGATGAACCAAAATTACTTTAATTTGTATGTCAAAGCCCTCTAATTTCACATTGAATCATGTTGATGTAACTTTGGATACAAATCCATGGCACAAGTTTTAGTGATGGGTCTTGAAATGCAATGTTTTTGCAGTGAAGAGACAAGTTCTTATCTTCTGATTAGAATTTATATGTCTAGGACCTCCAAGTGAAAATCCATCACTTCAGGCACATCTATATGGTAAAATTACATGTGATTTCATAACATATATGTTCATATAAATCTATAAGCATCTTTTCACTACTTTTTAGGAGCATGGAAACACTAACAATAAATGTTATCAAAGTTTAATTTGTAGTTAGAGAACTCCACCTTTAGTGCTTTGTGGTTTAGAATTGGCATTGATAACACATCTAAGGTGGAAGTTAACATCATAAGAGGTTAAGCTTAGCTTTTAGGCTTAGAAGTCTTTAGTAATGCTTGATTCTACATGCGGTCAACATCTCTCCTTGTATACACTTGATTATTGGCTTGAGTTGGCATGAGAATATTGAATATTCTTGTATAATTCAATAGAGTAAATTTGAATTAATAAGCTTGAGAACTGAGAGGGGTGAGGCTTGTTTGTATAGATTTCTTAAATAATATTTAACTATTAATCTCATCTCAAGATGGAGGGCTGAGAATAAATCCTCACCCTCATCAATATAAGAGGTTGAAAGTTTAAGAGACTTCATTAATGGAGACTTGGAGTATGTAATAGGGGCATAAAATATTCAAATGATAACCCCTTTGTGTGTGTAAGTGAGGTGTAAAAAATTATCTTGAGTGTGTAAGTGAAGTGTAACACCTGTCATAACCTTTGCTTTCTTTCACACTTTGCCATATGATACCATCCATTTATGATAGAATATTCTAATTTTGAATTTAGAAAAATAAGATATTTCCAAAACCTAGGGAATTTCCTAATAGAGAAGATTAGGCTTGATTAGATGGGATTATCAATAATTAGAGGAATAGAGGATTTATGTAATGTTTTATTTGTCAATCAAGTATTCACTTAATTTTTATGTGAAGATACTTACAAAGGATTGATTTAATTTATGTTGCATTAGATAATATTATTTTTTCAATATGATCCATTGCCCAATATGGGATGTGTCATTACAATTTTTGGTTAAAATGGTAGTTATGAAGGTAAATTGGGTTAAATAATATTTTCTAATAAAATTTAAGTGTGAGTCACTCTTGATTGAAATTTAGACATGAAAGTGGTAAAAATTAAGTGTCTACACCCATCACCTATTCTAGTCTCAAGAATGCCCTTCCCAAAACAAGAAAAATGTAGTTTTTAAGTCTAACTTTATGTGTGTATAAAATGGAAACCACAAATAATTTGGATGAACCGAAAGAATTCTCATGTGCATGTCAAAGCCCTCTAATTTCACATTGAATCACATTGATGTAACTTTGGATATGAATCCATGGCAAAAATTTTAGTGATGGGTCCTAAAATGCAATGTTTTTGCAGTCAAGAGACAAGTTATTGTCTTCCAAATGGAATTTCTACCTCTAAGACCTCCAAGTGAAAATACATCACTTTGGACACATCTATATGGTAAAATTACATGTGATTCCATAACATATATGTCCAAAAACATCTAAAATCATGTTTTCACTACTGTTAAGGAGCATGGAAACACTGACAACAAATGTTATCAAAGTTCAAGTTGTAGTTAGATAACTCCACCTTCGGTGCTTTGTGGATTAGAACTAGCATTACTAAAACATCTAAGGTGGAAGTTAACATCAGAAGAGGTTGAGCTTGGCTTGATGGTTTGAAATTATTTATTAATTTTTTATTCCACATGTGGTCAACATCTCTCCTTGTCTAAACTTAATTCTTGGCTTGGCTTGGCATCATAATATTAAATATCCTTGTATAATTTAGTAGAGGAAATTTGAATGAAGAAGCTTGAGAATTGAGAGTGGTGAGGATTTTATTTATAAATTTATTTAATCATTTTACACTATTCATCTCATCTCAATATGGAGAGTTGAGAATCAATCCTCACCCCCATCAATATAAGAAGTTGAAAGTTTAGGAGATTTCATTAATGGAAACTTGGAGTATGTAATAGGGTCATAAGATATTCAAATGATAACCCCTTTGTATGTGTAAGTGAGGTATAAAAAACTATATTCAGTATGTAAGTGAAGAGTAATACATGTCATAACCTTTGCTTGCTTGCACATGTCATCCATTTATGAGGAAATATTCCAATTTTGAATTTAGGAAAATAATATATTTCCAAAAGCTAGGGAATTTCCTAATAGAGGAAGATTAGGATTGATTAAGTGGGATTATCAATAATTAGAGGAATAGTGTCTTTTTATAATATTTCATTTGTCAATCAAATATTCACTTAATTGTCAATTGAAGACAATTACAAAGGATTGATTTAATTCATGATGCATTAGATAATATTATTATTTCAATATGATCAATTGCCCCAATATGGGATGTGTCATTGAGTTTTTTGGTTAAAATGTGTTAGGTTTTGGAGCTAAAAGCTTCAACTCTTTGCAAACAGAAGGTTGCTGAGATCCAGGAGCACCGGCGTCGGCAGCAGGACCGACATCGGTCGTGACCAGTGCAGAAGGCCACCGGTGACGGCAGAGAGTCGGCCGATGTCGGCAGAACCAGGCAAGCAGGGATCGGCGTCGGTCGCCTGTGTGTTCCAGAACTATTCGTTGCATGGACAGTTAGTTAAGTGAATGAAGTGTTTGCATGTAAAGGCCAGTTAGAGTCTTGAGCTGTGAGGATAATTGTCTAAATTAAGAGTCTAAGTTATTGTTTAAGTCTGGGATCTATTTATAGACCCATTGGCATGTATTGTAATTTGTACAAGATAAGGAAGGCAAGGAAGTTCCTTCTAAGTGTAAGATCATTGAGTTGCAAGTTTTTGCAAGCTCATAGGAGATCTACATGTGTGAGTATGGTCTGTTGAATTACAGGTTGCAGGTTCATGGGAGATCAACTTGAAGTACTATAGAGTGCTTGGTGAACTGGCAGGGTTATTACTGACTAGTTGGAGAGGTGAACACCAATTCTATGTGTTTGTTGGTTGTTGGGACCATTTTTGGTAGGAGAGTGTTGTAGAAGAATTACTGTACACTTGAGGTGTGGGAAGCCTCTGTAAGGTGGAAGAGTGTGGTGGCTCTTTATTGTATTCTTTTCTATAAAGTGTTAATACAAGATAGTGTATTGTCTCTCATATTTTGTGCTATTGGTGAATTCTAGTTACTTGTATTTCTAGTTATTTCCGCATTTATAATTACTTATATTTGGTAATCATATTGTGCTCTATCTGAGGAGCAAGATCCTAACAAGAGGGATCAGAATAGGTGTGTTTGTTCTTGTGATCTCCCCATCAAGTGGTATCAGAGCTACGGTTTTCAAGAAGTAGGGTATTGTTTTTTTATTACAGGTCATTCACAGGGTTTTTTGATTGAGTGGGAGTTCAACAATGGCAGAAGAAAGTAGGCTATGAATGGAGAAGTTTAACGCAAGAATTATCAACATTGGAGGATGCAGATTGAGGACTATCTGTATCAGAAGGATTTGTACTTACCGTTGGGTGGGGTTGCATGCAAGCCCACAGATATGAAGGATGAAAAATGGAACGTTCTTGATCAGAAGGCTCTCGGTTCCATAAGGTTGAGCCTTGCATCATCTGTGATTTCCAAATTATCACAGTGTAAGACAACGGAAGAGTTGATAAAGTCCTTGGTGAATTTATACGAAAAGCCCTTGGCTTCTAATAAGGTATATCTTATGAAGCAACTATTTACTTTGCAAATGCAGGAAGGTGGATCGGTACATACTCATCTCAGTGATTTCCATGGTTTGGTAAACCAACTAGCTTCAGTCAATATTGTTTTTGATGATGAGGTAAAGGCTCTCTTGATTTTATGTTCTTTGCCTGAAAGTTGGGATGGTTTGGTTATGGCAGTAAGTAATTCTGCATCTGCTTCTAAAATCTTAAAATTTGATGATGTTGTGAGTGTGATCTTGAATGAGGAAATACGCAAGAGAAGCACAGGTGAATCATCAGGGAATGCTCTAAGTGCAGAAAGCAGGGGAAGGCAAAGGGAGAAGGTTGAGCAAGGGAAATCAAGGTCGGGAAGGAGATTCAAGTCCAAAGGTATTACCTGCTGGTTTTGTGGAAAGAAAGGACATACAAAGAAGGAGTGTTGGTTGAGAGATAAAGAGAATCAACATGCAGGTATGGAAGAAGCAAAGGATGTAAATATTGTGATGCAGGATGCTCTCATACTTTCTTTGGATAGTCAGGTAGGATCATGGATTTTAGATTCTGGTTCATCTTTTCATGCATCCCCAAATAGAGATTTGTTCTATGAGTATGAACAGGGAGACTTTGGAGTGCTCTATTTAGGGGATGGTACGCCTTGTCAGATAGTTGGCAAAGGGAAAGTGCAGCTGAGATTGTAGATTGACAACACATGGGTGTTGAAAGAGGTCATGCATGTTCCAATTCTGAAGCAGAGTCTGATTTTTGTTAGAAGTTTGGCTGATGAGGGTTACACAGTAACTCTCACAGCGGACTCTTGGAAGGTTACCACGGGTACACTTGTTGTAGCTAGAGGTAAGAAAGTAGGTACGCTTTATCTATATACTTGTATTACTGATTCTCTTTCTGGGTTATCTACCTCAGCTATAGATTCAGAGATGTGGCTTAATAGGCTTGGTCACATAGATAAGAAGGAGATGCTTGTTCTTGAGTCAAAGGATATGCTTTCGGATTTGGAAGGTATGGATCATGATTTCTGTATGTAGAAGAAGAAGGTGACGTTTCTTAAGGAATCTGATGTTAGTGACAAGAATAGGAAAGCCTTGGTTTTCAAGGAGAAGGTGACGGACAGAGTTTAGCACAAGGTGCAAAGGAATTCTGAGCAGAGCAAGGGTGATTTGGACAAGGGTTTGATCCAAAAAGAGCTCGCAAGAAAAAGTCAGGTCTCACTAGAAAAACACAGAGACCGACGTCGGCAGGAAAATTGGCATCGGCGTCTAGACAGGGACCGACGTCGGCTATGTGCAGCCCGACATTGGTGACTCAGGGCAGATAACTACCGACGTCAGCCAGGGGAAACTGACGTCAGCATGGAGGCAGTCGCAGGGAACCAACATCGGTTGGTTACAGACTGAGATGTGACTGACATCGCTTACTGAGACAAATTTTGGCTGGATAGCAAGCTGTCATGGAGTCTCAAGCACCCATATGGAGGATTGAAGGCGTAAGTAAGTTCTTAAATTTGTCATTTCCCTTCTTTACACTACTTGTTGCTCACTTATGGCATAGGACCGAGAAGTTATTAAAGAAGCAGAATAGGTAGATCCAAGAAACAGTGGGAGCTTGGCATGGATGGAGGATGTGATTCCTTGGAGGAGAACCAAATAGGTGTTTTGGGTGGAGTTGCCAGCTAGAAGTAAGCACTGAGAGACGAATGGATGTTTAGGATAAAGAAGAGCAGAAATGGATACGTGAGATGGAAGATCAGGGTAGTGTCTTTTTATAATATTTTATTTGTCAATCAAATATTCACTTAATTGTCAATTGAAGACAATTACAAAGGATTGATTTAATTCATGATGCATTAGATAATATTATTATTTCAATATGATTAATTGCCCCAATATGGGATGTGTCATTGAGTTTTTTGGTTAAAATGGTAGTTATGTGGGTAGTTTAAATGATGATTTATGATCAAATTTAAGTGTGACTAACTCTTTATTTCAGTTTAGACATAAAAGTGGTTAAAATTAATCATCTACACCCATCACATATTTTAGTATAAATAATGTCCTTCCCAAAACAAGAAAAATGTAGTTTTGAAGCCTAACTTTAGGTGTGTATAAAATGGAAACCATAAATCATTTGGATGAAATGAAAGATATATCATGTGCATGTCAAATCCCTCTAATTTCACATGGAATCATGTTGATGTAACTTTGGATATGAATTACTGGCACAAGCTTTAGTGATGGGTCCTAAAATGCAACGTTTTTGTAGTGACTTGACAAGTTCTTGTCTTCCAATTGGAATTTCTACCTCTAGGACCTCCAGGTGAAAATCCATCACTTCAAGCACATCTATATGGTAAAATTACATGTGATTCCATAACATCTATGTCCAAATACATCTATAAAAATGTTTTCATTACTATTCAAGAGGATGGAAACACTGACATCAAATGTTTTCAAAGTTCAATTTTTAATTAGATAACTCCACCTTCGGTGCTTTGTGGATTTAAACTGGCATTGCTAAAACATCTAAGGTGGTAATTAACATCAAAAGAGGTTAATCTTAGCTTGTAAGCTTAGGGTTTTTTACCAATGCTTTATTCCACATGTGATTAACATCTATCCTTGTCTACACTTGATTATTTTATTGACATGGCATGAGAATATTGAAGAACCTTGTATAATTTAGTAGAGCAAATTTGAATGAATAATCTTGAGAATTGAAAGGAGGGAAGATTGTGTTTATATATTTCCTTAATCATTTTGAACTATTCATCTCATATCAAGATGGAGGGTTGAGAATCAATCCTCACCGTCATCAATATAGGAGGTTGAAAGTTTAAAAGACTTCATTAATGGAGACTTGGAGTATGTAATAAGGGTATAAGATATTCAAACGATAACCCCTTTTTGTGTGTAAATGAGGTGTAAGAAATTGCCTTGAGTGTGTAAGTGAAGTGTAAGACATATCATAACCTTTGTTTGCTTGCACACTTTCCCTTATGATGTCATCTATTTGTGAGGAAATATTCTAATCTTGAATTTAGGAAAATAAGATCTTTCTAAAAGCTTGGGAATTTCCTAATAGAAGAATATTAGGCTTGATTAGGTGGGATTATCAATCATTAGAGGAATAGTGTATTTTTGTAATGTCTTATTTGTCAATCAAATATTCACTTAATTTTCATGATAATACACTTACAAAGGGTTGATTTAATTCATGATGCATTAGATAATATTATTTTTACAATATGATCTATTACCCCAATATGGGATGTGTCATTGCAGTTTTTAATTAAAACGATACTTATGTAGGTAAATTACGTTAAATAATGATTATTGATAAAATTTAAGTGTGAGACACTCTTGATTTTAGTTTAGACATGGAATTGGTTAAAATTAAGTGTCTACACTTACCACCTATTCCAACCTCAAGAATGCCCTTTCCAAAACAAGAAAAATGTAGTTTTTAAGCCTAACTTCAAGTGTGCATAAAAAGGTAAATTATAAATCATTTGGATGAGCCAAAAAAAATATCATGTACATTTCAAATCCCTCTAATTTCATATTGAATCACATTGATGTAACTTTGGAGATAAATCCATGGCATAAGTTGTAGTGATGGGTCCTAAAATGCAACATTTTGTGTAGTGAAGAGACAAGTTCTTGTCTTCCAATTGTAATTTCTACCTCTAGGACCTTCAAGTGAAAATCCATCACTTAAATAACATCTATATGGTAAAATTACATGTTATTCCATAACAAATATGTCCAAATACATCTAGAAGCATGTTTTCACTATTGTTTAGAAGCATGGAAACACTGACAATAAATGTTATCAAAGTTCAAGTTGTAGTTAGATAACTCCACCTTTGATGATTTGTGACTTAAAAAAAGGATTGATAACACATCCAAAGTTTTAGATAACATCTAAGACTAGGTTATTGTATTTTTATCACATCGGTCAAGAGACCCACCACCCATTTTGGCCTCAAGAATGTCCTTCCCAAAACAAGAAAAATATGGTTTTAACCTAAATTTAGGCATGTGTAAAATGCAAAACATAATTCATTTGTATGAACCATCAAAAACCTTGAATTCATATTTAATCCATATAATTTCACCTCAAATCATGTAAATGGAACCTTGGAGACAAATTCATGGCATAAGTTGCATTGATGGGTCTTGAAATGTAGCTTTTTGTAGTGAAAAGATAAGTTCTTATCCTCCAATTAGAATTTATGTCTCTATGACCTCTAGGTACAAATCCATCACTTTAATCACATATAAATAGGAATATTACATGTTATTATATGACCTCAAAACTTAATTCCACATGGAATTGTGTTTTCACTACTGTTCGAGAGCATGGAATCACTGACAACAAATGTTGTCAAAGTTGAAGTTGTAGTTGGAGAACTCCACCTCTGGTTCTTCATGTCTCAAAACTATCATTAAATATATATTTGGGGTGGAGGATAAAATCCAATACTATTTTCTTGTCCCATGATCACACCTGATCGATATACCCACCACCTATTCTAGCCTCAACAATACCTTTCTCAAAACAAGAAAAAAATAGTTTTTATCCTAACTTCAAGAGTGCATAAAATAGAAACCATAAGTCATTTGGATGAACTAGAAGACCCTCACATGCATGAATAAGCTCATTAATTTTAACCTATATCATGTCAATATTAGATGAATCTATGGTACACATTGCATTGACAGGTCCATAAATGTAACCTTTTTATAGTGAAGAGACATGTTCTTGTCCTACAACTGACATTTTTGCCTTTAGGACCTGTTGACCAAATTTGAATTTTGGTCAATTTTGGGCACCCCTAGGAAAATTTATTTATTTTAAAAATTTTAAGTGGCCCTAATATGTTTTCATAGGAATTATACTTGTTACATGATGTCATCTAAGGTCACATTAGCTTTAGTCTTAGTTACATTAGTCATTTTGTCTATTAGGAATCATTTTATGAGCTTTTGGGGGTCATTAAAGCATTTTCATGGTTCCCAAGGTGCCTAGGTGTCCACCTTCATTAAAAACATATAGGAAGTTAGTTTAGGTGTTACGAATGTCAGTTACCTCTGAATTTTGTAGGTTGTTTAATTGAAAATGTATAAATCAACTAAAAAAGAGGAAAAATGGAACTTGTATAGATTTTTTGGAAGTGTGACACATGGGTATGATCATGGGGGGTATCTTAATATTTATAAAACTCACCTCCATGCTTGTTTTGATCTGGAATAGTCATTTGGATGCCAAAACCGTTATGTACATTTCTTGCTCTTTTTGGTAGACTAGAGTGACCCTTAAGTTTTTGCCTAGTACAGGAAGCAAAATTAATTTTAGAAAAAATAATTTTGGGAGGTGGTTTTAAACTCAAATAAATTCATTTTATTATAATTACCTTTTAAAATGATCAATTTTTCTTTATGAAAAATCCCTAACAAGTTGACTATGCATATTTGATAATTGTTTAGTGCACCCTATAGGTTTTGCTTAATTTTTGCCAAATCCATACAAATCAGTTGCTAGTGTTAGCTATAGAGTATTTTTTATTCCTTATAATATGGTCCCCATTATTGGTTTCATTATTCATGAGATTTGGATGAGAAAAATTGGTCTATCATGCAAGGAGATACCACCAGGTGTAGTTCCAGCTGAGATGTCTCTTGATTGTTGAGTTTTTTTTCCCTTGTAGAGGTTTCATACAACTAGGAAAGAGTTTCTCATAAGTCCTTTGGTCATATCACTACCTCCTCTCATGTTTTCATCTCACTATGGCATTCTATGAGTAGCTTGTAAGCTTATTTTTCTTCATTTAACAACTTCATGCTTAGTTTAGCTGAATTCCATGCATAAGCTTGTTCATTCTATGTATGAGGTGGTAATGGAGGTGTTTTGGATTTTAAAATGATTTAAGAGTTTAATGAGGTCCTTTTTCATGTTTTTTAGAGTGAAAATTTAGATCACATGGTCATATACCATGCCAAACAACTACTTGGTGCATCTATTTTCTCTTTCTCACATATGTGTACGTGTTTCCATGTTGTAAAAGGTGTTTGAATATGGTTCTAGTTTTAAAATGATTGAGACAAAATGTTTGAATATTTATTGTGTAATTTGGGTGGTTTTGAGCTAGTCCACCACCATGTTTACCATAATTTCATGCTCTGCCCACATATTCTAACAAAATATGCAATTGTAGGCTCCTTGATGATGTCATCTTAAGGTGAATGACATGGTAATGAGGTCAATAATTTTAGGTATTAAGGATGAAAATATGTTTTTAAGGTTATAATAATTATTTTGAGTCTATTATTCTCTATTGCACACCATCCTAAGCAAATTGCCTGCTCAATCATATGCTTAACTATAGGAGGGCTTAAACAAGGGACTGAGATGTTCTATGAGTGCCAAAGCATGTAAAAATACTATATTTATAACCCTTTCATATTAAGGATACCATGATAAACTTGTGTGAAGTGATATAATGACAAACATTCATGAGAAGCCTTCCTAAGGTGATGACTAAATTTTCTAGGAATCAGTCCCTATTTTGGGGAAATAGAGGCCCAAGAGCTTTTTCAAGATGGAATATAATGTGGTTAAGGTAAATTTTAGATCAAATAAGTTGATAAACCTTGTATTATTATCATATTACTACACCTATGCCAAATATGGAAGTCAAAAATTAAAATGCGATAAGTTTTTAAAGGCCTCCAATATGCCTAAGAAAGCACTGAGATACTTTATTGAAGTCTACAGGCCTAAAGAGAAAATGACCTTTTGTTACTTGGAAGGAGAAACCTTGGACATTGAGAGAGGATAGGATTTTTTCAATAAATTAGATGAGGTCAAATGTTTAAAATCAAAATAAAGGATATGAAGGCTCCCTTTTAATCCCATAAATGCATTGAAATGTACCCTGTATGGAAGATGCATACCTACAGTAGGGTTAGGTTAACCACTTCAACTTTGATGCCTATTCGATGCTTTAGGATCCTTAAAGGAGTAATAAAGGATAAAAAATTATGAATTTTAACCTCAAATGAGTTCAAGGTAAAATCAAAACATCATGACCAGAGCCATTGAGAAATCCAACATACACCTATAGGAGCTTTTGTCTTAATCAAAGAGATATGTACACAGTGATCTCACTTGAGGCCTATTTGACATTTCAAGACCTTTAAGGCTCAGTCACTAGTGTTAATATGTAATTATGTTGTCTCTATGATGGATAAATATCTTTAAAACATCATGATCAAGCCTTATATATAATATAAACCTATAATAAAAAGGTCTCAGTCAAGGATAAAATAGCAAGGTCTATCTCAATCAATGAGAAGTGATCAAAGGGAATATAATAATTGATGATGTATAGGTAAAAACTTAAGGTGAAATTATTTTTAAGGTTTCAATGTGACCTTGGGATATCCTATCAAGTAAAGGGCAAACATAGAACAAATAAAGAAAGGTCTAAAATAATGTACCTACACGAAGGAACACATTTTGGGATAAGATGCATTGATATAGTAGAAGGGAGCTCAATATTAGTTAAATATTGAATGAAAAACTCCATAATAAATTTATTGGTGTCATAAAACCTTTCAATGGAAGCAAAAATCTACATAGGGTCCTAAGATCCCTGTATGCACCTACAGCAGGGTCTAGGCAAACAAGGAGTAAAATGGAACATGGGTTGTCTAGGGGTGAAAAAGAGGTTGAAATTAAAAATAAATGATTCATGATGAGTAAACTGAATGTTATATACACTTAAAGACTCATAAAACATGTTAAATCACTTTTATTCACTTGGACAAACCCATTAGTCCGTACAGGTGACTAGGAGGCACCCTTGCCAAATGAACAAACATGAAGAATCATGTATATAAAAGGTTTTAGATGATTAAAAAAGATAAATGATAATAAATTAAATGTTTTAAAAAATTTATGACATCATATAGGCATCATATTAGCTTGGAAGTTCATCCACAAGTGGATTTGGATAAAAATGCAAGAAAATATGGTTATTTTAGCCCCTTTTTTAGACAAATTGAGTTGGTTAGGTACCTAAATGAGGGATTCTAACCTTTAAATTTGGTACATATCCTAATTATGACCTTATAAAAGTCCCAAAACTTTAATTTTTACATGTTTATGAGGTACATATCTCTTTTTTTTGTCTCAGAGATCAACCACTCATGAAAATCAAAACTTTGGGCAAGGTAAGCAAAAGATGGGAAAATGAGTAAAAGACTTAGGTTGAGGCATTAGGATATTAAAGGAACATTTTATGATGATTATGGAATATTTATTAATGATAATTAACACTTAAACAAGATCCAAACCTTTAGGATGACCTAATTGTCCATGCATACAGTCTAATCAGGCAGGTTTCCACTAGGCCTTATTGGCAAAAGTGATGAAAGGAGTGTTTGAGAGGTTATGTTATGGATTTTTAAGTATTAATTAAGTGTTAACATGTGTATTAATAAATAATAATCATTTTATATCATCCAAAATGATCCAAACTTGCAAAGGGTATTCTAATCCCACTAAGCCTTCAAGAGACCTAGAACCATTTTGAGGTCTACCTCCATGTCTAACTCTTGGAAAGATATATGGTTGATTGAAACATGATTATAAGGTATAAATATACATGTTTGAGATTTTTAAGTGCAAATATACCTATAGGAGAGCATTTTATAGCCTTGACACAGTCCAAGCATGCAAAATGAGAGGAAAACAAGCTCGATGGGTGTTTTCAAGTACTCATATCTTTTCTAAGGCTATGCATGGGAACCAGAGGGATTGAGGGAAGTTATTATGGTCCCTTGGCCTCAGGTTTTTGGAATTTTGAGGTAGGTTTGATGTCAAATTTTTATGAATAAAGCTTAAAACCTGATGAGGAAAATGAGCTTGGAAAGCCACCCTAATGGCATAGTTTGGAAATGAAACATATTGGATCATGGAGAGGACTTACTCAATCTATCACACATGAAAAATATATGTATGAAGATGTATGAATCATTTTTTTTATCAGTTCCTAATTTCCATCCCAAAGGTGACCACTAGGTCTACTGCTAAAGGTTTACCTTTTGAGTTTGTGTAATTACCCTTATATTCTACTAGAAGGTTTAGGTCTGTGAAAACCCATCCTTATTCAAGAGATTTGGTGTTTAATAAGTCTAATTTCTTGTTTATTTCAATCCCTAATACACAAAGTTCACATTCTAAGATGGCTATAAATCAACCTTTTATAGCATTCACCAAATCATCTCCTTTAAATCTTGCCCAATATGACCAAATTCTAGGAGTAGCCCTTTCTTATCATTCACCAGATCATCTCCTTTAAAAAATATCATAGTTCATTTAAAATTCAACATGTTGCCTAAAAAAACAAGTAGTGCATGTGTGATTTATTTTTAAATAAAATGGTTTGGCCATCTCAAAATATCTTTAACTAATAGAAATTTTTGAATTTTGTTTCAAAAACATGGAGTACAATTACATTTGTGTCAAGAAATGTTTTTTACATGGTTCATGGTTACAATAACCAACTCTTATTTTCACTACATGTCTTGTATTAGGTGAAACTCTTGTATTATCTTTCCAAAATTGTGCAAGTAAATCTTTGAGAGAATCAACTATAGCAAGTCCTTTCATGGAAGTCTACTAGAGAATGCCTAGAGCTCAGTGGTCCTGTCATCACTAAGTCTTTGTCATATTCTAATCACTTTCATTGATGCTTTTATATTTATGTCCATTGATCGACTAGTTTTTGAAATCCATCTTTTTTCCTTATTTGACCACTTACTACCAAGTTTTAATTATATGCCAAGTAGCATTAAAATCTTTGTTGCATGATTTCAAGTCTATAGTATGATATGCATCATGTATATTTTTAAAAAAATTCATCATCCATGTTAGATGTTCATAGTCCTAGGTTGTACATTTAGGTCTCATCTTAATCAATTTCATCAATGAAATAAACAATTTCCATTTTTTACTATCAAAATGTAATTTATCAAAGAAACTGTCCCAAAATGTTTTAGCTAGTCTTCTTGAATAGTAGTCAGACATTTTGTTATTCATTTGTTTCAAAATATTTTCATCAACTCCAAGTAAGTAATTTTATTTTCTATGAAAAATCCTTGGAGGTGTTTCTAATGGTGAATTTATTGATTGGGTGTTTCAAAATCTTTATGTTCACTACTATGTTCTTCATTATTAATTTCATTATTTGGTGTTTTCATGGCATTTTATGAATTTTTACTTTCATCCTTATGTGTTTCCATAATATTTTCTTCATTATTAGAGGGTAAATCATCATGCATAGATTCATCATCAACAAAATCAAAAACTTTATACTTTGAATGTGGACTTGAAACATAATTTGGTAAACATCCATCATCTTTATTCAATTCATCATTGTCAATTTCATCATTATCTATGACATTTGGTTCATTAGGAATAGTGTTTGTACCTTTTCTTGAGTGAAATATTTAAACTCAAACATTTTATTTTTCTCTCATCTCTTATAATTTATTTGGTGTTTTGTGCTTTAATTACTTCCTCTTATTTGATTCTTTTTTATGGTGGGGTCCCAAAGAAAAATTTGGTTTGTTTTATCTCCTTAATTTATAGTGTATAATGTGTAAAGAATTTAAGTGGGGTCATAATATTGAAACACCCTAAAAATAAACATTAGACAAAAAATTTTGTTTATTTTAACTATAACATGTACATGTTATAATGCATACGCATTATATCTACTATGTCTATATAACCATATATCATATTGTTATGATATATGATTATATATTTTGATGTAATCCAAACTATGAAATATTATTAAGTAATTTAATCCTATACAATTACGATCATATTTGCATTTACATGATATAATTCTAGGGTCAATTCAACCATATGTTGCATCTTATAGAATGGATTGAACCATAATTTAGGTTCACATGATTAATTTGGCCAAATCACATCTCTAATTATACCAATTAACTAATTGTATCAATTTATGACTAATTTATCCCTAAATCATGTCTCTAATTGCACCAATTGACAAATTGGATCAATTCAGGGATAATTTATCTCCAAATCACATCCTTATCTTGTCTAATTAGGTTGAAGGGGCTCAAATTTGCCCCAATTTCCTTCATGATTGAATTATTGGACTATTTAATTTATTTTTATGATATTAGGGTTGATTTACTACCAAATTAAATCCTATATCTAGTCAATATTAGGTTTAGGGGGTAAAATTGCATCAACTTCCTATAACGTTAAGCACTAAATCCTCAACCCTAAGCCATAATTTAGGTTCACAATGCCCAATATCACCCAAATCATGTCTTTATTTTGTATTTAGGTTGAATGACCTCAAATTATCCCCAATTTCCTTCATGACTAAAAAATATAGGGTATTACAATGGTGGGGTCAATTGACCCATAGAATACATCATATATAGTCAAAACAAGGTTCACAAGGTTGAATTTCATCCAATTTATATCATTGATTATAATAATACACTAATTTGTTTGATATGCATGAGGAAATATGAGCTATTTTCTATCCCCAAATCACAACCTATACTCACATTTAGGTTCAACGGGGTCATATTGACCCTAATTACCTCCGTGTTTTCATTTGTGATATAATGAAAGGGGTGATTAATCCATATGTTTCATAATATAGAATTTACTGAGATTAATTTAGGTTCATGGTATCAATTTATCCCAAATCACATTTATAATTATGCTAGTTGATTAATTAGATCAATTGATGACTAATTTAGTCCCAAATCACGTCCTCCTCTTGTAGTTAGGTGGAACATGGGCTAAAACAAACCCAATTTCCTTTGTGATTTAATTGATGGACTATTTTATTTATTTTGTTATGATATTGGGGTTGATTAACCCCCAAATTACATCCTATATAATCAAATATAGGTTTATGAGGTCCAATTTCATCCAACTTGCATCAACTAATTATGGTTCCCTAAAACCTAGACCTTAAACCATAACCCATAATATAGGTCCACGAGGCTAAATTTATCCCATACCATGTTTTCAATTACACAAATTGACTAATTGAATTAATTCATGATAGAATCAAAACTAATTTAGCCCCAAATCATGTCTTTCTGTTATAATTAGGTTGAAGGGGATCAAATTGGCCTCAATTGAATTTTTGATTGAATGAATCAAGTATTTAGTTCATTATATGATGACTTTATAATCAATTTAACTCAAAATCACATCATCTACAATTCAAATGATGTTTGAATGGGGCTTTTTTTTCCAAATTATGTCACTAATAGTACCATTTTAGTAATTTCTCAATCTATGATGAAATCAAATCTAATTTAACCTCAAATCACAATTATATAGTTAAAAATAGGTTCAAAGGGATCATATTAACCCTAATTACCTCCAAAATTGAACCAATTAACCATTTCATTCATTACATGACACCATTAGAGTTTATAAAGGCTCAAACCATGTCCTATACATATCAAACTTGCATCTATCATTAAACCAAATGGCTATACACTTCATTCTTTGATGAAATTAGAGCCAACTAAAATCCAAATCACTTTAAAACAATTGAATCTTTGCCCCTAATTGATTAAGGCTCTATATTAGCCTTAGTATTGCATCCACCATTTAAATAATTGACTCTTTCATTCAATTTTTATGAAACTAGGCCTAGTAGAACCATAAATCATATCCTATATAGTCAAATTTATGTTTGTGGGTAAATATTAATGAAAATTACATCATTGTATCAATCATGTCATTTTTTTATAGTGTATACATTATTACATTCCAGTTTAAAATAAAAATATAAAATTATGAATGTGAATAGATATAAACATAAACACATATAAATAGATCTTTATTTTTTTTTAATGCAATGTTAACATCATAATAATTATAACATGTACACACTATGTTTATTTTGAATTCAAAAACCAAACCTTTTGGCTCAAAAATGGTTTGGATTCCTAAGCCAAAGGCTTAAACTTGACAACCCAAATTGAATCTGAGAGTTTTGAGAAAAAAACAACAAAAACTCAACTTCCATCACCAAATACACTATGAATTTTAATGAGCCAATACATAAAATTATTAATAAAATAAAAATCACACTCTTCTCTTCCAAATCTATGTTTTTTTTAAATTTTTGATTATTTTAAAGTTTCTATCTATGTTGATTTCTATCTATGGCATTTGTAGGCCACTACATGTCGTAAACATACATGCCTATATATGTTGAAGTATATTTGTGTTCATTGATCCAATTTCAAAATATATATATGGTCAAAAACTAGGCCTAATTCTATATGCATTCAAAAAAATCAATTTTCAAAATTTTGAGGTAGTTATGGAGGTCGTATGGCCATCTATCAATTTTTTATTAATTTTTAGGATCTATTTACTTGTAAATTGAATTAACATATATATTCATTAAAATTTTTATATAAAATAGAGGTCAAAAACTAGATGATCTTATCTAAATTTTGAAAGAAGGGTTTAAAAAATAAAAAAACTTTTCTATAAAAAGGTTGCATCGTATGGACAACTTTATACTCTATTTTCCTTTAAAATAGGAGTTCCTCTTTAAATTTTAGATGTTTTAACTACTTATACTTAAGCATTTTTAAAAAAAAATTGTAAACTAGACTTGAAATGTTACAATTCATGATTTAATACCATCTTCAAGTTTTGAGTATAGCCATCTTAAATAATATATAAAAATTGATATTTTTAAATTTTTAGGAAAATGTGTCCATGGGTAGGCCCTTTTTTTTGCCCAAATTTTATACAATCACTCCTAATGATATATGTATTCTCCATAATATTCTCCATCAAAAATATATTCATGGTCACATAACCCAATATAACCATTTAAGTGGTATGTAGTGAGTCTAGAATCGCCTTCTTGCAAAATTTTGTTCATGGCAACTCTATAATTTTCCATATATTATTTTAATGCATTAAAACATTTATTCCATATGTTTTTAGGAACAATAAATTTATGAGGTTGAAATAGAGACATTTAGTCCTTCACATGTTGAGATGAGATTTTTTCCTTGTAATGAGTCATGCATCACCCCTAGTTCTACATCTAGGGTAAGGAAACACAATTTTTTTAGAATCAATGAGGAACAAGAGAACAAATTATTATACTAAATGTAGTTGTAGACATAATCTATTTTATATGCTACTATGGCCAAGATTATATGCCTATATGGCACATTTTGTATATGTATATTATGGTATAGATTGTATGTAGATATTTCCTAATTATGTTGCCATTATGACATAATTTGCATACACATATATACTATTTGACATATCTAGATGTGAATCATACCTTGTTATAATCTGAATATACATATTTAATTCTTATATGTCATTATTTTTTGAACATGTTATCCTTATCAAAAATATATATGTGATGATTGTTCATCTATGTGATGGTTTCTCAACATTATCATAGATTTTGATAAAAGAATAAACAAAGAATGAAATTATACTAATGTGCACAAATGACCAAGAGTAATTAAATAGGACTTAAGGAAATAACCATTAATAATATTAAGTTGTAGGAAGAGAGTCCCAAATAAATAAAGTAGAAAAATAGTTTGATTTTTTATATCATTGGAATAACTTTTAATTATTCAATTTACTATTATTCCAAGTAGATCTTGATAAATATTTTATGATTCCAATGGTAATATTTAAGTCAAATAATAGTTATTAGAATGTGATTTTTCCATGTTGCAATCCATATTATCTTAATAAGGGTTTATGAAATTATATTAACCATAATTTTCCTTAATCTTTAAATTGGTTGTATTGCTCTAAATTTGTCTCAAATTCTACATCTACACCAATGCTAAAACAACTTGCAGATCCAGTAAAAATAGTTATAAACACATAAAATAGTTACATCCTTCTAGTCTTCACTATCCATAAGTTTTAACTTTTATACAAATAATCATTGAAATCAATGGATTATGAGCAAATTTATCTTTCAATATACATATATTTAGTTTATGCACTCAAGGAAGACTTTCATATCTTCATCACACTATAGAAGCACAATCTTTGTTTCCTTGCCCTAATTGAATTGTCATGAGAAATCAGTTAGAGGATATCATTCTTTTATAGCTCAAGTTGGTCTTGAAAACCATAATAATATTATAATGAAAATTATGCTTCAAATCTACATTTTAATAGTGTGGGAATATTAGTCTTACATTTAAGTAATTGATAGCGATAAGAAATGTACCACATCTCATACAATACATATATTTGATGTATATATTGTGCAAGTATTTAATTGAAGCTATATATGGGTGTGTGTTCTTATAGAAAGATGAATTTACCGAGCATGTTACAAGAAATATATAATATTCATGCATGTGATGAGGTAGATAAAGAAATTACTAAATTCTTCTCCTTATTATATGGATATGCTCAAAAAGATTTAAGCAAATAATAATTCATACATACCACTTGGTGAGACCAAGATGAGAAAAAAAATTTAGAAAATGAAGTATCAAATATAAATGTACTATTAGAGTAGATGAAGTAATCTTAGACGAAGGAGGGATTGTATAGTGTCCTTGATGGGTGGATGGAATCACTCATTAAAAGAATTGTAACATCTTTGATAGGTATATTCATGATAAAACAAAATTTTCATGTTCCAAACTGAGATCAATATTATCTAAGTGTAAAATGTAACTACTTGATTGAACTAGATAGGTAGGGAGTCTAAGGTCCAACTAGTATGAACTCCATGCAAAATGTAACTACTTATGTTGCATAAGATCCATGAAGGGTAGATATGAGCCATCTATGCCTATAAGTTCATGGATGAGTCCTCTAAGCAAAACCTAAATTATTCTCTCTAAATCAAGAAATTCTATAGCAACCAAATATCTCTTAAGATGCCAAAAGTTGGTTATTGGCAAGTATATCTTGTGACTCACTATCCCATTTGATGAACCGTCTATGTAGATATGTCCGAATGGGCATATAAATGTTGGAATAACCACCCTCCACTTTTTTTCAAGTTGTGGGATAAAATTAAATTTGGTTAGATGAATCCTTTAAGATGAGCATCTCGTCCTTGAGTGGAAAATGGACTAAACTTCCCCTACACATTTTAGGAGAATAATGAGGTTTATAAATGAGCTATTATCACCTATAGTTTCATGAAAGAGTCCTCTAATCACCCCTAGATGATTATCCCTAGCTTGGGATGTGTGACAAATAATTACACATTTGGTTTAGTAGCCAAATATCTCTTAAGAGACCAAAAGTTAGTTAGTGAGAATAATATCTTGTGACTATCTAGCCCAATCAATGAACCATCTATGCAGACATTTTTGGATGGACATAAAATGTTATAATAACCACCTTCTACTCCTTGTCAGGCCCTAGGACTAAAATTTATAGTTGGTTGGATGAATCCCTTAAGAGAAGCAGCTTGTCCTTGAGTGGAAAAATGGATCAAACTTATATCACACATTGTAAGATAACTATGAGGAGTATAAATGAGCCTTCAACACCTACCATTTTATAAATGAGTCTTATAATCACCCTCTAGATTATTCTCCCTATCTCGAGATGAGCAAGAAATGATAACACATTTTATCTGACAATCAAATGTCTCTTAAGAGACTAAACATTAGTTAGTAAGAGGTGTATCTTATGACTTGATAACTCAATATGTGAAATATTTACCTAGACATGTTTGGATGGGTGTATAAATGCTATAATAGCCACCCTTCGATCTTGACCAAGCCCCAAAATTGAAAGTTGTAATTGGTCGAATGAATCCCTTAAGAGAAGCATCTTATCCCTAAGTGATAAAATAGACCAAACTTTCATTAAAGAACTATGAGGGGTATATATGAGCCATATTTACCTATAGTTATAGAGATGAGTCCTTTGAGAACCCCTAGGATGATTCTCCCTAACTCGATATGAGTGAGAAATGATAGCACATTTTCTCTAGTAGCCAAATGTCTCTTAAGAGATAAAACTTTGGTCAGTAGGAGTCATATATTATGAATCACTAGCCCAATCAATGAAATTTCTATGTGGACACTTCTAAATGGGCATATAAATACTGGAATAGTGACCTTCTACTCTTTGTCAGGCCCTGAGACTAAAATTTATAATTAGCTAGACAAATCCCATAAGAAAAGCATATCATCCTTAAGTAGTAAAATAAACTAAATTTTTGCTACATGTTGTAGAAGAATCATGAGGGGTTTATATGAGCCATCATGTCCCATAGTTTTACAAATGATTTCTCGAAACACCCCTTAAATGATTTTACATAACTCTAGATGAGCAATAAATAGTGGCACATTTTATATGGCAGCCAAATGTTTCTTAAGAGACCAAAATTTGGTTAGTAGGAGGTGTATATTATGACTCGCTAACCCAATTGATGAATTGTCTACATAGATGCATCTAGATAGGTCTATAAATGTTAGAATATCCACCCTCTACTCTTTATCAAGCCCCAGGACTGAAAGTTATAATTGGCTAGATGAATCCCTTAAGAGAAGCATCTTGTCCCTTAGTGGAAAAATGGATTGAACTTATGCCATGAATTTTAGGATAATGGTGATAGGTATAGATGAGGTGTCATCACCTACATGTGCATAGACAAGTCCTCTAAGCACCTCATAGATGATTCTCTCTAGTTTGAGATGAGTGACAAATAGCAGCACATTTTCTCTATCAACCAAATGTCTCTTAAGAGACCAAAATATGGTCAGTGAGAGGTGTATCTTATGACTTGATAGCCCATTCAATGAACTACTTACACAAATGCATCTAGATGTGTGTATAAATGATAGAATAACCACCTTCTACTCTTCTTAGTCCCTTGGACCAAAATTTATAATTGGCCAAAATCCCTTAAGAGAAGCATCTTCTCACTAAGTGGTAAAATAGACCAAACTTTCACCTTGTATTATAGGAGAACCATGAAGGTATAAACAAGCCATCAACACATATAGTTACACAAATAAGTCCACTGAGCACCCCTTATGATGATTATCCTTAGATTAGGATGAACAAAAAATGGTAACACATTTTCTATGGCAGCAAAATATCTCTTAAGATACCAAAATTTGGTTAGTGAGAGGCATATCTTATGACTCGCTAGCCCAATCAGTGAACCATCAACTTGAAAAAATTCATATTGGTATATAAACATTATATCCACCCTCCACTCTTTGTTAGGCCCTGGGACTAAAATGTACAATTGGTTGGGTGAATCCATTAAGAAGAATCTCATCCCTGAGTGGGAAAATGGGATAATATTTTATTGTTTATTTTAGGAGAACCATGAGGGGTATAGATGAGTAATCAGTGCCTACAATTGATGGGACAAGTCCTCTAAGTTACCCAAAAATGATTCTCCCTAGTTTGGGATGAGTGAGACACGGTGACATGTTTTCTTTGGAAGCTAAATGTCTCTTAAGATACCAAAATTTGGTTAGTGGGAGGCATATCTTGTGACTTGTTATCTTAGTTGATGAACTATCTATGCATATGCATCTAGATGGGTGTATAAACACTATAATATACACCCTCCACTCTCTATTAGGTCCTAAGACTGAAAGTTATAATTAGTTGAATGAATCCCTTAAGAGAAGCATCTTATCTTTGAGTGCAAAAATAGACCAAACTTTTGTTGCATATTTTAAGAGAACCATGAGGTGTATATATGATATGTAAGTTACTAAAATTGCATAAATAAGTCCTCTGAGCACCCCATAGATGATTCTCCCTAGCTCAAGATGAGTAAAAAATGGTGACACATTTTATCTGGTAGCCAAATGTCTCTTAAGAGATTAAAAGTTAGTCAATGGGAGGTATTTATTGTGACTCACTCGCCCAATTGATGAACCATCTATGTGACCACATCCAAATGGGAACATAAACACTGAAATAGCCACCCTACACTTTATATTGGGCCCTAAGATTAAGATTTGTAGTTGGCTAGATGAATCCCTTAAGAGAAGCATCTCATCCCTAAGTGGAAAAATGAATCAAATATCCTCCATATATTCTAAGATAACCATGAGGGGTATATATGATATATTATCACCTATAGTTTCATGGATGAGTCTTCTAAACACCGCTTGATGATTCTCCCTAGTTTAGGATAAATGAGAAATGGTGGCACATTTTCTCTGGTAGCTAAATTTTTCTTATGAGACCAAAAGTTGGTCAATAAGAGGTGTATCTTGTGACTCAATAATACAATTGATGAACCATCTACACAAACATATCCAAATGGGTGTATAAATACTATAAATCCACCCTCCACTCTCTATTAGGCCTAAGATTGAATTATGTAATTGGCTAAAAGAATACCTTAAGATAAGCATCTCATTTGTAAATGGGAAAATGGACCAAAATCCCACTACATGTTATAGGAGAATCATGAGGGGTATAAATGAAATTTTAACACCTAAAATTACATAGATGAGTCTTTTGATCACCCCTTTAGATGATTCTCCATAACTTAAAATGAGTGCAAAATAGTGGCATGTTTTCTATGGCAGTTAAATGTCTCTTAAGAGACCAAAAATTGGTTAGTGGGAGGCACATCTTATGACTCGCTAGCCTAATCAATGAACCGTTTGTGTAAAGACATCTAAAGGGTGTATAAATATTAGAATAACCACCTTTCACTCTTCATCAGCCCCAAAACTAAAAGTTTTAGTTGGTTAGATAGATCCCTTAAGATAAACTTCTCATCCCTAAGTGGGAAAATGGACTAAACTTCCATAACACATTACAAGAGAATTATGAGGGATAGAGATGATCCATCAGCATCTATAGTTGCATGGATAATTCCTTTAATCACCCCTAAGGATTTTGTGCCACTCAATATGTATGACACATGGCAATAAGTTTTCTCTCATGACCAATTATATTTTAACAAACCATAAGTTGGTCAGTGTAAGGTATATATTATGACTTGCTAGACTAATCGATGAACCATCTACATAGAGACATATAGATAGGCATTTAAACATTTTAATATCCACCCTCTATTCTCTTTCATGCCCTAGAACCAAAAAATTTAGTTGGTTAGATGAATCTCTTAAGAGAACTTTCTCATCCTTAAGTGGGAAAATAGACCAAACTTCCACCACACATTTCAAGAAAACCATGAGGGCTATAAATGAGTTGTCAATGCTTACAGTTACATGGACAAAGCCTATAATCACCCTTTGGATGATTCTCCTTAGATCAAGAAAAATGATAAATAATGACATGTTTTGTTTAGTAACCAAATATATTTTAAGAGACCAAAAGTTGGTCAGTGGGAGGCTTATATTATGACTCACTATCCCAATTGATGAATTGTCTACGTGAACACATATAAATGGTCATAGAAAAGCTATAATAACAACCCTCCACTCTTTGCTGGGACCCATGACTTAAAGTTTTAATTAACCGAATGAATCCTTTAAGAGAAGCATCTCATCCATGAGTGGGAAAATAGAGTTAATTTCCATCACATGTTGTATGAGAACCATGAGGGGTATAGACAAGGCATAAATGCATAAATTTACATGGACAAGTCCTCTAAACACCCCTTGAATGATTATATCTAAATGTCTCTTAAGAGACCAAAAGTTGGTGAGTGGGAGGTGTATCTTTTGACTTGATAATCAAAAAACCATATATGTAGACACATCTGGATGGTCTTATAAATGTTAGAATATCCACCCTCTACTCTTCATTGGGCCCTAGTACTAAATTTTTTAATTGGTTGGATGAATACCTTAAGAGAAATATATCATCCTTGAGTGGGAAAATGGACCAAAATTTCAACCTATGTTACAAGAGAACTATGAGGTATATATATGAGCCCTCAACACCTAAAATTACATGGATGAGTCCTCTTAGCACCCATAGATGATTCTACCCATCTCAAGATGAGAAATAAATAATGAAATATTTTCTCTGGTAGCTAAATGTCTCTTAAGAGACCAAAAGTTGGTCAGTTTGAGGTGTATCTCGTGACTCATTATCCCAATCAACAAACTATTTATGTGGATAAATCTAAATTGGCATATAAACAATGGAATGTCCACCATCTACTCTCTATCAAGCCTCATGACTAAACATTTTAGTTAGCCTAATGAATATTTGAATAGAATATTATCATACCTAGGTGATAAAATGGATTGAAATTATGTTTCATGATATAGGAGAACTACGAGAGGTAGAGACAAGCCATCAGTGCCTACAATTGTTTGGTTGAGTCTTCTAAAATACCCTTAGAGTATTTTATGCTACTTAGGATGAGTGAGACATGATAATAATTTTTATCTCATGACTAAATGTCTCTTAAGAAACAAAAATTTGGTCAGTGAGAGGCATATATTTTGATTCACTAGACCAATCGATAAACCATTTATGTGTATGTGTCAATATGGGTGTATAAATATTGAAATAACCACTCTCCACTATTCAACAAACCTTGGGACTAAAATTTAGCATTGGTTGGATGAATCCCTTAAGTGAATTTTCTCATCCTTGAGTGGGAAATGATCCAAACATCCATCATGAATTCTAGGAGAACCTTGAGGCGTATAGATAAGCTATCAACACTTATAATTGCACAAACTAGTCTTCTAACCCATATGATTATCCCCAACTCAAAATGAGTGAGAAATGGTGACATGTTATCTATCATAACTAGATGTCTTTGAAGAGACAAAAATTTGGTTAGTGGGAGGTGTATCTTATGCCTTGCTATTCCAATCAATGAATTATCTATGCAGACACATCTAGATGGGCATATAAACAATAGAATATCCACCCCCTACTCTCTATTAGACCTTGAGACTAAAAGTTGTAATTTTCCAGATGAATCCATTAAGGTAAGCATCTCATTCCTTGGTGGTAAAATAAACCAAATTATACAATGCATTTCAAGATAACCGTGAGGGGTAGAGATGATCCATAAGTACCTATAGTTACATAAGAAAGTCCTTTGATCACACCCCAGATGATTTTCCCCATCTCAAGATGAGTGAGAAATGATGGTACATTTTTTTTGATAGCCAAATGTCTCTTAAAAGACCAAAATTTAGTCTGTGGGAGGCATATCATATGAATCATTATCCCAATTGATGAAATACTTGCATGAACACATCTAGAAGGATGCATAAATGCTAGAATAACCACCCTTTATTGTTTGTCAGGGCCCAAATCTAAAATTTGTAGTTGGTCAGATGAATCCATTAAGAGAATCTTCTCATCCCTTAGTGGGAAAAAAAACTAAAATTACACAATATATTTCAGGATAACTTTTAATGGTATATATGAGTTGTCATCACTTACAGTTACATGGATGAGTCCTCTAATCACCCCCAAAGGATTTCATACCACTTGAGATGAGCGAGACATGGTAACTAATTTTATCACATGACTAAATGTTTGTTAAGAGACCAAAATTTGTTTAATGGGTCATGTATCTATTGATTCACTATCCCAATTGAAAAAACATCAACATCAACATGTCTAGATGGGCATATAAATACTGAAATGGTCACCCTTCACTCTCCATTGGGCATGTTGACCAAATTTGACTTATAGGTCAAATTGGGGAACCCCTAGGTAAAAAATTGACTTTTAGGTGTTTTATGGGTGTAATATAGATGTAAAAATGTTTTTTATAGGCTATTTTATGTCGTTTAATGTTATATTATCCTTGGTCCTTAGTCATTTTAGCCTTTTTAGTCATTTTGAGTCATTTTAAGGTCACAAAAGTGCATTTAATGAGTTTTAAAAATTTATTTGGAAGTGTGAAGGTTATAAAATATTATTTCACATCCCATATGTCCAAATAGATCTTAATAAACTGAAATAACTGAAAAGTGGTAGGTTTTTTCAGTAGAAAAAGTAGTTTTCTTGAGAAATAAGGAGAGTTTGGCACTTGTATAGCTCATTGGGAAGTGTGCCACGTGGGAAAAGATTATGTTATGTCTATTCAGATTCCTCAAGATCATTTCCTTATTTTAATTTCTCTATAAATTCCATTTTTGTCCCAAAACTATTCTACTCCTTTTTCACCCTTCTTGGCAAGCAAAAGTAGTCTTCAGGTTTGTACTTGGTACAATTAATAGAAGAGGTTTTAGATCAAACTCCCTGGGGAGGTTAAATTATAATTATATACCTTAATTTAAATATAAATATTTTTAATAATTGTGTCATGTGATTCATGAACCATCCTCATGAATTGGATTGTACTTTTTTGCTTGTTGTTTCATGCACCCTATAGGTTTGGATCCATTTTTTGCAAGTTTGTATGAACCAATTGGTGATGTTGATTATAGATGATTTTTAATATGTAACTTAATGTTCCAAATTCTTTTTTAATGTTTAAATGTGTTTGGATGAGTCAAGTAGCTCAAATTTACAATAGGATACACATTTCTGAGTTACAGGCAGTTTTCATCATTTCCAAATCTTCATGCTTTGCAAATGGATTCAAAGGGTTATGATAGGTCATTCACCATGTATTAAATTTTTTATTAGTACCATCCTTTTTAAATTTCATCATCTAAGTAAAAATCTCCATGAGTTGTAGTCATATGCAACATTCACACATAATTATGCCATTAACACACAACTTACAAGTATTCTCATGGATGAGTTCACATTAAAAGTGAGGTATAGATACTTGTTTCATATATTTTATAGTATTAATATACTTTTGGATGTGTTAGTATAATCATATAACTCATTTTATATCCAAACACAATGCATACTGCCCATACTCCTCTTCACTGCCGACATATAGGAAAATGGTCACCTATAGGGGACACTTCAGAGAGCTAAGGAGTTTATCATGAAACATAGAAATAAGTGATGGAAAATTATTTGAGTTCATTACATGTGGTGTTGATCATGATGGATATATTTTTAATGATAAATTGGTAGGCTAGAGTTGAAAACCATGTTCAAGGAGTCAAAGACTGAGTTCTAGGATCAAGTCCATAAAAAGGCAAAATAGAGGTCCAGGGGTGTTTTGGGAACATCACATAATAATGTGGAAATAAATTTTTCTTCCTCGTAATGTTATTATCTTGTATCCTCCATATAAGATAATGACCTTGCAAGGTTTGAAGATATGATGAGCAGTGGAGGAGGGTAATTTTGAGTCTTAAAATTGCCTATAAAAACACTGAATATAGGTAATTTGATTTATAGGCGTGAGTTCAAAAGGAGACCTTTTACTTTCCTAAATTGTAAAGTAGACCTTGATAACATATGGTAATATTCAATGGTCCAAGTTATCATTCATGGCATAGGGATATCATTAAAGAAGGTTAATTTCTCTATTTTAAGGTCTCATGCATACCTAAAAGTGTTCTTTCACAAAGAAATTCACACCTATAGCTAATTGTAATTACACACAATATAAAATTGGAGGTTTAAGATGGAATCACCTAAAATGGAAGATGAGAGAGGTTTTCAAATGTTTCATGGGATGGATAATAATGTGAACTTTTCAAGAGGAGACCTCTACCTATAATACTTTACCTTTCCCAACATAATTGACTGTAGCAGATAATGAGCTACAATAAGGTGTTTCCATGGTTGGTTAGTAAAAACATAAAGGATTTAGGTCCAAGTGATTTATATATGACTTCAAGAAACTATAAAGGGTATATATACTTTTATTTCAAAGCTTAGATCATATACATGCACCTACAAGTCTTGAAACTCCTATACAATTAGTTAAGGATGACTAAGACAGGGAGTGAGATGACAAATGTGCCTAAGTGATCATAGGTCACTCAAGGTGAACTAATGAGTTAGAATCAATTTTATATGGTCATTGAAGATTTAATAGAGGTCATATCCACTATTTTAAAGACTAATCATGAATTTTCACCTATAGGAAAGATAAGACTCAATCAGGAAGTTAGCCCTAGTCTAGGATGATCATAGTAAAGCATGAACAAACATAGTTTGGAAAAGGCCAAATAGTCTACATGATCAAAAATGTGATCCCAAGTTAGGTAAAAATGTCCCATGGATATATCATTGTGGATTTTTAATAAATAAATGAATATAATATTGCATAACACAGTCCACTTAGGAGAAGCATGTGCACAGTCTATCTTTTAGCAGTCTACCTTGGAAATATAAGGAGTTTGGGAGGAAAATAGATTGATAAAAGGGTCAAAAATTTTAGAGAGGGTATCCATAACTTGGAAAAACCTCTCAAATTTTCATATTTCCTAAGAAAATAGGGGGATTGCCCTCTATTTTGTTTCAAAATAGAGGGCACTTCCTTTGTATATGCAATCTTGACAGTTTTGGGAAAATGTGACAAAGGAAATATTTAAGAGCTAATGGATATTTATAAAAGGTGTAGGAGGATAAATGACACATAATAAAATATTTTAAACCAATCAAGGAGGTAAGAATACTAACAAAAATGTCCATACCTTTAAAAGTACAGATAGACTCATGAGGCATGGTTATGCCTAGAGTCCAAACAAGAGGTCACTTTCACTTTTAGACCTAAAAGGAATTTAAAAATAATGAAATATTTTTTTTAGGGTCATATAAGATATGTATAATATTATGAAATTAAATTAAATCAAATAGGAAGGTCTAAAACACCAAAAGTTGTAGACATGTTACAAGACCAACATTAGGCCTAGTGTCCAAATGGGGGTCTTCCAAAATTATAGCATGACATGAGCTATAAAACCTATTAAAACATGTTAATATGATAATTATCAGTATTTTAAATCTTTCACATTGCAAATAAATCATCAGAAGGTCACTTTTGGCTCAAAAACCAACTCAGACCTACAAAGAATGAGAGAACAAACTCGATAGGTCAAATTCAAATGCTCATATATTTCATGAGGCCTTACATGGATTAAAAAGGAGTTTATAGGTGTTATCAAGGTCCTTGAACATCATCCTTGTGTAATTTTTTTGCAAGTTGGATGTCATATCTTTATGAACAAAGCTTAATATTCAAAGCATACCTAAAACCCTTGAAAACCCTCATTCAAGACCCGATTGGATAAATGAATCTAGAGATGAATTATAATGGAATATTTTTATCATTAAAGTTATTTTATATTTAATATGACTCACTTAAGCTCCCTCTCATACTTTTTATCTATATGAACTTGTACAGATAGGGTACAAAATATGCTTTTTTGATAATTTTATGCATTATGCAAGCTATAGAATGACTCTAAAGATGAAATAAAATTTTGAGGGAAGATTAGGAATTTTAATAAATTACTATGGTTATTTAATTCCAATAAGAAAAATTAATTATCAAACCAATAGCTCACATCTCAGCCAGTCAAAACTGGCATAGTGAACAAGCTACTGAAAAAGTGGAATACTTTATGTGAGCTAATTTTAAGGTGTCCTTGATGATTATAAGTCCATGTAAGGTATTTACACATTTAATCCACTCCTAACATGTATTTTAATGGAAAAATAAATCCAAATTTGAGGCCAAGTGTGCAAGGTGCATTAATGAGGAGTTTTTTGGGCTGCAAATGATGATAACTCATTTCAGGAAAGTTCTAGATGACCAATCCTAAAACCAATGCATGGAGAGGCATGTATGATATCCTTCCCATTATTTCAAATAATCATACATATACCTAATTATTTTTATGATGTTCAAATAGGTCCAAATCTTGAAGGTAGTTTTTTGAGCCATAATGATGAGTTTAATGCCACTTTTCATGATTTTTATGACTTAGATGGACATTTGTATCTTATGACCTTGCATGGTTCATATAATATCCTATTATCATTCACAAGTAACTTATTATTGTATATTTACAAGTGTATTTGTGACCATTTTACTTCTCTCTTCTTCCCTCTCTCTCAAGTTTTATAAGAACTAGTCGATTTGGCCATTGTAACTTATGTTCCACCTGAGTACGGTAATCCCTACTAATTTGTATACCATTTGATCAATAATACTAATGATTTTTACTTCTTCATGAATTTTCATAGGTATCTTTTACTTGGATTATGAATTTTTCTTAGTAAATACTATGGATTCCTTAGCATGTTGTCTCATTCTTTCACCCTATTTGTAGTTGGAAAGCTTCTTCTTGCAGGGCATGTGAAGTGTTCTAAGAAATGTCAAGGATTGAGTGAGTTATTATTTTCATTAGTTCCATTCAATGCCTCTTTTCTATTCCTCCTATATTTTTACATTAATCCATAACCTCATAATGTAACATTGATGTGAGAAGATGCAGATTGAAGGAGTGTATGTTTGGTTAGTCCTTTGTTCTCATGTGTAACATGCTATTGGTTAGAAGTCATCATCTTATTTCATGTATCGCCTCCCTTATAATAATTTTCTTTAATTTTTCTCTTACCCTTTTTCCCCCCAAAGTTTAATTGTAGTTTCAATTCAAAGTGGTACATTAAGGGAGCTATCCCTATCTAGAGATTTGCATCATCCTTAGGCTACCCACAAGCCTAGAGGTGTTTCTATTATGCCACTTCAATGAGTAGATATTAGGTATCTCCTCAAAGGGTGAAAATCTAATTGATAATATTTTTTGGCATGCCAAGTGGGACTCTTGGTCTAATAAGTTGAAATATTTTTGGTTTTATCTTTTAATAATCAGCCTTTAGAGGCATCTATCAAAGCATCAATGGTGACTTTGAAGATATATTAGCTGGTCAAGCATCCCATGTTAACCTTTGAAGATTTTTGGTAACATTTTCCTTTGTGTTCCTACTTTCAATGAAGTTTAATGGCTGACCTTGGTGTTGAGCATTATTTTACATAAGTTGGTGAGACGTTTTAAGCTTATGGCATTCCCTATCAACAAGAAAAAGTTCTTAATTATCCTTGATGTGACTCTTACCAGCCTTTTCATGAGTTTTATCAGCCCTATAACCAGCCTTGTCATGATTTTTATCAGTCCTACAATTAGTTTTCTCAATATCTTGTTTCTCTTAGTCAACCAAGCCAATTCTCAAGTCAATCCATTTCCACCTTCAAACAAACACTTTTAGGCTATGAGAGGTACATGTTGGAGCTTCATAGTCTAAGGAGATGTCGTAAAAAGGTTCCTATTCATCTTATTCATAAGTTGAGAGATGCATTAGAGTTGGTAAAAAGAGAGTGGGTACCTATTGAGAGAGCCAATTGGTAAAGGCTCACAAGTGAGATGTTTGATGTGAGTGGCTTAGTTTCTTCCTTAGAAGATAGGCTAAGAGTTCATGAAAGGCAACATCACCAAAGCCTATTAGACTTCATATGTACTTCCCCAACTTTCTTATTAGCCATATTTTAGCACTACTCATGAACCCAATCAAGGATATCATAGTCATCCTTTTCCCAATTAGTTGGAGGATAGATTTGAAAGGAGAAACCTTGTGTATGAAGCTAATCTTGATAGGCAGATTGAGTTGACTAATATACATATTAATCAATCCATATTAGTAGAAAATAAAGTGGAATTCAAGCCCTCATTTCCCTCTCACATTACATCCCCACCACCTCAAAAAGAGACTTCTAATCCCAACATTCTAAGCTGTAATAAGATAGTGGAGTCATGGGGAAAGAAAGAGGATAAAAGCATTGTTGAGGAGTCTAAAGTTGAGAATGAAGTTGATCCTTTGCAAGTCCCTCCCACCCTTCATCAAGATACCTCTTATCTTACACATCAACCCTCTTGTACTCCTCCTCATTAATAATCCTATGAACTTCAAGAAAGACTTTTCTAAGAGAACCTAGCCAAGCAAATTAAAGAGTTAGAGGCAAAGATGAATTTTCTAAGTCAAGGTGTGATGGAAGGTTTAGACCCAAAAGAAGATCTTATGTCTAAACACACCCTATCTAACCTTCCCCAAGAGAATGATAAAGCCCAATCATATTGCAATGAATTGATTATCAAATGGAAGGAAGAAAACCAAGTTGTTTTAACCCAAGGTCTACCTCCCCTTCCTCAAGAGCTTCCAAAAGAGTCTCCTACTTTTCACTCTCAATCTAATTTTGAGTTCTATGTGCCATATCCACTAGTTAGTTCATCATGTCCTCACCCCATTTCTCTTTTCCTTGATACACTTGTGGTATGAGAACCTAAGGAGGAGTAGTTGGTCGATAAAAATAGAGAACTCTTGCTTTAAAAAAGTCTAGCTCCTTGGAAACCTCATTGGACTAAGTCACATGACTTCAAAATTCCTAGTCTTGGAATCAAAAGGGAGAAATAAATGGAGGATCTTGCAGTCCTTGAGAACCAAAGTCATATTTGGGAAGTTTATATGAAACTTGAGATCCCTCAAGAGGTCCCAAATGATGAAGAAGAGGTGGTTTATTGTGTTGAAATTTTTGATTGGGTTGATGGGGAAGAATGTTCTCCTTTTGCCAAATAGGAAGAAATGATCATTAGCTTTTCCATCATTTTTCAAGATACCATGGATGGAGAAAGATAAGTTATTAATCAGATTTTGGATGACATGTTTTAAATCATTGGATCAAGTTATACTCCTCTTCAAGGAGGTTATGACCTAGTCAAATATGGAGAAGGCAACCTTGACACTCATGTAAGTATACAAAGGAAAAACAACCTTTCAAATATATCCTTTCAAGAAGCATATACATTTAATGATGATATGTTTAAAGTCATAAATATTGATTATCATCTTAATAACTAGTTGGAACAAGATCCTATTGGCATCAATCTTCTAAGGAACAAGAAATCACTCCTCTTGAAGCCACGCCTACCAAGAAGATATAAATTAACCATGAAATGAAGAGTGGGCCACAATATGAAGTATGTGAACATGTTCAAGATGAATATATCTATATTGGAGACCTATTTGAGGATGATTTACTTAAGGGCATATCAAGATAAGTGCCAAGGAATAGGTTTGGTCTATAAAGCATCCAATCCAAGGAGTAACATGCTTGGAATTATGATTATTCTCATAAAAAAGGTGATTCAAGAAATTTTCCTTTTGATCCTAGAAAGGAGGTATGCTTAGTTTCTATTTTTGCATAATAGTTTGTTATCAGATTCCCCTAAGTGCCTTGAGCACATGTGTGTGTGTGTGTGTGTGTGTGTGTGTGTACGCGCGCGTGTGCGCGCGTGTCTTGTTAGTGTGTTTGATTTGCTTGTGTGTATCCTTTATTTTGTGAGGTTATGGTAATTATTTGTCTTGTCTTGATAAAATCCTATGGTCAAAGTCCTCTTGTTGTGTCTCTGAATTCAAATGACTCCCTAAGCCCAATGGATTGATAAGGCTACTGGTCTCATTAGTATAATAGGCACACAACCCCTATGAGTCACCAATTTATTGACCAAATTTGACTTTTAGGTCAAATTAAGGCACCCCTAGATAAAAAATTGAATTTTAGGTGTTTTAGGGCTCTAATATAGATGTCACAAGTGTTTCATATGTTAATTAATGTCATTTAATGTTATACTAGCCTTGGTCCTTAGTCATTTCAGTCCTTTTAGTCATTTTGAGTCATTTTGAGGTCCAACAAGGTGCATTTAATGCATTTTATGGATTTATTGGGAAGTGTGAATGTTTAAAAATATTATTTCATGTCCCATGTGTCCCAGGAGGTCTTAATCAATTTACATAACTAAAAAGTGGTAGGTTCTTCAATAGAAAGGGCAATTTTCTTAAGAAATAAAGAGAGTTTGGCACTTGCATGACTCATTGGGAAGTCTACCATGTGGTAGAAGATAATGGTATGTCTCTTTAGATTATAAAAGCTTATTTATATATTTTAAGTTCTTTGGAAGTGCCATTTTTGGCCCAAAACTGTTCTAATCCTTTTTCACCCTTCTTGGCAAGTACAGTCTTCAAGTTTGTACTTGGTATGGCCAGCACAAGAAGTTTTAGATCAAATACCTTAGGGAGGTTAAATTAAATGAAGATACATTAATTTTCATATAAATATTTTGAATAATGGTGGCTTGTGCTTCATGAAACATCCTCATCAAGTTGACTTTACTTTTTTCCTTGTTGTTTCATGCACCCTGTATATTTTGCTCCATTTTTGGAAATTCCATACGAACCAATTGGTGATGTTGATTTAAGATGATATTGAATATGTCCCCTAATTTAAACGATGATTTTTTTCACGTATCACGGTGTTTGGATGAGTAAAGTAGCTCAAATTTGCAAGAGGATACACCTTTCTAAGTTACAGACAATTTTCATCATTTCCAGATCTTCATGCTTTGCAATGGCTTAAGAGGGTTTTGATAGGTCATTTTTCATGTATTAAATGTATTATTTTTCCCATCCTATTTAATTTTCATCCTCTATGGTAAAATATCCATGATTTTTAGTCGTATGCAACATTCACACATAATTCTGCCATTAACACACAACTTACAGGTGTTCTCATGGATGAGTTCACGTTAAAATGGTGGTATAGATACTTGTTTCATATCCATGATATTATTAAGATGATTTTGAAGGTGTTATGATAAATATATAATTCATTTTATATCCAAACACAATGCACACTGCCCATACTCCTCTTCACTGCCTACATATAGGAAAATGGTCAACTGCATGTGACACTTCAGAGAGCTAAGGAGTTTATATTGAAGCATAAAAATAAGTAGTGGAAACTTCCTTGAGGTCATTACATGTGGTTTTGATCATGATATATCTATTTGGAATGATAAGTTGGTAGGATAGATTTGAAAACCATGTTCAAGGAGTCAAAGACTGAGTTATGGGATCAAGTCCCTAAAAATTCAAAAGAGAGGTCTAGGGGTGTTTTGGGAACATCACATAACAAGGTTGCAATAACATTTTCTTCTTCCTAATGTGCTTATCTTGTAACCTCCATCTATAACAATGACCTTGAAAGTTTTTAAGAGATCATGAGAAGTAGAGGAGGGTAATTTTGAGGCCTAAAATTGACTGTAAAAACACTAAATACATGAAGTTTGATCTATAGGCATGAGTTCAAAAGGAGACCTCTTACATTCCTAAATTGCAAACTAGACTTTTCTAACATATGGGAATAGTCAATGATCCAAGTGAGAATTCATGACATATGGATATCATTAAATAAGGTAAATTTGTCTATTTTAAGGTCTCATGCATACCTATAAGGGTTCTTTCACAAATAGATTCACACCTACAACTGACTGTAATTACACATAGTCTAAAATTAGAGGTTTGAGATAGAATCACCTAGAGTGGTAGATGAAAGAGGTTTTAAAATGTTTCATGGGATGAATAACAATGCAAAAAAATTTAAGAGGATAACCTCCACCTATAGTACTTCGCCTTTCCCAACACTATTGACTGTGTTGACTGTAGCAGACATTGAGATATAACAAAGTGTTTCCATTGTTGGTTAGTAAAATCATAACAAAATTATGTCAAATTTATTTGGATAAGAATTAAAAAAACTCTAAAGGGTTTGTATAATTTTATTTCAAAGGTTAGGTCATATACATACACCTACATGTCTTGAAACTCTTATATAGTCAACTGAGGATGACTGAGATAGACAATGAGATGAGAAATGTGCCTAAGTGATGATCTAGGGTCAATCAAGGTGAAATAATGAGTTAATATCAATTTTATATGGTAATGTAAGCTTAATGAGATGTCATATCCACTATTTTCAAGTGTAATCATGAATTTTCACCTATAGGAAAGAATAGACTCAGTCAGGAAGTTGACCCCAGTCTAGGATGATCACGATAAAGCATGAACAAGCATAGTTTGGAAAAGGCCAAATAGTCTACATGATCAAAAAATTGATCCCAAATCAGGTAAAAATGTATCATGGAACTATCATAATATATTTTTAACAAATAAAGGACTCTAATATTTCGTAACATAGTCCACTTAGGAGAAGCCTCTGCACAGTCTATCTCTTATTAGTTTGCCTTGGAAATATAAGTAGTTTGGGAGGCAAATAGATTGATAAAAGGATAAAAATTAGTAGATAGGGTATCCATCACTTGGATAACCCTCTTAAATCTTCATATTTCTTGAGAAAATAGGGGGATTGCTCTTTGTTTTGTCTTAGACAAAGAGTATTCCCTTTGTACATGAAACCCTGAAAGTTTTGGGAAAAGGTGACAAAGGGAATCTTTAGGATCTGATGGATATTTATAGAATGTGTAGGAGGCTGCATAAAACCTAGGAAAATATTCTAAACCAATAAAGGATGGAAGAATACCAATATAAAGGTGCATACCTTCAAAAGTGTAGACAAACTCATGAGGCATGGTTATGCCTAGAGTCCAAACAAGAGGTCACTTTCAATTTTAGACCTAAGTGGGATTTAAAACTAATGGAATAATGTTTTTAGGGTCATATCAGATATGTATAATCTTATTGAATTCAAGGAAATCAAATAGAAATGTCTAAAACACCAAAAGTTGCAGACATGCTACAACACCAACATTAGGCCTAACGTCCAAATGGGGAGTCTTCCACACTTATAACATGAGATGAGATATATAACCTATTGAAACATGTTCATATGGTAATTAAAGGTATGTGAAATCTTTCAACTTGCAAATAAATCATCAAGAAGGTCACTTTTGGCTCAGAAACCAACTCATACCTACAAAGAATAAGAGAACAAGCTTGATAGGTCAACTTCAAATGCTCATATATTTCATGAGGACTTGCATGGATTAAAAATGAGTTTAAATGTGTTATCAATGTATTTTAACATCATCCTTGTGTAATTTTTTTCAAGTTGGACCTTTGATCTTTATGAACAAAGCTTAAGAGTCAAAACATGCCTAAAACCCTTGCAAACCCTTAGTCAAGACCTAATTGGATAAATGAAGATGGAGATGCATTTTAATGGATTATTTTCCTCATCAAAGCTATTTTAAATTTTATATGACTCACTTAGGATCCCACCCATACTTTTTATCTGTACGAACTTGGATGGATAGGGTATAAAATAATATTTTCTTGATAGTTTTGTGTATTGTGTAGGCTATAGGAGGAGTTTAAAGATGAAATCAAGTTTGGAGGGAATATTATTAATTTTAATAACTCAATATTATCATTTAATTCCAAAAATAAAATCTTAAGTTTCCAAATAATAGCTCTCATCTCAGGTAATCAAAATTGGTATAGTTGACAAGCTAGTGAGAAGGGTGGAAACTTCATGTGAGCTGATTTTAATGTGTCCTTGATGCTTATAACACCATGAAAGGTCTTTAAAATTGTCATCCACTTCCTTCCTTATATTTTCATGGAAAATTGAAGCCAAATTTGAGGCCAAGTGTGCAAGGTGCATGAATGAGGATTTTTTTGGACTACAAATGATGATAACTCATTTCGAGAAGGTTTCAGATTATTAAGCCTACAAAAAAAGCATGGAGAGGCATGTATGATAGCCTTCACATTATTTAAAATTATGATACCTATCCCTAATTAGTTTTTATATGTTCAAATAGGTCCAAATCACAAAGGTAATTTTTTGAACCAAAATGAGGAGTTTCATGCTAGTTTTCATGAGTTTTATGAATTAGATGGACATTTGTATCTTTTGACCTTGCATGGTTCATCCCATATCCTATTCTCATGCATAATTACCAAATTATCTCAGCTTTACAAGTGTCCTTATGACCCTTGGACTTCTCTCTTCTCCTCTCTCTCTCTCAAGTTCTATAATAACTAGTCATTTTGGCCATTACAACTTATGCTTCACCTGAGTATGGTGAAGACATACTCATTTACATACCATTTGATCAATAAGACTACTTATTTTTACCTCTTCATGATTATTCATAAGTGTGTTTTACTTAGATGATGAATCTTTCTTAGTGAAGACTATGGATTCCTTAACATGTTGTCTCATTCTTTCACCCTATTTGAAGTTAGAAAGCTTCTTCTTGTAGGGCATGTGAAGTGTTATAGGAAATGTCAAGGATTGAGTGAGTCAAAATTTTTATTAGTGTCATTCAAGGCCTCTTATCTAGTCCTCCTATATTTTCACATTCATCTATAACCTCATAATGTAACATTGATGTCAAAAGATGCAAATTGAAGGAGTGTATGTTTGGTTAGTCCTTTGTTCTCATGTGTAACATGCTACTGGTTGGAAGTCATCATTTTATTTGGTGTATCACCTCCCTTAGAATAATTTTATTTCATTTATATCTTTCCCTTCCCCTCCCAAAGTTTAGGTGTAGTTTCAATCCAAAGTGGTACATCAAGGGAGATAGCCCTATCTAGAGTTTCACCTCATCCTTAGGCTACCCACAAGCCTAGAGGTATTTCTATTGTGCCACTTGGATGAGGAGATCTTAGGCATCTCCTCAAAGGGTGAAAATCCAATTGACAATAGTTTTTGGCATGCCTAATGACACTCTTGGTCCAAGAAGTTGAAATATTTTTGGTTTTGTCTTTTAACAATCAGCCTTTAGAGGCATCTATCAAAGCATCAATGGTGACTCTAAAGATATATCAATTGGTCAAGTAACCCAGGTTATCCTTTGAATATTGTTGGTAAACTTTTCCTTTTTGTTCTTTCTTTTAATGAAGTTTCATGTCTGACCTTGGTGTTGAGCATTTTTTTACACAAGTTGGTGAGACATTTCAAGCTTATGGCATTCTCTATCAATAAGAAGAAGTTTTTAATCAGCATTGGTATGACTCTTACCAGCCTTGTCATGAGTTGTATCAGTCCTACAATCAAATTTCTCCATATCTTGTTTCTCCTAGTCAACCTAGCCACTTCTCAAGTCAATCCATTTCCACCTTCAAATAAACACTTTTGGGCTATGAGAGGTACACGTTAGAGCTTGATACTCTAAGGGGATGTGTTCAAGAGGTTCTTAGTCATCTTATTCATAAGGTGAGAGATGCATTATATTTATTCAAAAGAGAATGTGTAACTATTGATAGAGCCAATTGGTAAAGGCTCACAAGTGAGATGCTTGATATGAGTGGCTTATTTTCATCCTTAGAGGATAGGCTAAGAGTTAATTAAAGGAAACCTCACCAAACCTATCAACATTCATATCCAGTTCCCAAAGTTTATTATTAACCATATTTTATCCCTAATCATGAGCGCAATCAAGGATATCATAGTTATCCTTTTTCTAATCATTTGGAGGAGAGAGTTGAAAGGAAAAATATTGTGTTTAAAACTAATATTGATAGGTAGATTAAGTCAGCTAATACGCATATGAATTAATCCATGTTAGTAGAAAAGGAAGTGGAATGAAATCCCTCATTTCCCTCTCACATTGCATCCCCACGACCTCAAAAATATTTTTAATCCTAACATTCTAAGCTGGAATAATATAGTAGATTCATGGGGAAAGAAAGAGGATAGAAGCATTGTTAAGGAGTGTGAAGTTGAGAATGAAGTTGATCCTTTACAAGTCCCTCCCACCCTTCCTTAAGAGACCTCTTGTCTTCCATGTCAACCCTCTTATACTCCTCCTCATGAATACTCCTAAGAACTTCAATAAATACTTTTCCAAGAGACCCTAGCCAAGCAAATTAAAGAGTTAGATGTAAAGATGAAATTTCTAAGTCAAGGTGTGATGGAAGATTTAGACCCAAAAGAAGAACCTATGCCTAAACACACCCCATATAACCTTACCTAAGAGAATGATCAAGCCCAATCAGATTGAAATGAAGTGATTATAAAATTTAAATAATAAAACCAAGTTGTTTTATCCCAAGGTCTACCTCCCCTTCCTCAAGAACTTCCAAAAGAGTCTCCTACTTTTCACTCTCAATCTGATTTTGAGTTCTATATGCCACCTCCACTAGATAATTAATCATGTCCTCACCCCATCACCATTTGCTTTTATGGACATATGGTATGGGAACATAAGGAGGAGTAGTTGGTTGATAAAAACTAAAAACTCTTGCTTTAAGAAAGTCTAGCTCCTTGGCAGCTTCATTGAACTAAATCACATTACTTCAAAATGCCTAGTCTTGTAATCAGAAAGAAGGAGAAAGAAATGGAGGATATTTTAGGCCTTAAGAACCAAAGTCCTATTGTGTAAGTTGAGATGAAACTTGATATCCCTCATGAGGTCCCAAATGATGAAGAAGAGGTGGTCTCTTGTGTTGAAATTTTTGATTGGGTTGATGAAGAAGAATGGTCTCCTTTTGTCAAAGAGGAAGAAATGATCATTAGCTCTTCCATCACTTTTCAAGATACCATGGATTGGTAAAGACAAGTTATTTATAATCTTTTGGATGACTTGTTTGAAATCATTGGATCATGTTATACTCCTCTTCAAGGTGGCTATGACTTAGTCAAAAATGGAGAAGGCAACCTTGGCACTCAAGTAAGTATGCAAAGGAAAAGTAACCTTTCAAATCTATCCTTTCAAGAAGCATATACATTTTATGACGATATATTTAAAGTCATAAGTATGGGCTATCATCCTATCAACTATTTGGGAGGAACACATCAGCTCTTGAAGGATGGAACAAGCTCCTATTAGCCTCAATCTTCTAAGGATCAAGAAATCACTCCTCTTGAAACCATGCCTACACTGAAGATATAAATTGACCATGAAATAAAGATTGTGTAGAAGTATGAAGTATGTGATCATGTTCAAGAGGAAAATATATACATTGGAGACCTATTTTAGGATGATATACTTAAGGGTAAATCAAGTGAAGTGCCAAGGAATAGGTCTGGTCTACAAAGCATCCAATCCAAGGAGAAACATGCTTGGTAGTATGATTCTTCTCATGAAGAAGGTGATTCAAGAAATTTTCCTTTTGATCCTAGAAAGGAGGTATGCTTAGTTTCTATTTTTTCATAATAGTTTGTTTTCATATTCTCCAAAGTGCCTTGAGCATGTGTGTATGTTATTAGTGTGTTTGTTTTGCTTGTGTGTGTCCTCTATTTTGTGAGGTTATGATAATTAGTTGTCTTTTCATGATCAAAGCCTATGGTAAAATTCTTCTTATGTATCAAACTTAAAATGACTTCCTAATCCCAATGGACTGATAAGGCTACTAGTCTAGTTATTATAACAAGCATACTACCCCTATGAGTCACTAATTTGTTGACCAAATTTGAATTTTAGGTCAAATTGGGGAACCCCTAGGTAAAAAATTGAATTTTAGGTGTCTATGGGTCTAATATAGATTTTAAAATGTGTTTTATATGTTAATTTATGTCATTTAATATTATACTAGCCTTGGTCCTTAGTCATTTTAGTTTTTTAGTCATTTTGAGCCATTTTGAGGTCAAAAATGGTACATTTAATGAGTTGTATAGATTTATTGGGAAGTGTCAAGGTTCAAAAAGATAATTTCATGTCCCATGTGACCTAGTAGGTCTTAATCAACTAACATAATTGAAAAGTGGCAAGTTCTTCGCTAAAAAGGGTAGTTTTATTGAGAAAGAAGGAGAGTTTGGCACTTGTATGACTTGTTGAGAAGTGTGACATGTGGGAGAAGATCATGGTATGTCTCTTCAACTTATAAAATATTATTTAAACATTTTAAGTTCTCTAAAAGTGCCATTTTTGTCCCAAAACCATTTTTCTCCTTTTTCACCATTTTTGGCAAGCAAAAGCAATCTTCAAGTTTGTACTTGGTAAGATCAATAGACGAGATTTTAAATTAGAAACCTTAGGGAGGTTAAATTAAAATTAGAGACATTAATTTACATATAAATATTTTGAATAATGGTGTCATGTGTTTCATGAACCATCCTCATGAAGTTGATTATACTTTTATACTTGTTTCATGCACCCTATAGGTTTTACTTCATTTTTGGAAAGTCCACACAAAACAGTTGGTGATGTTGATTATAGATGATGTTGAATATTTTACCTAATGTTCACCATGATTTTTTTGACATATCAAGGTGCTTTTATGAGTAAAGTATCTCAAAGTTACAAGAGGATACACCTTTCTGAGTTACAGGCAATTTTCATCATTTCCAAATCTTCATACTTTGCAAATGGCTTCAGAGGGTTGTGATAGGTCCTTCACCATGTTTTAAATGTATTTTTTGTCTCATCATATTTAAATTTCATCCTCTAAGGAAAAATCTCCATGAGTTTTAGTCATATGCAACATTCACACATAATTCTGCCATTAACACATAACTTACATGTGTTCTCATGGATGAGTTGATGTTAAAAGGGAGGTATAGATACTTGCTTCATATCACTGATAGTATTAATATGTTTTTGGAGATGTTAGGATAATCATATAACTTATTTTATATCTAAACACAATGTATACTTCCCATACTCATCTTCACTACCTACATATAGGAAAATGGTCACCTACAAGTGACACTTCAAAGAGCTAAGGAGTTTATCTTGAATCATAGAAATAAGTGATGAAAACTTACTTTAGGTCATTACATGTGGTTTTTATCATGATGGATCCATTTGGCATGATAATTTTTCATGCTAGATTTGATAATTGTAGAGTAAAATTTTTACTCTATGTTGCATTCTGATTTTTAGTCATGCGCTACAAATTTTGTTCCCACATACCTTGGTCTTTGATGGCAAGGTTCAGAAATAGAACACGGGTTCTATTTCCCGCTTGATTCATTTGTTTCAATTTTTGGCTAAGTGTCAAAATCAAAAGGAAGCTGCCAAGTGGCATCGTCTGAGGCACCTTTCATTTTTCCTATAGGTTGGTCAAGACATGCCACGTGTTCAATAGAAACTCAACAGAAAGCACCACGTGTCGACATCTGCATTTCATATCGGCATCCACATTCCATTTAGTTTTTAGCAAAGGTATTCAACAAGCTAAGTATCAGGATGAGGCAGAAAGCACCAAGTGGCAATCGCGGAAGGCTCTGGATTGCTTTTGTAAAAGAAAGTAGAAGTCACCACGTGTTAGCATCCAAAATAAAGAGATTCAATGCCTTAGTTAAATAAGGCAATTCAATGCCTTGGTTCAATATTTTTGGTTCAATACCTCGAGTTATGTGTAAATGGCACGTAGTGTTGAACTGTTGAACTGTTGAACCATTGAACCATTTTCGGTTCAAAGGAGCATTCCAAAGATCAAAGGAGCATCCCAAAGACCAAAGGACAAGTGCCCTTTCAAAGGGCAATTAAATCGCAACCAAACTGTTCAAGCGGAGGCCGCCAAGTGTCATCAACTGAGCCCCTTTCTACTCTATTCTTAGAAGTAGCGAAAACTGCCACGTGTCGACATTCGAAAGATCTTTTTCAAAGTTTCATTGCCAAATAAAGACTATGGTGGGTCTCGGGTCTTATTTTTGAAGTCTGCAAAAGCTGCCAAGTGTCACCATCCATATGTCATTTGTTGAAGAGAGGTAGAGTTTGCCACCTGTCTCCATGCCCCTTTTAAAGGTTTCTCAGGAAAGAAATGCGGTGAGTCTTATTTCTTTAAGTCGTTAATTATCAAAGAAGCAGATTGCGATAGGTGTCAAAGGCAGAACGTTCCTGAGCAAGATATAGTAAGAATATAGGGAAAGTGGAAAGTGCCGCATGTCTTCATTAAAAGTTGCAGAAAGCACCAAGTGTCATTCTCTGGTGTCTCCTAAGAAATAAGTAGATTTTTAGGAAATTGACTAAGTGTCCTCTTCCATTTCAATAGAACAGAGGGTCCTGTGTAGACACTTCCAGCTTAGTTTGAGTTCAATTTGGTCCGTAAGTTTGGGAACGTGCAGACAATCTGGAGGGAAACTCAGCGGGAGTTATTTCTAGTAGATGAAGTAGTTCACCTGGTAGATTTTTTGGGGCCTGTAAACATTGAAAGCACCGTTTGTTTGTCCCCTGTGAGATAAAGGCGGAATAGATAGTTGTGCGAGAAAGGAGGTGGTGGAATGAGAGATCTGAGGCTATAAAGAGGAGTGTAGGGATCATCATCAAAAGAAAGAAGAAGATATCGAAAGAGATAATTTCTAAATATAGAATTATTGTAACAAGTTTTAGACTTTCTAGAGTTGTGGCTAAGTAATATCACTTGCTTTTGTCTCATTTTCTTGAGTTGAAAGGTTTATATAACTATACGTGTTTTTACACCTTTTCTATGACTGGAAGATTCAAATAAGGAAATTGAACCCTATGCCTTTGTTGATATTATTTGTGTCATTTTCAAAAGTAGTCTGGACTGTAGATTTTCTAGAACTATGATTAGGAATGTCATTTGTTTTTGTCTCATTTTCTTGAGTTGGAAGGTTTACATAACTGTACATGTTTTTGCACCTCTTATGTGATCAAAAAATTCAATTAAGAAGATTTAACCCTATGCCTTTGTTGACATTTTTATATTTCAGTAAAAGAAGTCTATGCTGTGAGCCTTTGTTTCTATTATTTCAATCTTTTACATGGATCATGCACTTGTTTGCTCTTAAATGTAAATGAATCTTACATATAGTTTCACTATGCTCAGGATTAAGGTTGAACTACATTTAGGTGCATCGCCATAGTTAGATTTTCTTTCTTTGCATTTGCATTTCTGTTTAAATTCCCATCCCTTTTCCCCCAACACTTGATATAAAGAAGAGACCAACTTCTTAAAAATCTGGAGGTTGTTTCAAGTCGCATGTCCCATATCTTGAAACTTCCCATTATTGGTGTCTGAAACAAAGTGCAATTTTAAACATCAACAAAAACCATGTTCAAAGGGTTAAAGACTAAGTTCTGGGATCAAGTCCCTAAAAGGCAAAATAGAGGTCCAAGGGTGTTTTGGGAACATCACATACCAAGGTTGCAATAAATTTTTCTTCCTCCTAATTTACTTAGCTTGTATCCTCCTTATAGTACAATGGTCTTACAAGGTTTGAATATATCATGAGTTGTGGAGGAAGGTAATTTTTAGGCCTAAAATTACATATAAAAACACTAAATATAGGCAGTTTGATCTACAACCCTGAGTTCAAAAGGAGACCTCTTACTTTCCTAAATTGAAAAGTAGACCTTGATAACCTATGGGAATAGTCAACGGTCCAAGTGATAATTTATGGCATAGGGAAATAATTAAATAAGGTTAATTTCTCTATTTTAAGGCCACATGCATACCTACAAGTGTTCTTTCACAAAGAGATTCACACATATAACTAACTGTAATTACATAGTCTAAAATTGAAGGTTTGAAATGAAATCACCTAGAATGGAATATGAGATAGGTTTTAAAATGTTTCATGGGATGGATAACAATGTGAAACTTTTTAAGAGGAGAATCTCCGCCTATAGTAATTCACATTTCCCAACACAGTTGACTGTGTTGATTGTAGCAGATAGTGAGCTACAACAAGGTGTTTTCATGGTTGGTTAGTAAAATCATAATGGATTTAGGTCTAGATGATTTATATATGACTAAAATAAACTATAAATGTTGTATAGACTTTGATTTCAAATCTTAGATCATATACATACACCTACAGTTCTTGAAACTCCTATATAGTCAGCTGAGGATGACTGAGACAGACAGTGAGATGAGAAATGTGCCTAAGTGATGATCTAGGGTCACTTAAGGTGAAACAATGAGTTAAGATAGATTTTATATGGTAATGGAAGCTTCAAGAGAGGTCATATCCATTATTTTCAAGCATAATAATGAATTTTCACCTATAAGAAAGAAAAGACTCAATCAGGAAGTTAACCCTAGTCTAGGATGATCATGGTAAAGCATGAACAAGCATAGTTTCGAAAAGGATAAATAGTATACATGATCAAAAAATTGATCCCAAGTCAGGTAAAAATGTCACATGGATCTATCACAATGGATTTTGAATAAATTAAGGACTCTAATATTGCATAACATAGTCCACTTAGGAGAAGCCTGTGCAGAGTTTGTCTCTTAACAATTTGCCTTGGAAATATAAGGAGTTTGGGAGGCAAATATATTTATTAAAGGGTAAAAATTAGTATATATGGTCTCCATATATTTAATAACCCTCTCAAATCTTCATATTTCTTAATAAAATAGGGGGAGTGCTTTTCATTTTGTCTCGAATAGAGGGTACTCCCTTTGTACATGAAACCCTGGCAATTTTGGGAAAAGGTGACAAAGGGAATCTTTAGGAGCTGATGGATATTTATAGAATGTTTAAGAAGATACATTAAACCTAGGAAAATATTTTAAACCAAGAAAGGAGGGAATAATACCAACATAAATGTGCATACCTTTAAAATTGCAGACAAATTCATGAGGCATGGTTATGCCTACAATCCAAACAAGAGATCACTTTCACTTTTAGACCTAAGTGGGATTCCCAACTAATGGAATAATTTTTTTATGGTAATATAAGATATTTACAAGCTTATGTAATGAAAGTAAATCAAATAGGAAGGTCTTAAAAACCAAAGGTTGTAGACATGCTACAAGACCAACATTAGGCCTAGTGTCCAAATGGGGGGTCTTCCACACTCATAGCATGAGATGAGATATATAAAAAATTAAAACATGTTAATATGGTCATTATAGGTATTTTAAAGATTTCACATTGCAAATAAATGATCAATAAGGTCACTTTTGGCTCAGAAACCAACTCAAACCTACAAAGAAGAGAACAAGCTCGATAGGTCAAATTCAAATGCTCATATATTTCATGAGGCCTTGCATGGATGACAAAGGAGTTTAAATGTGTTATTATGGTCCTCAAAAATCATCCTTGTGGAAGTTTTTTTCAATTTGGATGTCTGATCTTTATGAACAAAGCTTAAGAGTCAAAATAGGCCTAAAACCCTTGCAAACCCTCAGTCAAGACCCGATTGGAGAAATGAAGCTGGATATGCATTATATTGGAATAGTTTGATCATGAATTTTTTTAAAAATTTTATAGGACTCACTTATACTCCCACCCATACTTTTTTGTTGTATGAACTTGTACAGATAGGGTACAAAACAATATTTTCTTGACAGTTTTGTGCATTGTGTAGGCTATAGGAGGAGTCTGAAGATGAAATAAAGTTTGGAGGGAAGATTATTAATTTTAATAACTCTTTATTATCATTTAATTTCAATAAAAAACTCATAGTTTCCAAATAATATCTCTCATCTTAGCTAATCAAAATTGGCATAGTGGACAAGCTAGTGAGAAGGTTGGAAAACTTCATGTGAGTTGATTTTAATGTGTCCCTAATGCTTCTAAGGCCATGTAAGGTATTTAAAATTATCATACACTTCTTCCCACATATATTAATGGGAAAATAAACCCAAATTTGAGGCCAAGTGTGCAAGGTGCATGAATGAGGAGGTTTTTGGACTATAAATGATGATAGCTCATTTCAAGAAGGTTTTAGATGATCAAGCGTAAAACCAATGCATGGAGAGGAATATATGATAGCCTTCCCATTATTTAAAATTATCATACCTGATCTTAATTAGTTTTTATATGTTCAAATAGGTCCAAATCATGAAGGTGGTTTTTTTAGCTAGAATGACCAATTTCATGCCACTTTTCATGAGTTTTATGACTTAGATGCAAACTTGCATATTCTAACCTTACATAGTTCATCCAATATCCTATTATCATGAAAAAATACATAATTATTTCATCTTGAAAATTTTCCTTGTGACCCTTTGACTTCTCCCTTCTCCTCTCTCTCAAGTTCTATAAAAACTAGTCATTTTGGCCATTGTAACTTATGTTCCACCCAAGTATGGAAAATCATTATTAATGTACATGCAATTTGATCAATAAGTCTACTTATTTTTACCTATTCATGATTATTTATAAGTTTTTTTTACTTGGATGATGAATCTTTCTTAGTGAAGACTATGGATTCCTTAACATGTTGTCTCATTCCTTCACCCTATTTGTAGTTGGAAATCTTCTTCTTGTAGGGCATGTGCAGTGTTCTAGTAAATTTCAAGGATTGAGTGAGTTATAATTTTTAATAATGTCATTCAAGGCCTCTTTTCTATTCCTCCTATCTTTACACATTCATCCATAACCTCATAATGTAACATTGATGTCAAAAGATGCAGACTGAAGGAGTGTATGTTTGGTTGGTCCTTTGTTCTCATGTGTAACATGCTGCTGGTTGTAAGTCATCATCTTACTTGGTGTATAACCTCTCTTAGAACAATTGGATTTCAGTTATCTCTTTCCCTTCCCCTCCCAAATTTTAGGTGTAGTTGCAATCCAAACTGCTACATCAAGGGAGCTAGTCATATCTAGAGATTCACCTCATCCTTAGGCTACCCACAAGCCTAGAGGTGTTTCCATTATGCCCCTTAGATGAGGATATCATAGGCATATCCTCAAAGGGTGTAAATCTAAGTGAAAATATTTTTTATCATGCCCAATGAGACTCTTGGTCTAAGAAGTTGAAATATTTTTGGTGTTGTCTTTTAATAATCAGCCTTTGAAAGCATCTATCAAAGCATCAATGGAGACTTTGAAGTATATCATCTGGTCAAGTAGCCTAGGTTATCCTTTAAATATTTTTTGTAAAATTTTCCTTTGCACTCTTAATTTAAATGAAGTTTCATGTCTTACCTTAGATTTAAGCATTGTTTTACACAAGTTGGTGAGACATTTCAAGCTTATGGCATTCCCTATCAACAAGAACAAGTTCTTAATCAGCCTTGGTGTGACTCTTACGAGCCTTGTCATGATTTGTATCATCCCTATAACCAGCCTTGTCATGAGTTGTATCAATCCTATAATCATCTTTCTCCATATCTTGTTTCTCCTAGTCAACCTAGCCACTTCTCAAGTCAATCCATTTCCACCTTCACATAAACACTTTTGGGCTATGAGAGGTACATGTTAGAGCTTGATATTCTAAGGGGATGTGGTTAAAAGTTTCATAGTCATTTTATTCATAAGGTGAGATATACATTAGATTTGGTCAAAATAGAATGGGTACCTATTGATAGAGCCAATTGGAAAAACCTCACAAGTGAGATGCTTGATGTGAGTGGCTTACTTTCTTCCTTAGAGGATAGGCTAAGAGTTCATGAAAGGAAACCTTACCAAACCTATCATCCTTCATATCCAATTCACCAAGTTTATTATCATCCATATTTTATCCCTAATCATGAGCTCAATCAAGGATATTATAGTCATTCTTTTCCCAATCAGCTGGAGGAGAGAGTTGAAAGGAGAAACCTTGTGTTTGAAGCTAATATTGATAGACAGATTGAGTTGGCTAATATACATATGAATCAATCCATGTTAACAGCAAAGGAAGTGGATTCAATCCCTTATTTTCCTCTCACATTATATCCCCATCACCTCAAAAAGAGACTTCTAATCCTAACATTCTAAGCTGGAATAAGATAGTGGATTCATGGGGAAAGAAATAGGATAGAAGCATTGTTAAGGAGTGTGAAGTTGAGAATGAATTTGATCCTTTACAAGTCCCTCCCACCCTTCCTCAAGATACCTCTTGTCTTCCATGTCAACCCTCTTCTACTCCTCCTCATGAAGACTCCTATGAACTTCAAGAAAGACTTTTCCAAGAGAACCTAGCCAAGTAAATTAAAGAGTTAGAGGTAAAGATGAAATTTCTAAGTCAAGGTGTGATGGAAGGTTTAGACCCAAAAGAAGATCCTATGCCTAAACACACCCCATCTAACATTCCCTAAGAGAATGATCAATCCTAATCAGATTAAAATAAAGTGATTTTCAAATAGAAAGAATAAAACCAAGTTGTTTTGGCCCAAGGTCTACCTCCCCTTCCTTAAGATCTTCCAAAAGAGTCTCCTACTTTTCACTCTCAATCTAATTTTGAGTTATATATGCCACCTCCACTAGCTAGTTCATCATATCCTCACCCCATAACCCTTTGCTTTGATGGATCTATGGTATGGGAACCTAAAGAGGAGTATTTGGTTGATAAAAACTCAAAACTCTAGCTTTAAGAAAGTCTAGCTCCTTGGTAACCTCATTGGACTAAGTCACATGACTTCAAAATGCCTAGTCTTAGAATCACAAAGAAGGAGAAAGAAATGGAGGATCTTGCAGTCCTTGAGAACCAAAGTCATGTTGTGTAACTTTAGATGTAACTTGAGATCCATCGAGAGGTACCAAATGATGAAGAGGTGGTCTCTTGTGTTGAAATTTTTGATTGGGTTGATGAGGAAGAATGGTCTCCTTTTATCAAAGAGGAAGAAATGATCATTAGTTCTTCCATCACTTTGCAAGATACCATGGATGGGTAAAGATAAGTTATTAATGATATTTTGGATGATGTGTTTGAAATCATTGGATCAGGTTATACTCCTCTTTAAGGAGGCTATGACTTAGTCAAAGATGGAGAAGGCAACCTTAGCACTCAAGTAAGAATGCAAAACAAAAACAACCTTTCAAATCTATCCTTTTGAGAAGCATATACATTTCATGATGATATGTTTGAAGTCATAAATCTGGGATATCATCCTATCAACTAGTTGGGAGGAACACATCAACTCTTGAAAGATGGAACAAGCTCCTATTGGCCTCAATCTTCTAAGGAACAAAAAATCACTCCTCTTAAAGCCATGCCTACCAAGAAGATATAAATTGACCATGAAATAAAGAGTGGGAAGCAGTATAAAGTATGTGAACATGTTCAAGAGGAATATATCTACATTAGAGACCTATTTGAGGATAATCTATTTAAGGGCAAATCAAGTGAAGTGCCAAGGAATAGATCTGGTCTTCAAAGCATCCAATCTAAGGAGAAACATGTTTGGCACTATGATTCTTCTCATGAAGAGGGTGATTCAAAAAAATATCCTTTTGATCATGGAAAGGAGGTATGCTTAGTTGCTAGTTTTTCTTAATAGTTTGTTTTCATATTCTCCTAAGTGCCTTGAGCACATGTGTGTCTTGTTAGTGTATTTGCTTTGCTTGTGTGTGCCCTTTGTTTTGTGAGGTTATGATAATTATTTTTATTTTCTTGATCAAATCCTATGTTTAAATTCCTCTTATTATATCATAGACTTCAAATGACTCCCTAATCCCAACAAAATAATAAGACTACTAGTCTACTTAGTATAGTAGGCATACTACCCCTATGAGTCATTAATTTGTTGACCAAATTTAATTTTTAGGTCAAATTGGGGCACCCATAGGTAAAAACTTGAATTTTATGTGTCTATGGGTCTAATTTATATGTTAAAAGGTGTTTCATAGGTTAATTTATGTCATTTAATGTTATACTAGCCTTGGTCCTTAGTCATTTTAGTCTTTTGAGTCATTTTGAGGTCAAAAAAGGTGCATTTAATGAGTTGTATAGATTTATTTGGAAGTGTGAAGGTTGAAAAAGATAATTTAATGTCCCATGTGTCCCAAGAGGTCTTAATCAACTAACATAATTTAAAAGTGGTAGGTTCTTCCATAGAGAGGGCAATTTTATTGAGAAAGAAGGAGAGTTTGGCACTTGTACGACTCTTTGGGAAGTATACCATGTGGGATAAGATCATGGTATGTATCTTAAGGTTATCCAATCTTAGTTCCACATTTGAATTGCTCTGGAAGTGCCATTTTTGGCCCAACACTATTTTGCTCCTTTTTCACCCTTTTTGGCAAGCAAAATCAGTCTTCAAGTTTGTACTTGGTACAACTAATAGAGGAGATTTTAGATAAAACACCATGGGGAGGTTAAATTAAACTCATGTGCATTAATTTAAATATAAATATTTTGAATAATGGTATCTTTTTCTTCATGAACCATCCTCATGAAGTTGACTATACTTTTCTACTTGTTTCATGCACCCTGTAGGTTTTACTCCATTTTTGGAAAGTTCATATGAACTAGTTGGTGATGTTCATTATATATGATGTTAAATATTTAACCTAATGTTATTATGATTTTTTTGACATATCAAGGTGTTTGGATGAGTAAATTAGCTCAAAGTTACAAGAGGATACACCTTTCTAAGTTACAGGGAATTTTCATCATTTACAGATCTTCATGCTCTGAAAATGGCTTCAGAGGGTTGTGATAGGTGATTCAAAATGTATTAATTTTCTTCTTGGTCCCATCCTATTTCAATTTCATCATATAACGCAAAATCTTCATGAATTTAGTCATATGGAACATTCACACATAATTTTGTCATTAACACATAACTTACAGGTGTTCTCATGGATGAGTTCATGTTAAAAGGGAGGTATAGATACTTTTTTCATATCACTAATGGTATTAATATGTTTTTTTAGGTATTAGGATAAGCATATAACTAATTTGATAGTAAAACATAATGCATACTACCCATACTCCTCTTCACTACCTGTATATAGGAAAATGGTCACCTATAGGTGACACTTCAGAGCGCTGAGGAGTTTGTCTTGAAGCATAGAAATAAGTGATGGAAACTTCCTTGAGGTCATTACATGTGGTTTTTATAATTATGGATCCATTTTTAATGATAATTTACCATGCTATAGTTTAAAACCATATTCAAGGTGTCAAAGACTGAGTTCTGGGATCAAGTCCCTAAAAAGGCAAAATAGAGGTCTAGGGGTGTTTTGGGAACATCACATAACAAGTTTACAATAAATTTTTCTTCCTCATAATATGCTTATCTTGTAGCCTCCATCTAGGACAATGACCTTACAAGGTTTTAAGAGATTGTGAGTAGTGGAGGGTAATTTTGAGGCCTAAAATTGCTTATAAAAACACTAAATATAGGTAGTTTGATCTACAGTCTTGAGTTCAAAAGGAGACCTCTCTCTTTCCTAAATTGAAAACTAGACCTTTATAAAATATGGTAATAGTCAATGGTCCAAGTGAGCATTCATGGCATAGGTAAATCATTAAATAATGTGAATTATTCTATTTTAAGGTTTCATGCATACCTACAAGTGTTCTTTCACAAAGATTCACGCTTACAGCTGACTATAATTACACAGTCTAAAATTGGAGGTTTGAAATGGAATCACCTAGAATAGTATATGAGAGATATATTAAAATGTTTCATGGGATGGATAAAAATGTGTAGCTTTTCAAGAGGAGAATCTCCACCTATAGTAATTCACATTTCCTAACATAGTTGACTATGTTGATTATAGCAGACAGTGAGCTATAACAAGTTGTTTTCATTGTTGGTTAGTAAAATCATAATGGATTTAGGTCTAGGTGATTTAGATATGACTTAAATAAACTCTAAAGGGTCTATAGACTTTTATATCAAAGCTTATATCATATGCATACACCTACAATTCTTGAAACTCCTATATAGTCAGTTGAGGATGACTGAGACAAATAATGAGATGAGAAATGTGCCTAAGTGATGATCTAGGGTCACTCAAGGTGAAATAATGAGTTAAGATAAATGTTAGATGGTAATGGAAGCTTTAAGAGAGGTCATGTCCACTATTTTCCAACTTAATCATTAATTTTCACCTACAGGAAAGAAAAGACTCAGTTAAGAAGTTGACCCCAATCTAGGATGATCATGGTAAAGCATGAACAAGCATAGTTTGGAAAAGGCCAAATGGTCTACATGATCAAAAAATTGATCCCAAGTTAGGTAATAATGTCCCATAGATCTATCACAATGAATTTTGAATGAAGAAAGGACTCTAATAGTTCATAACATAGTCCACTTAGGAAAAGCCTATGCATAGTCTACCTCTTAATAATCTACCTTGGAAATCTAAGGAGTTTGGGAGGCAAATAGATTGATCAAAGGATCAAAATTAGTAGAGAGGGTCTCCATCACTTGGAGAACCATCTCAAATATTTATATTTCCTAAGAAAATATGGGGAGTGTCCTCAAGTCTTATAATCACCCATATAAGAATTATATGCCACTGAGGATGAATGAGACATGGCAACAAATTTTCTCTCATGGTAAAATGTCTATGAAGAGACCAAAAATTGGTCAGTGGGTTTTTTATCTTTTTAATCACTAGCCAAATTGATGAACCATCTAGGATGGTCACCCTTCTCTCTTTATCATCCCTTGAGGTCAAAATTTGCTATCTGTTCGAGGCATCCATGAAGAGAAGCTTCTCATGCATAAGTGAGAAAATAGACCAAACTTTTGGCCATGTGTTGTTAGAGAACCATGAGGGTAGAGACGAACTGTTAATGCCTAAAGTTACATGGATGATTCCTATAAGAACCCCTTAAATCATTTTGTGTCACTCAAGAGGAGCGAGACATGGCAACAAATTTTCTCTCATGGCTAAATATCTCTTAAGAAACCAAAATTTGGTCAATCACTCATGTATCTTTTGACTTGCTATCCTAATCAACAAACCATCTTTGAAAATGTGTCTGTATGGGAGTATAAATTCTTGAATGGTCATCCTCTATATTCTGCCAGTCCATGGGGTTGAATGTTGTAGTACTTTTGAGGCATCTTTGAAGAGAAGCTTCTCTCTCCTAAGTTATAAAATGAACCAAACTTCTATCCAACATTATAGGAAAACTTTGAGTGGTAAAGATGAGCCATTAATGCCTATAATTACATAGATAATTCACATAAGAACCCCTAGAGCATTCTATGCAACTCAAGATGAGTGAGACATAAAAATGAGTTTTCTCTCATGGTCAAATGTCTTTTAAGAGACCAAAAATTGGTTAGTGAGTCGTGTATCTTTTGACTCACTAGCCCAATCAAAGAACCCTATTTACAAACACATATGTATGGGAAAATAAATTCTATAATGGTCACCCTATACTCTCCATCAAGCTTTGGGATAAATTTTTTTATTCATTTCAAGGCATCCCTGAAGAGAAGCTTCCCATCCCTGAGTGAAAAAATGGACTGAACTTTCACTGCATGTTGTAAGAGAACCGTGAGGGGTAGATACAAGTTGTCAGCACATAAAGCTACATAGATGAGTCTTCTAAGAACACCTAGAACATTCCATTCCAATTAGGATGAGAAATACACTATAATGAGTTTTTTTTAATAGCCAAATGTCTCTTAAGAGACTAAAAGTTTTTCATTGGCTCACATATTTATTGACTCACTAGCCCAATCAACGAACCTTCTTCACTAGAATATATGGATGGGTGTATAAACACTAGAATGGACACCCTTTTCACTTCATCAAGACTTAGGGTAAAAAATTTTAGTCATTCAGAGGCATCCCTAAAGAAAATATTCTTGTCCCTAAGTGGAAAATTAGACCGAACTTCTATCTCACATTGCAGGAGAATTGTGAGGGGTAAAGATGAGTTTTCAGTGCTTACAATTGCATGGATGAGTCCTATAATAACCTCTCAAATAATTATATGCCACTCACAATGAGTGAGACATATTAGTGATTTTTATCTCATGGCCAAATTTTTCTTAAGAGACCAAAAATTGGTCAATGGCTCGTGTATCTTTTGACTCGCTAACCTAATTAAGCAAATGCCTTCACCAACATTTCTCAATGCATAGAGATGAACCCTAAACTCTTATAGTTTTATGAACAAGTCCTATAATCCCTCTATAATATTCTCTACTACATAGGATGAGGAATAAAACTATCTACTCAAAATGTGTTATTTTTTAAGCTTCTCTTTGTTTTAAGAAGATACTCTTCTTTACTCACAACACCAACTACGTGAAGGTGGAAGCTCAAATAGTACCACTAATCTACATTAAAATTGTTAATAAAAAATTCAAACATAAATTAACACAATAATAAATAATTAAAAATTAAAATACAATAAATCAAATAAGTTAACTTTAGTAATTTGAAATGCTAGAGGCACTGAATACTAACCTTAGCAAGTCAATCCAATGTACCTTCAGGTTTAGCTATGCCTTTAAGTGTTTTAAGAATCGCTTCATGCTCGAATTCATGAACTTTCCATAAACTTTTATTGTGAGGCTTGCCATGATATTTGATCATTTGAATATTTATAGTGATAACCAAATTTGAATAAAGAAACACCTCTCTATGTGTTTCAAAGTCCGCAAATAACCATTGTTTTAATTTTTATGAAATTATCTAGGAATCTAAGCCCCTGTAACCACCACATATCTAGTGGAATAAACTAGATATTATCCATCCATGACAGTTGTGGTTAATTTTTTTTTGCCTCTACATAACGAGATAAGTAATAGTTTGTTCTTTCATCATTATCCTCAAGTGAAATTACTACAAAAATATGCCTTGAATTTAAAGTATAATCATTATTTAAGAACATGTAGGAAAAAAGTAGGATATCACTAATAGAACTAAGGATCAATTTTAATTATAAATAAATTATACCTAGTTGCATAAGATTTGAGATGTGAACAAAGTCAACCAATAATTCTGTTTCATGATCCCCTAGTGGTTGGAATGAATCTCTAGTCTCCATAGGTATTATGTGTCTATAATACCATTCATTAATCCATTATTTTGGCTCGCATTCATTCCAATTAAAATCCATGTCTCGAACAAAAACATGCCATATCTCTAGTATAAATAGTCCATGAACTAGAGTTTGAGCTTCGAATAGAGTTTAAAATGTTTGATATAGGTATTGTACTAAAAACATCATACATTGTCTTATTTACTTCCTTCATTAACCAAAGTAATCTTCACACATGAGAACATTTATCTGATCAATGAGGAAAAAATCATAACACCAAGTCACATTATGCAACATCGATCAAATTAGCACCATCCTTGCACTTTCCCTGCTCATTTTTAAGGGCTCTTTATACACATGCACTTGCGCCATCATGTTCTCCCTTGCCATGCCCAACCTCAAAGAAACTCCAAAAATGTTTAACCCCATTCTTTTTATGCATCTTGCTTATCCCATAAAATATTCAAAAATTCTTAAAACTATCTTATAAAATTACCTGACCATATTTAGTTTGTATTGAACATGATTTCTCTTGAATTCATATTTATATAAAATATCTCAAAATAACTTTGAAAAAACTATGGAGAATGTGATCTATCATTACTCATATAAAAGTGGTGCTCCCTTATAATATTTTTGTTGTCCTTTTTGACATCAGGGGCATGTCTAAATGTAATGTGCACTAGAAAATCTAAATTGAATTGAATTATAGTAATGGGATTAAACCTCTTTATGTGGTTTTAGTTTGTATTTTTTAGAAAAGTACACAACTAAAACAATGGTCCCAACTAGGAAGTTTTCTTTGCATAACTTGAATTGATTATCTAACCATTTTATTTTGTGTGTGTGTCTTGCATATTGGTAGATAATATTCTTCTTAAATTTAAACATGAAATTAGATATAGATACTTGGGTCATAAAAAACTCACATCTTGATGACTCTTTTCCATATTTTAATACATACTTTATAGATTTATACTTCTTAAAATCAGCGAGTTGCTTTCCAAATTCATGTGACTTTTTTTCATGTATATATCTAGTCAAATGTGACAAATCACAAGTGTTACATATTCCATCTAAACATTCTTTGGAAAAAAAAATTGTCCCTCAAGTATTTGATAGAAAAAGAATTGGGATTAACTCTCTTGATGTTTTAAGTGGGGAAGGTGCCATACATTCTTGTATAATCTCATTAATATGTAAAGTACAATGTATATGATAAAATATATCAAAATACATAGCAAATTAAACATAGATTATACAACATATGGTGCATGTTTAATTGAATTTAATTTAGAAAGGCTTGCACATCTCAAATGACCTTTGGCTAATTATCAATTTATCATTAAATTTTTAAATATTTTTTTATAAAATTTTGTTTGGGTCATGCCCAAAAAATATTTTGCATATGGATCATGGTTTTCTGAATATTTTCCTCTTTTAACAACATATTTTATATTAAATGAGACCCTTGTGTTGTCATGCCAAAAATAATAATTGATTGTCTTGTTATTTCAACTAACAACTTATCTTTTCATGGGAACCTACCACTAAATGCCGAACAATCTATGAGTAAAGGGTCATCAAGCCTTGTTCTTATTTTTATAAAATTTATCAAGGTTTTCCTATTAAATTTTAGGGATGTACTTTTTTGACTAAGAAATTGATCTTTAGATGTTGACATACTCACTAATATTATGTTATTACTCGTCTTGCCACATTACTATCTTTTATTTGAGATCTATTGCCTATTACATTAAATGCATTAAATATATTGTTTACTATTGTATTATTTATTCTCTATGTATTTCTTATTTTTAACCCTAAATTATGCATCACATGGTGCATTTTTTTCCATTTCATTAATTGAACAAATAGTTGACATTATTTTGTATGTCTTTTATTCTCAAATGCATAGTCCCATACACATTGACCATGATGTTGAACTTGTAGTTTTGGCATTTTACCTTCCATATATTTTATTATTTTCTCCTCTATTTCAACCATACACCTTGGTGTTCATCGCATTATCCTTGGGGGTGTGGGTCTAGGAGATATATTTTGTATTAAATTGGATGGTGTTGCCACTTCAATCATAGAAAGGATATTAGAGTGTTGGATAGCTACATAAGACCCTACATGCAAAGGTGATTTCCTATTCATTAGGAGATAGATGAATTGGGGTCATTACATGATGTTGATTATCATATTCAAAAAAATCATTATGGATGGATGTATCATTAAATTGTGTTTCTCCATGTGTTCCATCACTCAATACAAATTCATTAGTTAGATGTTCTATATTTTTAATTTCATCATGCAACAACAATTGATTAAGCTCTCTTATCTCATTTGAAGATATATCTAAAATTAAATTCAATAGAATCATTGTTATTTTCATTTGAAATATTACCTAGTGTGGAATAAGTACCTTCACATTGTGTAGAAGCTCGTATGGATGCTCTCTTATATTCTTGTATTTTTATTTATTTCTATCTCTTGAATTTAATTTCCTCAATTTTTATCTCTTAAATTGGTCTTTTACGATGATGAACCAACCCCGTAATTTATCTATACATAAGCAAGTCTTGGTCTAGAGTAAGAATTGAATAATTTATAATAATAGAGACAAAGTAAATGTAGAATTTGTAGAATTTATAGTGTTAGCAGAAAAACTAGTTTGAATTTTTTAAAATGCAAAATTAATGAGTGAATTTTGTGGGTAAACAAAACAAATTCATGAACTATGAATGGCATATGCCCTTTTACAAAGCATGCACAATCCATTTTGGAGTAGTTTTCAATGGGCAAATGCATTGAATGATTCTTCAAGGGATTTTCAAAGGGTGTGTGTCCTTTACAAAAATCATACACCCTTTACACAATTCAATCTTTGAATTCTCCACTTTCCCTCTTAAAGTGCTTTGGGTTTAGGCTTGGGGAGGTCTGAACCTAGCCTAAAACTAGTCATGAAGTAGCCCATCAGAGTTTTAGAAAATTTAGGAGTCTTTTTCATCTTTTTTGACACATCAAATCAAGTAGATTTTATTATTATTTTTAAAAAATATATGGTTTTGTGAAGCGTAATTTTTGAATATATAATTTTTTTAATGTTAAACTATTGTTCTTAATTATTACTTAGTTTCTACATGACATACCTCATTATGGACTATATACATATCATTACAAATACATTTATAATTTTTTCACTATTAATTGAATGTTTATAAACTTATAATGCTTTTAAAATTTTGATTTTCGTGAAGTTAAAGTTAAAAGGTTTTGTTTGTACACTTGCAGTTCCAAATTTCTAGCTATCTTGACTTAGAAAATTATTTAAAAATATAAATTTATTAATAAATTAATAAAAAATACCCTGACCAATTTTTGACATTTCATCTATCCATATGTGAAATTTCATACAACAATTCATTAGTTTACTCTAAAAAAATGTGATTGTACACATGCAGTCTCCTTATCTTTTCACCAAAAAGTGTCAACCCATTATCATAAATGCATCAATTTTACACACTTTTATCATTGGGGTATTGAAAAAATTATATATTTATAAACTACATTCATAATTCCACAAATCATATTCTTAGGTTGGTTAGAAACTCTCTCCAAGTTAAGTTAAATCCAAGTATATGGGCACCTAGTAGAGACTAAATATATGAGCTTACCCATTATCTTAGAGGATAGGGAGATACCATAAGTAAGGATATGGGTTGCATTAGGACATAAGAGACAATGAGACCATGATGTCACACATTGAAAGAAGGTCGTATATATTGAAAGGGAGAGAGACATGGGCAGCGTGAAACTTGAGAATGCATAAGTTTTTAGAAATTAAGAAACATTAGAAACTTGAAACTTGAAAGTGCATATCAAATAAAAAGAGAATAATTTTGTTAATGTTTAAGGTTAGCAAAATAAGTCGATGAAACTAGAGATTGCATATGTTATAGTATATAGTAATATGGTTCAATAGGAATCAAAGTGTAACACACACTAGATATATCAAACAGATCATGGAATTCATCAGGGAATGAATATGAAGTGAATCTAAGCTTAGGTTTAATTACAAATGTGGTTACAAATGAATTTTATAAAGTGATCACAAGCCTTGGAGCGTGAAAGTGGCCATACATAGAATTAATTTTTTTCAAGTATTACTATGTGACCCTTTCAAATCAAGTTAAAACCTACCCAGGTACCCTTGAGGAAGGGACTTGGAATGTGATGTGTGATAATGAATCTAAATCAAAATAGGACTTTGTGAATAAAATTGGACCACAATGGAGACTTTCATCGTGGGAAATATAAGGAATCTCGTGGGAGTAACCAAAACCACTATGAAGCCTTTAAAAGTTTTGATTTTTTTGAAGACAAGTATCTTAAAAAGTGATGGAACATTTTGGGCTCCAAGTGGGGCATTTGTCAACTTTTGATGGTCACATACCTCTCTTGTCCCCCTTCATTTATGTATCTCTCTCTCCTACTGCATCTTTCTACATATCTTGGGATCTTTTCATTAGTGCTCTTAGACCCACTATAAATATAATGAAAATCTTGGGCCCTTTAGTATGGTCCTTTTAATGTAATGTGCACATTAATCCCACATGAACCCGAGTTCTTTATTTTTAACTTTTTTGACCATTTGATGGTGCTTTGGATGCCAATATGGCCCTAATTTGAATTTAATTTATCAACTAATATACAAACACTATAGATCACATATCAATGAGCACATTGAGAATTTCATATAAATTTATTGAGCAATCACATGTACTCTAGAGATATCAAGCAATCATTAGCACAGTGATTGTTGTACACAACTTCCTACTAGAGTAATTATTGAAAGAATAAGAAGACACTCCAAACACCACAAAGATTTTATATGTTAGTGGAGTTATTCCACTAATGTAAGTTTTTTTTTAATTTTTAGTCCCTGCCAAATCATAGCTCTATATAGTACTATGAATCAATTGAGAAAATATTTTTTGTGATTTAACCAATGAGATCCTTTGACAAGACATCACTTTAATAATTCTAACGTTTACACCCAAAAATTAAAAAATATTTCTCAATATTCTCATAGAATATTCTATTTCCATCAATATAATAATTATAAAGTCATTTAAAAAGTGAAAATTTTAGTAACACTTGGTCATTCAATGTAATAATTATTTATTTGATTGTTTATTGAAATTTCAATTGTGATGTGACTAAATTAATAAATTTAAATGTTTTAAAGCTACCACATGTTATAATTTCATCTCTCTTGGTAGCCCCCACTATGGTAATGACTATTATTGAAAATCATTGCTTACATTTATTGGTTTAAACCATTCATACGTACATAAACTATATAAAAAACCATATAATTTTTAGTTTCAACCTGCTAATTTAATCGGAGAATCACACATCAATTGTATTTATTATTTTAGCCTTCTTTTATTATATTCTAAAATTCCAACCATTCTTGATTTTTAATAAAATTAGATACTTATATTTATTGATCCAAAACTTTCAAAATTCCATTCTCAACTTTTATTAGAAATCTCTACATATATTTATTGATTTAAAATAAATTTAATAAACGTGAGCTCTATGATGATGATTGGACACTTACAAATTAGTTAAAATAACAAATTATCTAAGCTTCGCTTAAAAGAATTTCTCAAGACTATAATCTATACAATAATTTCAGCGAGGCTATACATATATACCATCAACATTAAAGCTTGGGCCACTCACTATGAGTATTTATCTTCTATCATAATTATAAAATAAACATTAATTTATATTATGGATAAATGAATCTACGTTAATATTGCATTTCAAATATTTAGTTATCATTAATATAGATTTAAAATTGTAAATTGTGTATAGTTAATTTTTTAAAACTACAAGACAAAATATCATGGCTCATTTACAAAATATGGATAAATGTTATTAATATTGGGCAACTTAACTAATTGATCTACCTAAAATAACTATCATGAAACTATGAAATATACATATACCCTGTTAAGTACATATCTTCAATCTAGATTTAATTAATTCAATTCTCTACAATTCAATAGAAAATATTAAAAATAAAAAATAAAAATCTACAATTCAATAGAAAATATTTAAAAAATGCAATCATCATTTACAACCTATATTGCGTATAGTCCACGCAATGAATTTGTTCCAAATAAATCTCATCTAAAATCATATTTCTATCTTCATCTATTTCAATTCCCTATTTACAATATAAAGACAAAGACTAACCGCTACACGATGCTTTTCTTATATTCATTATCTAAGGCCCTAATAAATAGAATGTGATTGAAAGCCCAATTGATCCTCAAGATAAGGCAAAGAGAATAAACCTAAGTTTTATATAAAAAAATTATAATTGTTTCTAATATAAGGGAAAGAGTAAGTTTTTGATAATTTGTTTTGAATATAATACAAAGAATATATATATATATATATTGAAGGTGATCCAAGTTGCAACACGAAAAATTGAACGAGTTTATTGGAGATCAAGCTTAAATGAATGCAATAGCCAGTTATTTGTGGGTTTTTTAATCATTTGTAAAGAATAATATTGATGCTTTAGAACAATTATAATGAGCACCATGAATACTTTGGACCTCATACTTCAAATATATTAATTACTGTTATATTTTTGGGTAAGGTCTTTAACACTTCTAGATATGCATTCTTTCCATAATTTTATTGTCATATTTTTGGATGAAGTGTCTATAGCGATTTCACTGATATATTTTTGGGTAAGGTCTTTAACACTTCTAGATATGCATTCTTTCCATAATTTTATTGTCGTATTTTTGGATGAGATTTCTATAGCAATCAAATATACATTCTCTTTCCATAAATTTATTGTCATATTTTAAATGAAGCCTCTATTATTTCTAAATATATTCTCTTTTCATAATTTTATAATAATAGAGATATACCACTCAACTAATGATAACATAAATATCCCACTCAACTTTACATAATCCCCTCTTTCTAATTTTATGATAATAAAAATGTTAACCTAACTTTACATAAACAGAAAGGCATAATCACCCTTTGGAGTTTAAAATTACTAAATTAAACCCGTATCACTGTTTTGTATATATTATTCAACCTAAAAAAAAATAGTTGGTATTCATGACTCCATTTATCCATTATCACATTCATATAAAATATGAATAAATTAACCCTCCTTTTTTTTTTTTTTTGAGTCATCCAAAAGCCAGAGAGCATGTAAAGATGATGTGATGTGATGAAATGTAATGACGGTCAAGTCGCCACGCACATGTATTTTGGTCATATTGAAGGTTAAATACGACAACCACCTGAGCTTCTCTCATCTTTTTAAACTGTAAAATACCGTGGAATTTTTTCAGCACCCTACGGAATGAAACGGAAAATATCGAGCGGACTCTTAGAAAATATTAAATATTATTATCATATTTTTAATGAATATATATTTGCTCCGTAAACATGAAATGTCGTAGGGTTCGAATGGATAACCGACACATAATTCGTCTGACGGAGCGAATCGAACGGTCGAATGGTCAATTGTTACTACATTTATCATTGCTCTGTCGTTAAACAGTGAATTAAAAAAGCAATTATTATTATGCGCTTAAAAAACTAGATAAAATTAACCCCATACAATATCTATATTATATTGTCATTCTGGTAGATGATATAAGCTACAACATACAGCGTTTATTCTATTCTATATAGGGGAGGGAAACGCCGTTAAATTTCGTGGAAGACAGTGTTACTGTTGGGTTATTAATCATACAACCCTGCGAATAGGGTTGAAGATTGTCCATTTGCTTGTGACGCCGCAAGCAGCGGTGGAGTGGCAATCGTATCCGCATGACAACTTCCAAAACACAGTCTCCACATAATGAGACTTGGAATAATCTGCCGGCACCGTCAGCACACGGTTATTATCCGGCATATAACATAATGCGTTGCTCCCATCGGAAAAGGCCACCAACACTGCTTTGTATTCGTATGTCACTCCTTTCGTCAATGTCTTTAACAAAACACAAAACAAAACGAAATATATCAAATATGTAACCTTCCTAGCATTCGAAGAATCAGATTAGAGTATGATCAGGAAATGGGCGAAACATACTGCGGAGGAAGCCCAAGCATCGCCCGGAGTCCACGTCATATTCTCAACATTTGCAGGGGTCCAATCCCCTAGTTGGGTACCATTTCCGATTATCTTAAACACTTGCCCATATTCAGCATGTTGCACCATTACAAACGTCACGATCACATCTTCACCCTGCAAAAACACCCAGATAAATACTTCATACTTCATCTGTTCGTTAGATTTAGGATTAGGACTCACAGCATAAACTTAGTTAAAATTAGACAAGCGAAGAGGAGTTTCCGGTTATATACCGAAACAGAGACTGTAAGTAGTCCAAGCATAGCAACAAGCAGGAGCAGCGGGCTGAAGCTTTTGACACGGGTAGCCATGGCCTCTCTTTTTTTCCTAAGAAATGAAAACAAACTATGGTGTGGAAAAATATGAGGGGGAATGGCGCATTATATAGCAAGGATAGCCAAAATGCGACAAGGATAGAATTGCAGACACAAGACGCACGGACTTGAAAATGACGTGTGGCCTTTCAGAAAATGAAATGTGTGGTCCTTAATCAGTCGACTCGGGGCGCGGGGTATGGTTCTTCGAATATACCTGGCCGATTCTCTGTGCAGACTTACTGTTTCATGTCACATGACATGAAATGAAATGAAATCAATGTCTTGAGATTTAGTGCGTTTAGTGTGGCAAGCTCGAACCTCGTGCACATATAAAAAGAAAACAAGCTTTGAAGCGCGATCACTGCTGATGTAAGCGAGCATTTTAACCCTGCTTAAGTACATCATAAAATAAAATTCACTCAGCGCACTTCGTGGTAATGAGTTATCGTAGGTAAATCTTAATTCAAATTTAATGTACAACCGGTTATAATAAATCTTTAGCGATCTTAATCTGTGAGTGTCATATCACATCAGATTAAAATGCTAGATTTCTATTAGACTCTTTTGAGCCTAAAGAAGAACTTACGGTCTTCATATGAATAAAAATTGGTTATGTTAGAAGAAATTGGTTTTCTTAGAAGACTTCTCCATAAACATGTTCATGGGTGTACTCGATAGTGCAAGTAAGTTTGTTTGTACACGTTATGTAGTAGGATGTAGTATTGTTGAGGTCCAATTTAGAGTCGCGTTTTTTTTAACATTTTTTTAATAATTTTGATACTTCCACATCAAATAATAGTAACACATAACCAAAAAAAGTAGTGAACTTTGTTTAAATTAAATCTAATGTGCGCAAGAGGGGGTTTTGAGCTCATTTGCCTATACGGTTAACTCTATGGACTATGCTTCAATACGTGCTCAACTATTACCATGTGCATATAGCATAAGAGTGTGCCCACAATTGTGATGTCAGCAGTACTTTCTCCTATATAATATGTATATGATTTCAAAATAATTTCGTGAGTTTTATAATCATATGTGCGGCACTTTTGAATAAGGTTTTTATTTTCATATATGAAATCATATTCATATTCATATATTATCAAAATTAAATTATATTGATAAATTTGATCTTTTCACAAATTTTAATAATTAATATAAAAAAAATTAAAAATAATATATACAATTTTTTTTAACTCAGTCAACATTCATAATTCACTATTACGAAAAGAATTTTAAATTAAATTATATTATTTAATCTTAAAAGTTGAATTGCCATATGACCATGTTTAAAGTTTTTTCCGTACATACATATACTTTTATTTTGGATATGCTGTATTAAAATTTTGGGCGGATTATTTTTGGTTCTTTTAAATTAAAAAAACAAACAGTAAATGGATTTATGAATAGTCATTAACGTTTTCTCCCTCCACCATAAAATAAATAACTGTTATTATATATATATATATATATATATATATATATATATATATATATATATATATATATATTCCTGACAGCTAGAATCGAACTTCATATTTAAAGTTCAGGATAAGGCTAGTTGGTACCTAGCATCATTTTATAATAAAGCTTATAAGCTTTGCTTTATATGTATTATTAAAAAATCATATTCATATATATTGCACACATGTTCAAAAAAACCGTCCTAAAATGTTTTAGAGGGTGCTTTAGGCTCGGTCATACTGGGTATCATAGCAGATTTCGCTGCTGCCCAACGAATCCTGAGCTTCTTTCTGATAATATAATTTTTAATAAAATTAAATGAATTATTATACCTTTAACAATTATATAATGCCACATAACATAGTAATGAGTTGAGTTTCTGCTTCCTTTAAAATTCATATACAAGAAGAGGTCAAAAATGCAGCATAACAAAATATACAATATGATAACGTGATTAATAACCATAATTATTATCTACTCCATATTGCCCTATACAAGCGAGTCCTTTCATTGTCACAAATATACCATGTCCTCTATAACTTGATAAACGTATATGGTGCAATCCCAATTATCGAGGCCATAAAATGGTAAATCTTGGTGAAGATTTTTTTTTTTCTTTTTTTTTTTTTTCCCTCTTTTTATCCAGAAGTCATGACTCAAGAAGATTGTGACATGTCACAAAGTGATTCATATAAGTAAATGGAAGAAATAAAAAATAAAAAGACATTATCGATGGAAGTATGTTTCACCACTTGAAGATTTTATATTAGTTTATTATGTCAGAGGCGTTTTTACTGGGGCGTCATTTCCTTATATTCATCTTATATGAGATATATAAAAAAAATCCAAATTACAGGTGAAGATCAATAGACAACTGAAAATAGTGAGGTGAGGTAGTAAATGGTTTTGTGACAGCGATATTCGCAATTGGTGGATTCATTATCAAATATATCGATGGTTAAACCCTGTGTCTACACTCCCACGACTCCTGCAGGGTCATTCTGTTGTCACCTTCGATTTTAACTCACTATTTTTAGGTTTTTTTGGTAGTCTGCATAGAAACATTGTGATTAGATCTAGGTAAATTTTAAATTTAGTTTAGAAATTTGAGGAAGAACAAGTTGTGTAAAATTTTTATTAATTGACAAAAGAGGATTGAAACCTTAAATCTGATTAATTATGGCCACCAAAATGTCATCATTCTCTACACAACCTTGATTGATGTTCCACATAAAATCCCTTAGAAACGAGCCTCCTGGAATATCTTTTTACAAATTTCATCTAAACCATTTTTTATTTTAATTTTTGGGCCTTTTCAAAAAGCCCATGAAAACGAGGGTTTGTTGGGTATTTCATTTATTTTTTCCCCCTTAAGCCTAAATCTTATATCAATTTTTATGTCATGTTTTTTCCTTATAGGGTGGGAGTCATTTTATGTTTTAAAGTGCCATCTTTGGACCTGATCAGACTGATTGGGAAGGTGAAGTTTGTTTTTGTAATTTTTTTTTTTGCTTTTTAACCTTTTTCCCTCTTCTTTCTTTTTTTTTCTTTTTTTTTTTTTTTGGGGTTAAAATTGTTTTTTTTGGGATTGATTTTTTATATTGGTTTCACATGGGATTTTTGGTTTGAAATTGATTTTTGGGAAGAATTATTTAGATAAATTGTCTCACGTGAAATTTATATTAGATATATTTCATCTCAATGATAAGTTATGTTGGTTTATGTTTTGGAATTACAAGATAAGATGAAAATTTTAAGTAACTTAGAATTTTACAATAAGTGATATGGATATATTAACTTGATGAAGATAGAGTGATGCTTAGTGTAAATTAAAGTGAAAATAGTATGAGAATTAGTCAATTGGTTGAAATTAACAAGTAAGGTTTTCCACAGTGATAAATTTATATATAATCTGATACAAAAAGAAAACAATTATTCTAAGTTTCATCAATAGTTTATTGAAATCTCATTTATAATTTGATGTATGGAACACATGCAATGGAGAGCTAAATAAGATAAATTAATGGGGCGTGGGTTATGTTGAGGTGAAATCTATTTTCTGCATTCTGAATCAAACACAGAACATAAATTAAATTTATCAAGTTGTTCAAATTTTATCAATTTGTAAAGGACATGGTATATTTGTAGAGGATGCGATATATAGTTATTCTATGTAATTTTCAATGCAAAACATGGATTAAATTATCTAGTCCTTTCAATTTCTAAATTGAGGTAAAAGATTAGGAGTTGACTTTCATGTAAATTTTGAACTACAATAGAAAAAGATTAAATTTATGCAAAGGAATAAACTTAATCTTTTGCTATTGTAGTTAAAAATTTACTTGAAATTCAACTCCTAATCTTTTACCTATTAAAAAAATACTTTTGAAAGGTATTTCAAAGGCTTAAACTTTCGCAGATTCAATACCTTGGTGCTTTTAGTTAATTTTTGTTGTTTTAAAGTGAAGTTGTTTTCCTTTTCAAAATAAAATTAGTTTGATTTGAGTGTAGCACCCCCCTTGTGGGTTTCTTCGAATGGACGCATTGATGACCTACAAAGGTTTTACTTCAAAAATTGTTTAATGCTCCACACCTTGATGATATTAGAGAGAGCACCTCTTGAAAAAACTGAAGAGGATTTTTTCGATCTCCTTACACATTTTTTTCCATAATCTCTCTCTCTCTAATCACATGGACTATAGAAGCATTATATCTCTTGATGATATTGTTTTTTATCATTGCAACATATTTTAAATTAGTGAAAATTGTTTTAACTCAAAGCCTATGTAATTATTAGGCTTCATGTGTTTTTTTGGGTGTCTTACTAACTTTTAAAATTGTGATTTATTCCCCTTTACTATATCACGATGGAACACTTTTCATGGACATGATTCAAGATGCCTGGTCTCCTTGCCACAATGTTGGTACAATATTGACATTAATTTAGGTAAGGTCTTAAACTTATTTTAATATCTCTTGCTACTATCTATTTCTTTACATTATCTCCATAACTTTTGCTATTTATTTTGTTTTACAATCTCTGCTTAGAGATCTCATTCCTACAAGTCTTACAAATCTAGAAGTTGCCCAGTTGTGTTAGACTAATCTTCAAGCTTACAATAAATATTATTTTTATCTTGGAAGATAATTGATTTATTTAACTATGCATCATTGATTTTAATTCTAGTTGTTAATTATTGTAATCTATTTTATTATAGCCACATGTACTATTTTGATTTTATGTTGGTTTTGAAATTGAAGTTGTAAAAGCTAATTGCATTGCTTGTCTATTTATTTGTGATTATAGGAGTGTGCGATGATATGATTAGAAATCTATTGAATCTACATGAAGACTGTTAAGATTCAGTGGATGACACCATATATGTTGAAATGATGTATTTTGATAAGCAACAAGTTATAACGAACAATGTGAAGGTCTCTATTGAATTCTTACTGTGTACAATTTTTATTAGTCCCGTAGGGATATCTTTATCCTTTACTTGCTTTTAACTGCTTATTAATCTCATGATTCTCTACCAATCAAAATTTATTAATTCCTATGATGTTAATATGTTCATATTTAACCTAGCTAAGTTACACAATATTTACTGAACAACATTAAATAATATTATATATTAGATTTTGATTCACTACAAGAATTATGATGTTATGGCGAGCTTCACGTAGGCCAAGGCAAGAACATGATCATTTATTAATGCTCTATCCAAATTTAGAACTGGCATCTCCAAATTCAAAGCTATTTATTTTGGGTAGATGGGAAGAACGGTGGCATTTTTGTGCATTGCAGATGGTAGTAGGGAAGATAATGATAATTAATTATCATGAGTAGTGCATTAATCATGGGTGGTACATTAATCATGGGTGATGCATTTATGAACATAACTATGCTTTTTGGTTTGCAACTATTGTTTTGAAAGGTAAGTGTTAGATGCCTTTATCTTGGCCCAATCCCATCAACTGTATCACCGTCCAGGTGTAGAAACCCTCGGCTCATCCTCAAGACATCCTCAACATATGAATTCCTACTACTGGTAGGTTTCTTTTGCATCACATGTATTTGGCTATGCATATAAAAGAAGAACCAGATCTAGTGGAAAATGAAGCAAATAGGACAACTCATACTGCACAGGATAACACCCCCCTTCTCCTATAAATAATACATAGATGAAATCTATTATTTAGTTAGGGTTTTATTTTTGCTTGATTATAATCTATAATATAGTACATCTTTATGAACTTTCTTATGCTAGTTCAAGACAAAAACTGCAGTAATTATTATATGATTTTCATTATTTATATATAAGATTTGTAGTCCTAAACTTTTTCTGTTCAAGAGATGTTGAAAATGAATTTTATTCCTTTACATACCAACTTGATAATTATAAATTATTTTGCTATCCATCATGTTGTATGTGTAGATGATGATGATATTTATAGGGTTGCAAATTTAACCTATTTTCTATGGCCTGTAAATTCTTATTACGTTTTTCAGTACTTTATTCAAGGGATTTACAGTGTCTTTTTTCTATTCAAGTGATGTTAGATAAAATTGGGTTTATTTATAGCAACTTGATGATTTATATAAAATTATTCTGCTACTCATCAATCTGGATGTGTGGATGGAAAATATATTTATAGAATTTGTTGTTTTAATGTAAAGAATCTATTATTATTTTTTTCTTCTTCTGGCCAATGCAAACTGATCATAAAGAAGAGTTGCCATGTGTTATTTTAACATTATGGTGGAATTTTCATTACTAGATTTACTTAGGTGGATCCAAAGGAATTTATTCATTACAAGAATAGTTTTTTGATTTGATACATCTTGATTCTTGGCCATTAGATAAAACAATCGATTCTTTCGGAGAGGATAGATGACCAGTAAAACCACCACTGTCATCATCATTTTCATATGTATATTCCTACTAAAGCCTTCATTTATTTCTATTATTTTTGAACTATGTTTATCCACATACATACATGATTTCTCAAACTCAAGTCCATACAAAAAGGCTTTTACATATTCTATGAAAAGCTACCTCATCCTAGCAACTCAAAATTGGCATTTCAGCCAATGCATTCCTCTCCTGCAACCTGTATTTTTTATGAGCAATGTATTTTTAGGAGATCTCAAGTTTGAGATGTGCATCTCCAAGGCATCATGCTTGTCAATACTAATTTTTTGAATATTTCTAGGAGATCTTTTTTTTTTAGTACTTGTTAACATGGCGATGAGATAGATGTACCAAGTTTGAATCCTCAATAAATAAATTACCTACACAATATCCACATACAATAGACTGCTACTACCCCATAGGGACTTGGCACTTCGTGCCCTTGTTACAATAGTAACTCATTTATTGATGCATTTATTTTACATTAACTCTTCATTTTTAACAACATATTTGATTCTGAAAGCATTGTAAATTAAATAGTATTTGTGTTTGTATCCTCTATCTATTAATTTATTCTTCTTGCTCCATTGTTTGGTATATGATTATGTAACATAGAACAATCTCTTGTATGAATATAATAATGAAAAGGATTGATTTATGTAACAATTTTAGGAACATTGGTTGTAGTAAGCAATGTTTAATTCATTATTTGTATCCTCCATATGTCTATTAATTTCTTATTCTTGCTCCATTGTTTGGTATTTTATTATTTAACATAGAACATTTTCTTTTATGAACATAATTGATTTATGTGACAAGTCTAGGAACATCAGTTGCATTAAGCAATGTCTAATTCATTATTTGTGAGTTACTCATACAATTATAGGGATCTTATTTGAAATTTATGTATTATTATTTTTCTATCATACTTTAGATTGATGTACTACGAAACTAATTTTTTATCACTGATAATCCCTAAAAATCTGTGAAGAAAGTTGTTTCTTATATTCTATTGTACAAATTTTTATAAGACTATTTTTTTATCACTCTCATTCTACACCAAAAAAACTAATTTAAGGTGTATATATAGAAATGCCAAAACTAATCTAAAATTTATTCAGCTTTATAGGTTCTCTAGTCATATTCTGTGGCATTCTTGGTTTGGCGACAATTTATAGGTGAAGATATAAGGAATGTTTTTTACATTTTACTTATCTTTCTTTAGTTTTTGGACAAACTATTTTTGTAAATTTTAAAATTTATCGATCTTTCTTTAATCTTTAATGAAAATAGTTGAATAAGGTATCTTTTTAAATTATAGTAAAATTTTTAATTTGTCTTAATATTCCTATAATCTTTAATGTGACTAGTTGAAAAGAGGCTTTTATTCGTAAATTCAAATGGAATTTCATTAACACAATTCATTGAAACTTAGGGTTAATAAACCCTATAGGTGGGGGTATTTGATTTTTTCTTTTCATTTCCTAGGTTAGAATCTTGTCCCTTATCATTTACTTTAATGCACAGGGAGATTGAAATCATTTTATTTATAGATTTTATGGCTGAAATTTTTATTGATGAGCTTGATACCCAATGGATATCGTTGTCTTCGCCATCGTATAGTAATTGATGTAAAATTTGAAATAAATCACACCTATTAGCCACTCAACAAGAATTAAGGTTTCCAATAATTTGTCTACTAAAGTGGAAAAAATATCTAGTATACTAAATGTTGTACATATATTCATGAATCTACACCATTTCATTGCGTATATAATTTAAATATTTCAATAATTCAAGTTGAATACTAAAGTGTTATAAATTTTTAATGTGCATATTTATACCAATTATTTGAGATAAGTTAAACAAACTATATAAATTAGAAAGTAATCTTCATTACACAAATCCACATCATTATATGCCCCAAGGATTTGCTCCACTTAGTGGTTTCCTAAGCTTAATAGTTTTGAATCAAGGGTTATACCATATAGAAACATTTTTTATCAATAAAATACAATCAATTTTCTTTAAATTTAATTGTGCCTTTAAATAACTAGTTATCAGAACATAGTTTGGATCTGGCTTTGGCACGACAATGCATAATGGAATAAATATTAAAAAGATTACACATAATATATAGTGCATATATAGATAAAGGCAGTTTTAGGGGGTTTAAAGGGCATTTAAAGCTAATGCTTTGTTTTTAAGTTGTAAACGACAGTGGATATTTATAATTGAATTTAATTTCTAAATATTAATTGTCAACTAATTGGATCACATTCCACCATTTTCCTAACACATTTACACCTCATCATTGAAACTTGCATCACATTATGGAGTGTAAATGTGTCCCATATATTTGACAGGAATGGAATTTATTATGTAATAAGACTAGTCATTACCACTCACCATCACCACCCAATTAACTTGTGTTAAGTGGCTTGGGATACATGTTCAGGCCCTACATGAAGAAATGAATTTAAATTAGAAGTGAAGTGATCATTTAAAATTAATTTCAACACAATCAATATCCATTTTTAAATCCTCCAACCTTTTGTGATTATTTTTCTCAAACATTTGTCAAGGTGATCAAATATGGTGTGATGTGGTTGACGAAAAGTGTTTGATTTGATCATGAGAAGGCTCTATGTTTGATGTGCAATCCAAGTCAGTGTTGTAATGCCAATGATATGGAGACAAGACAATGAGGTTCCAAAGTCTATATTTTAACTTATGTTCATCTATATTGCCAATATATTGACACCTAGAGAACGTACAACTTGAGGTTCCTACTAAACAATCTTTTCCAATGTTACTTGGACCTTTGGGCTAACTTCTAGTTATAGATCTTTTGTTGAGTCTAGAATTGTAGGATCTTTTGCTGGTTAAGTTTTGAGTCAAATTTGAATAGGGACAAAGAGACTGTAAGGATAAAATAAATATGAATAAATTCCATATAATAAGTTATAATATAAATTAAGTACAATGAATTGTAGTAAAACATATTCATGTAAAATGATGTGCTAATGACGAAGTATCATGTGATGCAACATGTCTATTATACAATACTTGTTTAGTATTTTGCATTTCTTTTAAATTACAAAAAATATTTTTTTAATATGTGGTAGGGCATAATCCTGATAAAAAATATTTCTTATACATAATTATATTCAAAATCTTTGTTAGTTTATATATATATATATATATATATATATATATATATATATATATATATATATATATATATATATATATATATATATATATATATATATATATAAAGTTGTAGATATATAATATTTGTCATAACATTCCCCTGAATATTTTTTAATGATAACAATTTTGACCATGTAATCTCTATACATGTATGGATAGTGAACTTCAATATCAGTTGTTCTTGGAATATTAAAAAAATAGAATATAGTTTAAAAAGTTTATTTTCAATGCCTTCATGTTTTGTGTTAATAAATTTCAACCTTCTTATGTTCACTACAAAATCAATGCCCTAAGATTTATTTTCTTTAATATTTTTTATGGAAGCATAAAGGTGAATCAAATATTAGCGGAACTTTAAAAAAGAAAGATATGTATTAAATTTAAATCATAAATAGTATTTAGAGTAATAGTTGATCTCCTTTTATCTAATTTATCCAAATATTATTTTCACATGAACATGAGTAAGGAAATCAAATCTCTCAAAAAAATTGGCAATTGAAATTGCCTTAACGTAATAGTAAAATAAATCTAAATAAATTTTCCTTTCTAAATCCTCTATAATAATAATAATAATAATAATAATAATAATAATAATAATAATAATAATAATAATAATAATAATAATAATAATAATAATAATAATAAAGTGTTTAAGTCATTGCATAGTCTCACTAGTCCTGAATGATACTTGGTTATCTAAACCATTTTTTTCTAGCAGCTTAATTCTTAATAAAATTTTCACTGATAAATTACCAACAACCAAACTACCAAATTTAATAAATCACTCATCAATATAAATTATGTTTATCAACCAAAGCTTTTTAAGGCCTTTTTTGCTTCTTAAAGTGCCAAATCCATCTCCAAAAAATATCCTACAATGTCTCCTAATAGCACATGTGCACGCTCCAAATTTTTAACTAGAGAAATGATGCCTCATAATCTTGGATCCACTACTAAATGGTGACTTCAAATTTTATAGTATCTAACATCTTGTCCACATTTCCCTTAATTTTTTTTATGGTTATCCACTTTCTATTTTTTTCATACAAAGAAGGGATCAGAAATAAAGAAACGAACTTTTGGGTTCTAGTTGCATAGGAATTGAGTGTTTGAGATGGTTATTTGATTTTTTATTTTGGCCAAATCAACCAAAAACTATATATATGTAGTTATAATTTATTCATTCCCTCTCTTTATTTTACTCCTTGTGACTGAATTTATTTTTTTTGTTCTCATATTTGATTTCTATTTAAGGTTACTCAAATTCAAACTTTTGTCTTCAACTTTGGTAATAAGGCCTAGGAATATGATCCAGGAGAATCTAGGTCACTAGATCTTATTTTAATTACTATTATTGCATATCCAACCTTATGTTAACATCAACAACACTGACATGAGGTTCCATACCTACATGACAATCTAAAATATCTAACTACACTTATACAGTACTTCATAGTTCATATAATGCTAGTAATGTAGACATTAGGTCATCAGTAATGGTAGTTAGTGATGTCATAACATTCATTGATTATGAAGTGGTTGGTACCAACTCTTATAACAGTTCAACCAATGTTTCATATCCCTCCATTATATATTAATGTACACTTTCATTCTTTGTAGTTAGTTACTAGACAAGCATGTAGGGATCACATAGGTACCATATATCTAATCTCTCAAATATTATACAAAATAAAGCATAATAAAAATTTGATATTGCAGTTTTACATAGGTTGTTATCATCTCCTTTGTTTTCATTTCCTTATTTCACATTGCACCTTCATATAGTATATCATTCATAATTCATTTCCGTTCATAACCCTCTTAAATTTATTTAAGTAGGTTATCCATCAGGTTTCCTCTTGGGACCCATATCAGTTGTATTAGAACATTTACACTTCTTATCATTTATGAGTGTTATCATGGTGTATCTAAACTTTGTACCTATTTGTATGCCCACTCGTACGAGGTCTGAATATAATAAGTTAGGGATAAAGACTCATTACCCTTCTTTATACCTTCATTCACATCTTCAAATGGGAGTTAAACCTTTGATGATGCCAAATTCAAAAATGTTCTAGAAGATGATAGATGCAATGGAAAGACACCTAGAATATTTGGAATAATGTCATGCACATGAACAAGAAAGTATCATTGATCATTTCCCATTAATTTTCAAGTATTATACTTATTCCAACACCTCATTCTCATTAGTTTTATGGTTCTTAAACACCATATAAGGTATAATTCAATCTAGACAACCCTATGTTTGAAAGGAAAATAGATGTAAATGCACTACATTATTGGTTTAACCTAATATATTCATATTGTGCAGTTAATCAATTCTTTAACTAAGAAATTATTACATTCTATTCTGAAGATTTTTTTATTAGTAAAGAAATTATGGGAAAACTAGTGCACTTCACATGAAAATTTTGAAGATAAAGTTAACCTAGACAAATGGAATGGTTTCATAGAAGCATTCAAAGTAACTTATTACCTTTTTGTCAACTATGATGACTAGTACATCAAGTTCCCTCAATTATGACAAGATAAATAATAATATAGGTAGCAATACACAAAACCTTTAATACTTTGGCATCCAAACTTGGGATTTAGGATTCAAAACAAAAATTTGTTTTGAAGTATAGGTCAGGCTTGAGACCACATACCTAATTAGATATGGATTTATTAAATATCACTTCAATCAAATAATCCTACACATTTTCTTGTAAGTTTGAAGCAAAGGCCAAGGCTAAGACTAAACATGAGATTTTGAGTCTCAGACCAAGTAGAAGTCTAAATATTTTAAGCAGAATTACAACCCAAGGAATATCTCCAAATACCTTCCACAAAATATGGAAAAAATGTCAAACACTAGAATAAGAAGCCCAAGACTAGAAAGTGGTTTTTATTTCATAACTCCAATAGCCATTATAATGAAGAGTGTTTCTATAGGAAGACTTTACTTGCATAGTTTACAAGAATAGGTATAAAAACTATATCATAAAAGAAAGATAAACATATCATCTAATATGAACCTAACAGCATGACAGGTACCAAAAACATCTCTACTACCCCTGTAGAAATAGAAGAAGTAGAAATATTATTCTAATCATAAATGTGGTTCAATTATTAATCACTACACTTCATAATTAACAATGGAAGTTAGAAGAAACTGATTTCACTCAAAAAAATTTAGAGATTGAACTTGCCATTGATACCTCACCCATAAACATACTCTATTGGATGGTTCAATGTGGGGTTTGAGAAATGCATCACTTAGCAATGCCAATTGGTGTATAACATCAACCCTTTTAAAGATACATTCCTTTGCGATGTCACTCTAGTATAGGTATGTAATGTATTACTTGGCCAACCATATATTTACCATCAACATATAGCCTATGATGAAAATCCTAAAATAAATTTCATAGATGTTGGTGATAAGAGATACCACATACCAAAAGTAGTTACTAATCTATCACTCATTAGTGCTAGATAGTGAAAAAAACTAGTCATGCCTAGTAAGAGTTTTTTAATTTGAATGTGAGATATGAAAATAAGAACATATTTGTGGTGCCAATCCATATGGTGATTTCTCCAATAGTAGCAACAAAGACCTCAGATTTTAAATACAAGTTAGACAAATGTAAGGATATTTTTCATTCACCAAAGGAAGTGCCTAAAGACTTCGTAGTGAAGCACACTATTGATTTGATTCATGGACTACATTTACCTAATGCATATTTATATCATAGACAATTTTTTAGAAATTAAAAAATAAATAAATAGATCCATGAATTCATGGAAAAAGAACACATCAAGCCCAACTCATCACCTTGTGACTACCCAATTGTATATGGGTCGATCCTATCCTTAACCCCTATAATGGTCACTTTTCAAGTTTGAACGCTCCCTTATAGTTTGGTTTGTATTTTTAGGATGCATAACATGTCATTTTCATGTTTGGATTTCTATAAAAGCATACTTGAGTGACTTATTATACCACTTAGAAAATTCAATATAGAGGCATACATACATTATTGCACATTGAGCAAAGATTTCATATTCTTCCCTATTCTAATTATAAGTATTTTAAGTAATCCTCATCCAATTCAAAATCCTATTAGATCAAAGCCAAATAAAAGCATGATCAAGTATTCAATTCATTACTAGATGTATTCATATAGTCAAAGGAGAACAATTTCACAAACCACTTTAAGTTGGACAACTATGTGGGCTTGAATTCCCTCTTTAGACTACTATATATATAAGCAGTGTTCAATCATCACGAGGTTGATTAGCATTAGCTCAACCCATTACACTCCCCCACTTTTAATTAGATTTGTTTAATCATTTCAAGTCCTATCAAGATTTTAACTTTGGAAAAGTCATTTACATGTCTTCTACATAATTTTGAAGGTCAAATCTCTACATACATACATAATTTATGTTGTCACACATGATTGTGACACGAGTTCTTGATTTTGAGAAAAATATAGGATCAACTAGTAGAGGACTATAGTGGTAGTCAATCTTTTCCTTCATCAATTTATGATCTAGTTTTTGGTCCCTTACAGATATAGTTCATGTTTGTCAATTCTAGTCTTTTATCAGCTTTATATAGTTAGATCTCAAATGGAAACAAATAAGTTTGTCATTCCATTTCATAGTTATTCTTCTTTTAATTGATCACACTTTATTAAATTTAGTCTATTAATTTCATTCTTCTTATCAAAATTACATTTACAAAATTTTGCTTTATTCCATTCAATTTATTATAAATAGGGTTAATTCACCTATAAATTCAAATTTTGGTAAAACAATGTGAATTAGACATGAATTTATGTTTAAAAAATGTCCACGAGGGACTTTTTTTTCACTTTATATTTTTTTTAAACATATGTACTGTAAAAAAATCATTTGTGTCCTTAAAAAAGTGTACGTTATATAATTGAAACAAATCAAGATGAAAAGTTTACATTATTTCAAATGTGTACTATATGTTGAATTGATGCTATAGGCTAGATGTGTTGAGATTGCATTTAGTTGATTTTAGTTATCTTTGACCTATGGGTGGGTGTAGTTTCTAATTTGTTTTATAATAAACACTAATTTTTTATCAAACCTAGCTTTGGATAAATTCGGGGGGATGCTTGGGAATAATGCATGATAAAAAATATTTAGGAATTTGTATAATATTAATGTTAAATGGATTTGAGAAACCAAGGTGTTAAGAGGATTTTTCAAATAATGGTGATTCTATAAAACTTACAAACTTCTACCAAGCTCAATGTATGGAATGGGGAATAATGATATAGGTTTTGCATAACATGTGCTAACAAAAAGAGCTTTTCTTCACACTTTTCCTTGTTAAGAAACTAGACACTTCACAAAAACATATAATCACTAACAAAATACAAGTTTGAAAGAATAGAGATAATTCAAATAGACAAAATAAATATGTATGAGATAAAACACCAGATTTACATGGTAAAACCTTAGCAAATCTAAGGAAATATCCATGGTGAAAGATATCAGGATTTATTAACTCTAAGATGAATAGATTTCATCTGAACTCATCATAAATTACATGCAAACTCCATAAAGATAAATACACCTAATTGGAAAATAACTGTTATTATTCCTCCTCCTAAAAATAGAGTGGAAAAATGCCATTAGGAATTTCTTTCCTAAAAATAAAAATCATTGTAATTTGTCTTCCTAGAAATAAGGGTTTGATTCATTTTTTTTCTTTGAGGGCATTTACCAACTACACCCCCTATCAAGAAATGGACTACAAACTACACCACAAAGGGATCCAATATTTAACTTTGTTGTCACATATCTAACATCCCTTGTACTATGCTTGATGATCACTTTGAGCTTTGTAATTATTTCACATATATTCTTAGATCATACTTTCAAATATGTAGAGAAAATTTGGGAAGATAATTTGAAGAAAATGTCACTCCCATATGTGATAGAGTCATATAAATACACCCCTTTACATGCCATTAGCCTTAAGCTCTAACCCTATGATACCTACTCCTCCCATCAATATTTAAAAACCCTAATTATTAAATATATCCTAGTATACCAATTGCAATTTAATAATATCAATAAAGCCTCAATATGCACACAAGTGATATTCTTGTAATACTTTTATGAATTTCTTGTGGAGGTTTCACACAACTTAGCTTATTTATTATAATAAATAGGAAACATGGCATACGTTGTGGTAGCAATGATACCAAGATATTTGTGACTAGATATGACCAAAGATCTCATATTTCTATACAACCTCATAATGTGCCTTACTCATACATGTAATTCTCCATTTTCACCACTTAGATAAACAAACTAAAAAAAATAGTCCCTCTAAAGACTTCAAATTCCTCATATATCCAAAACATCCATATGCAATGTTTCCACTAGCTTCTAAAATCTAACCACAATGACCACATGTCCGTACACATGTTTGAAATCAAAATTGTGATTAAGAAGGTTATATAATATTGAAAAAATAAAAGCATCCTTAGCCACAATTCTTTTAGAGCTAACAAAGACACTCCAACTTGTTGTTAACAAGTATGGGCAAAGTTGACCTATTGATTTCAATCCATAGTGATTCATCACTTAGCTTCATGCATGTTTTGATGGAATGGAAAATAATGTAAACTTAGTAAGCCTTGATATATAGTGCAAAAGGAATCATTTGAACACAAAAACAATTACGCTTTACAATGCTTAGCTTGTAGGCTAAGGGTAAAATTCTAAACAGATCATAACATGCAACAAAACTAATGTTACGAGGAAATACCATAAGACACTCAATGACCTTAAACATATTTTATTTCATATTATAGCATATGATAATATTGATCAAAATCAGATATAAAAGCTCAAGGGCCTTAATATTGACACATCAACTCAGGTTTCACTTTGAGAGGGCATGATGAAAACCCCCTAGGTTTGTTTAGGTGAATTATATTTATATCTTTGGTGAAGCTGAGTGTATAGAGGATGGGGAAAATCACCTTATTTTTTTTCCACACAACCACTTGATAGCATCCAATTGGAGCCTGGGGTGACACTATACCTAGTACTGTGTATTATGGTGATGGGTGGTAGTATGGTGCCAAGTGATTCTATGACACATTTTTACTATCGGGTGACATTATGCTATCAGGTGACATTATCCTATCAAGTGACACTATGCTACAAGACAACACTATGTTGTCAGGAACATTATCCTATCGGGTGACATTATGCTGTCAGGTAACATTATGCTACTAAAAATGGTGTGTGCAGTCAGAATTGTGCATCTAGATAGAGCATGGGGTGACACTATATGCATTACTATGCATTATGTTTTTGGGAAACATTATGTTTTTAGGTGACACTATACTACCACCCAATACCATGGTGTTGCATGATAACATGATTCTGCATGGCAACATGCTGTTACAGAAAAACATGATGTCATGCAACATGTTGTTACATGACACCATGCTATCATGTGACAGTACACCCTATTTATCATCGGTTACACCAATTGGTTACTTTATTTCCCCTCATGGCTTATAAATACCCCTGTAGTGCCATTATTTTCACACTTTACTCAAAGGTTTTTCTCATCTTGCCTTTTGTTTTCAATCTCACCTACTACTACTACAAATTCTACAATGAAGTTTCAATGGCTTTTGCATCCACAAAAACTAAAGCATGGATCCAAAACTTGATTTTCAAAAATATTTTGTGTCTATACTTCCTCTAGATATTATAACATCTAGAATCATATATCTACTAAATAGATTAATGTGAACTTAGAAACCTAGTGCAGATGCCTCAATATGACATGACAATCAACAATAACTTGATACGATCTCTAGTTGCATGCTTTAACCATACTAAGAGCCATTTATACATCTATTTTAACAATAAAACAATATCCTTTGGCACCTCTCCATTAGATATCCATATTTTAATAGGTCTTCCACATTGCAATGCAATCCTTGTTAGCACTAAGGTATCTTATCTAATGCTTACAAAAATTACTTGGAGTTGGTCTACAAAGTGGCCATAGACCCAGTTGGTAAGTATTAGATTTATTAATGAAATTAACATTTCTTAATTATTATTTAATCATTTATTATAATTATTCTGATGTCCTAATTGAATTACATGTTTTCTATTTTCATTACAGATAGTTGAAATTGAAGGGCAATCCCTATTGAAAAAATCACTAATCCATTTCTTAAATCTATTGTGCATTTATTCCAAGCCAAAATTATTTTATATGGAAGACCATCAGACATTCCCTTATGGGTTGTTTACTACATTCTTCATTCTCTATCGGGTGTTGTGTGTGTGACTGGTGCATAGTTGTTTCTAGCAGGATTAGGGCTGATTTGAATTTTGTATTTTCAAAGGAATCTTGCACCATTTCATCTTCCAACTATATTATGACCTTATATGAATTAATAAATACTACAAATTTCATTGCCCTACAAAAAAAATGAAATCTAATGCTTTGTATATCAAGGAATAGGAGGTAAGTTTAGTTTTCCTAAGAGTCTCATCTCTTACTTTATACATATTTCAAATTTTAACAATTTTTAGTCTGTTGGTTGTTTAGGTTAGAGCTTGTGCATATGCCACAAGAAAATAGGTGACATATAAAGGTCAATGTGCTCTAGAGGGCTCTGGTGATACCCAATCCATGGAGTATTCATTCAATTCATTTTGAATTTCTAAATGCCCAAAAAGTGATTATATTTCATCTCCATTTCCAGGTTCTCCCAAATTTCCTTTAATATTTATTTATTATATTATTTAATAGAAAAAATTAATCATATTGGTTTTTATTTTTTTAATTTGACTGTGAGATATGAAAATAAGAACATCCTTGTGGTGCTAATCCGTACCGTAATTTCTCCAATAGTAGCAACAAAGACCTCAGAGTTGAAATGCAAGTTAGACAAATGCAAGGATATTTTCCATTCACCAAAGGAAGTGCCTAAACACTTTGTAGTGAAGCACACTATTGATTTGATTCATGGACTACATTTACCTAATTCTTATTTATATCATAGATCATTTTTTGGAAATTAAGAAATAAAGTAACAAATCCATGAATTCATGGAAAAAGAACACATCAAGCCCAACTCATCACCTTGTGACTACCTAATTGTGTATGGGTTGATCCTATCCTTAACCCATATAATGGTCACTTTTCAAGTTTGAACACTCCCTTATAGTTTGGTATGTATTTTTAGGATTCATAACATGTGGTTTCCATCTCTAGATTGCTATAAAATCGCACTTGAGTGACTTATTATACCACTTAGAAAATTCAATATAGAGGCATACATACATTATTGCATATTGAGCAAAACTTTCATATTCTTACCTATTATAATTATAAGTATTTCAAGTAGTCCTCATCTAATTCAAAATACTATTCTATCAAAGCCAAAGAAAATCATGATCAAGTATTCAATTCATTACTAGATGCATTCATATAGTCAAAGGAGAATAGTTTCACAAACCACTTTAAGTTGGATAACTATGCGGGCTTGAATTCCCTCTTAAGAGTATTATATATGTAAGCAATGTTCAGTCATCACGAGGTTGATTAACATTAACTCAAACCATTACACTCCCCCTTTTAATTACATGTTTTTAATCATTGAAATTCCTATCAAGGTTTTAACTTTGGAAAAGTCATTTACATGGCTTCTACACACTTTTGAAGGTCAAATCTCTACATACATACATAATTAATGTTGTCACACATGATTGTGACATGAGTTCTTGATTTTGAGCAAAATATAGGATCAACTAGTAAAGGACTATAGTGGTAGTCAATCTTGTCCTTCATCAATATATGTTCAAATTTCTGGGCACTTACAGATACAGTTCATGTATGTCAGTTCTAGTCTTTTATCAACTTCATATAGTTAGATCTTCAACAGAAACAAATAAGTTTGTCATTCCATTTCATAGTTTTTCTTCTTTCAATTGATTACACTTTATTAAATTTAGTCTATTACTTTCATTCTACTTGTCAAAATTCTATTTACAAAATTTTGCTTTATTCCATTCAATTTATCAGAAATAGGGTTAATTCACCTATAAATTCAAATTTTGGTAAAACAATGTGGATTAGACATGAATTTATGTTTACAGATTGCCCACGAGGGAGTTTTTTTTTCAATTTGTATTTTTTTTAAACATATGTACTATAAAAAAATTATTTGTGTCCTTAAAAAGTGTGTGTTCTATTTTTGAAATAAATCAAGATGAAAAGTTTACATTGTTTCAAATGTGTACTATTTGTTGAATTGATGCTATAGGCTAGATATGTTGAGATTGCATGTAGTTGATTTTGGTTATCTTTGACCTATGGGTGGGTGTAGTTTCTAATTTGTTTTATAATAAACAATAATTTTTTTTTCAAACCTAGATTTGGATAAATTGGGGGGAAAGCTTGGGAATAATGCATGATCAAAAATATTTAGGAATTTGTGTAATCTTAATGTTAAATTGATTTGAGAAACCAAGGTGTTAAGAGGATTTTTCAAATAATGGTGATTCTATAAAACTTAGAAAATTTTACCAAGCCCAATGTATGGAATGGGAATAATGATATAAGTTTTGCATAACATGTGCTAACAAAAAGAGCTTTTCTTCACACTTTTCCTTGTTAAGAAACTAGGCACTTCACAGTAACATATAATCACTAACAAAATAAAAGTTTGAAAGAATAGAGTTAATTCAAATAGATAAAATAAATATTTATGAGATAAAACACCAGATTTACATGGTTAAATCTTAGCAAATCAAAGGAAATATCCATGGTGAAAGATATCAAAGTTTATTAACTCTAAGATGAACATATTTCATCCGAACTCATCATAAATTACATGCAAACTCCACAGAGATAAATACACCTAATTGGAAAAGAACCATTATAATTCCTCTTCCTAATAATAGAGTGTAAAAATGACATTAGGACTTTCCTTCCTAAAAATAAAAATCAACGAAATTTGTCTTCCTAGAAATAAGGGTTTGATTCCTTTTTTTTTCTTTGGGGGCATTTCCCGTCTACACCCCCTATCAAGAAATGGACTACAAACTACACCACAAATGGATCCAATATTTAACTTTGTTGTCACATATCTAACATCCCTTGCACTATGTTTGATGATCTCTTTGAGCTTTGTAATTGTTTCACATATATTATTAGATTATACTTTCAGATATGTAGAGAAATTTTGGGAAGATAATTTGAGGAAAATGTCACTCCTATATGTGACAAAGTCATATAATTTATATGTATTAGACACCCCTTTACATGTCATTATCCCTAATCTTTAACCCTTTGATACCTACTCCTCCCAACAATATTTAAAAACCCTAATTATTAAATATATCCTAGTGCACCAATTGTAATTTAATAATATCAATAAAACCCAATATGCACACAAGTGATATTCTTGTAATACTTTTATGAATTTCTTATGGAGGTTTCACATAAATTAGCTTATTTATTATAATAAATAGAAAGCATGGCATATGTTATAGTAGCAATGACACCAAGATACTTGTGACTAGATATGGCCAAAGATGGCATATTTCTATATAACCTCATAATGTGCCTTACTAAAACATGTAATTCTCCATTGTCACCACTTAGATCAATAGACTAAAAAAATAGTCCCTCCAAAGACTTCAAATTCCTCATATATCCAAAACATCCATATGCAATGTCTCCATTAGCTTCTAAAATCTAACCACAATGACCAAATGTCCATACACATGTTTGAAATCAAAATAATGATTAAGCGGGTTATATAATCTTGAAAATATGAAAGCATCTATAGCCACCATTCTTTTATAGGTAACAAACACACTTCAACTTATTGTTAACAAGTGTGGGCAAAGTTGACCTATCGATTTCAATCCATAGTGATTCATCACTTAGTTTCATGCATGTTTTGATGGAATGGATAATAATGTAAACTTAGTAAGCCTAGATATAAAGTGCACAAAGAATCATTTGAACACAAAATTAATGACGCTTTACAATGCTTAGCTTGTAGGCTAAGGCAAAAATTCTAAAACATATCATAACATGCAACAAAACTAATGTTACGAAGAAATACCATAAGATACTTAAGGACCTTAATATAAACATATTTTATTTCATATTATAACATATGATAATTTTGATCAAAAGTAGATATAAGACCTCAAGGGACTCAATATTGACACATCAACTCAAGTTTCACTTTAAGAGGCCATGAAAAAAACCCCCTGGGTTTGTTTAGACAAATCAGATTCATAGCTTTGGTGAATTTGAGTGTACAAAATAGGGGGAAAATTGCCTTGTTTATTTTTTGTACATCTGCTTGATAGGATCTAGATGGAGCCTGGGGTGACAATGTACATAGTACTATGCATTATGATGATGGGCAACAATATGGTGATGGGTGATTCTATGACACATTTTTACTGTCGAGTGACATTATGCTATCTAGTGACATTATGTTATCAAGTGACACTATACTATCAAGCAACACTATGCTATCAGGAAACATTATGCTGTCAAGTGACATTATGATATTGGGTGACATTAATCCTCTAGAAATGGTGACTTCACTCAGAATTATGCATTCAGTTAGAGCTTGGGGTGACACTATACACTATACTATGCATTACGTTTTTGCAAAACATTATATTATTAGGTGACACTATGTTGTCACCCAGTACCATGGTGTTGTGTGATAATATGTTGCCATATGGTAACATTTTGTCACATAGAAACATGCTTTCATGTAACAACATGTTATTACATGACACCATGTTGTCACATGACAACATGCTATCATGTGGCAACATGTTGTCATACGGTAACATGTTGTTGCATAGCCACACACTGTCACATGGTAACATGTTTTCACATGAAAACATAATGTGGTAAGACAACATGGTGTTACCTGATAACATGGTTTCACATGATAGCATGGTGCTATCACCCATCATTATGCTATTGTTCGGTAGCATGTTACCATGAATTTTCATGGTGTTACATAATAGTGCACCCCATTTGTCATCGATCATGCCAACTAGTTACTTCGGTTCCCCTCATGGCTTATAAATACCTTTTTAGTGCCCTTATTTTCACGCTTTTTTCAAAGATTTTTCTCATCCTACCTTTTATTTTCAAGCTCACCTACTACTACTACAAACTCTATAGCAAAGTTTCAATGGCTATAGGGATCCAAAACTTGATTTTCAAGAATATTTTGTGTTTAGACTTCACTAGAATGGTAGAGTAGCTAGAATCCTATGTCAATTGGATAGATCAATGTGAACTCAGAAGCCTAGTGCACATACCTCAATATGGTATGACAATTAACAATAACCTGCTACGATCTCTAGTTGCATGCTTTAACCATACTGAGAGCCAGTTATATGTATAATTTAATAATAAAACAATATTCTTTGGCACCTCTCCATTGGATATCCACAATTTAACTAGTCTTCCACATTGTAATACAAGCCCTATTAGCACCAAGGTTGTCTTATCTGACACTAACAAAAATTACTTGGAATCGGTCTACAAAGTGGCCATAGACCCAACTGGTAAGTGTTAAATTTATTAATGAAATTAAAATTTATTAATTATTCTTGAATCATTTATTATACTTAGTTTCATGTCCTAATTGAATTGCATGTTTTTTGTTTTCGTTATAGATAGTTGAAATCAAAGGGGAATCCCTATTGAAAAAATTGCTAATCCATTTCTCAAATCTATTGCACATTTTTTATAAGCCATAATTGTTTTACACGAAAGACCATCATACATTCCCTTATAGGTTGTTTAATACATTCTTCATTCTTTGTCGGGTGTTGTGTGTGACTAGTGCACAATTATTTCCAATAAGATTAGGGCTGAGTTAAATTTTGCATTTTCAAATGACTCTTGCACCATTTTATCTTCCAACTATATTATAGCCTTGTATTTTGAGGCCTTATATGAATTATAGAATACTAAAATTCCCAGTACCCTCCATAAAAAAATTAAATCTAATGATTTGTCTATTGAGGAATAGGAGGTAAGTTTATTTTTCTTAATAGTCTCCTCTCTTACTTTATACATATTTCAAACTTTAACAATTTTTAGCTTATTGGTTGTTATAGATTAGAGTCCGTGGATATGCCACAAGAAAATAGGTGACATCTAAAGGTTGGTGTGATCTAGAGGGATCTAGTGATACTCAGTCCATAGGGTCTTCATTCAATTCATTTTGAATTGTCAAACACCCCAGAAGTGATTTTATTTCATCTTTGCTTCCAAGTTCCCCCAAATTTCCTTTAATGTTTATTTCTTGTATTATTTAATAGAAAAAAAATATCATATTGGTTTTTACTTTTTTTTTTGCAGTTGACTCTCGAATTATTGTCGTTGAAGATTCATCCTGACAACACAATCAATTTTTTCCACCTTAAAACTTTCTTTTTGAATTGAAGTTTGTTAAAATTACGTAGTTTATTAACTGAATAATTTACTCATTGTGTAGGTGAAACCACCAATGTCATTCTCACAAGAATAATGAAATGGGAAGAAATAACTCCCATAAGGACAATAAGATGGGAAGAGGCAACTCCATCAAGGACAATCAAAATGGAAGAGGCAATCACCCTGACATGTAATAACACATTCAATTTGAATTTGCATTAATTTTATGCTTTCAAATTTACCAATTTTGAATATTTTTTTATTTTTTAGACCACCCAACATCTGTCAAGAGACCAAGAAGTATGCCACCACCCATCCAGACTCAGAGAAAAGAAAAGAACATCTCCCTCTTTGCATAGAGTATAGGAACCCTACAAATTTTTGATTTTCTAAATTTATCTATTGGTGGCCTTTCTAGTGCATAGGGTCTTACATGTTTGCAAAAAATTGATCTAGATGAAGAGTTTCTTGGGATCAAAAGTGGGGCCCTAACTGTTGGTGGATTCAATCCACATGATTTTATTCAAGTTGATAATGTGCCTACAAAAGTGCCTTTTATGGCTACATCTTCCCTAGCTACCCCACCCCACACTGATAATTTAAACGTCTCTGATGATTCCATCACTAATTTTTCATTAGAAAATCTAGTTTCAAAAAATCTTCTTGCTAATCTAAAGAAGGGTATTATTAGTGAATTTAATGATTTAAAACAATGGGAGATAAGGGCAAAATCACTTATCAAAGAAATCAATGCCTGTTATCACAATCACTCCCAAAGAGTTAATATGTTTTTGCTTGTTCAAAATGAACCCTCAAAGATTGACACTTTATTCTAGCAAGCCCAATCTAGATTGATTTTTGTTAACAATGTTTACAATGATAGGGTTTTAGGTATTATGATAAACAGGTTGGAAAATTTAAATGGAGAAGCCCAGGCTTATTTCAATAAATGGGCTAGAGATATAAACCCTGTTACCATTACACAAGTAGAGAAGGATAAAGTTGTGGTAAGTTTTCATTATCTATAACGTGTATTTCAGTTATTAAATTTTGTATGTGCTTGACACTTATATATTATTTGTTAATTGTAGGCAAAATATGAAAATTTGAAGCAAGAAACACATTTTATTAATGTACATTTGAAAAACTCTTCCAAAAGTATCACTTCAACGATTGCATTGAAAGAAAATATTGTTTTGTTAAATAAACAAAACAATAGTTTGAAGAAAATAATGAAAGAGCATGGGATGGATCCAAGCATTTTATTGAAGAAAAAAATAGATATAGATCCAACTATTCTTTCAACAGGTGATGTCATGAATGAGGAGAGGGTAATTATTGCAAATATGAATTATGTTGTAGAGGATCTTCATAAGGAAGGAGTAATATTGGAGGATACACAATCAGGTCAAGACAATGGGGTTTCCATGGAGGGTGATGGCAAGCAACAAGGGGGTGAAGAGTCTCTTCTAGAAAAATGTTAATTTGTTTCAAACAATTTATAATGTTAAAATATAGTTTATAATGTTTCAAACAATTTATATCATGTTTATTTGAAAAACACTTATTTTATTAAATAATATTTTACAATTGTTACAAATACTCTAAGTATATAATTTTAATATTTAAAATGTACTATGTAGCATTGAATGCATTTTTATATTTTTCTAGTGGTTGTAGCATTGAATGCATTGTTATATTGTTATACTATTCTAGTAGTTCTAGAATTGTTATACCATTATAATACTTGTAGCATTGAATTCATTGTGATCGTGTTCTAGTATTTGTAGCATTGAATGTATTGTTATATTATTCTATTAGTTGTAGCATTCAATGCATTGTTATACTATTTTAGTAGTTGTATAACTGAATGCATTGTTAAATGTTCTTGTAATTATAGCATTGAATGCATTATTATACTATTCTAGTAGTTGTAACATTGAATGCATTATTATAATGTTCTAGTAGTTATAGTATTGAATGCATTGTTATACTATTATACATTTCTAGTAGTTGTAGCATTGAATTCATTGTTATTGTGTTCTAGTAGTTGTAGCATTGAATGCATTGTTATTTTATTCTAGTAGTTGTAGCATTTAATGCATTTATTGTGGTAGAATTTAGAAATATGCGATCCCCAATTATAGGAAAAATATTTCCTATATATTTGTGTAATGGTTCTAATGTAAATGTGTAATATAATAATATTGATACGATTAAAATATTTGTCTATGTTTTGGTTCAACACTTATGCATGTATTAAATCTATGTATATGCTCTCCAAATTATTATTATAGATAATGAAAACAACAAATCTTAATAATTGGAATTTTAATGGCAAGAGAATTGGTGTCCTATGGTGCACCGTGCATGTCTGCACATAAGACTTGTATGCTTCAATGAATGTTATAATGAAATGTTTTGTACAATGTTAATTAGAATTATGATTGATTCTTATTGAATGACATACATTGCAAAGAGATAGAAGTACTATTTGAAATACACAGATTGTAATAAGATAAATAAAGTGCTTCATTCTAGTGTATTGAATAATATTCATAATTGTAAGATGCAAGAAATAGATTACATAATTTAATGTATTTGAAGATGAAAGAATATGAAATATTTCTAAAAATAGTAATTTCTATACTTACCAAACTAAAATTTGGGCACTTGAAACAAATCTCGAGAAACTTATTCGTCGTAAGTGTGATTTACATCTACCATGTCAGTGCTATATTTAGTCTCGATATTCACATCATCTGCATTGGTAGTTGTATTACTCATGCCTCTTCTTTCAACTAGATAAATCCATGTTGCCACTGCTTTGTCATAAGTAAACTTATCCACAAAATAATGTGAAACATATAGTCTCAAGCAAATCTCTAGATTTTTATCTAATCTATTTCTAATTTTTGACTTCATGAAGGATAATGCACTAAACACTTACTCATCTTATACAAAACCCAAAATCATTATTTTAATAGGCTCATATAATCTGAAGTATTCACTAATACTTTCTTGTAAGATACTACTTAGATAAAGCTTTTTCCATAGACATATAATGGCACCATTTTCTGTTTTGTCACTTAAAAACTAAAATTGATCCATCATTGTAATCCCAAATTGGGTTAACTGAGATGTCAATAATTTTTTAATTTAAAATACCATTAACTTGAACTCCATTCACATCTATAGATTTATATAAATACATAATAATTGTTTCCATGTATTCGTGAAATAAATTGTTGATCTGTTATTGATTGTTAACACTGTTCCAAAAAATGAGATTCACAACTCCCATGCCCTCCAACAACTCATCCTTTTTAAAACATTATTTGATCTTAATGGATAAATATTGTGATATTTTGCTTAATTTAATTCATGTTTTTGATAAAACAACATCATATATTACATGTTTCATAGGTACATCTTCAGGTTCAACTCCCATAACTTCAAGTCTTCTAGAGCATGTGTGCATTGGGATCTCAATGCCACTTATCATGACACAAATATGATCATGTATATTAAATTTCAAATAACTCTCTATATTTTGAAAATCTATCAAAATTTTCTAGGTTCTAAAAACAAGTTTGTAAAAGCTTTCATTCGATATGTATAATACATCTAAACATTGACATACACATTTTATCAAACGTATGAAGTCAACAATATAGATAGATCTCTCTTGGGCATGTTTCATTAAACAGTTGATTTCCTTCAGCATTGGAAAAATACTGCGTAATGTGAGTAAAGTTTTGAGATATATTAAATTACATAACAAATCTTTTTCTTTGTCAACTTCCCTATGATATTTATACATAAAACCTGTCAAAGATGGATATTCTTCAAAAAACCTACATGTAGGTTCATACATGGAAATCCATCTAGTTTCAAACATCTTTCAGTAGTTTTTTGCTATCTGTCACCCTAATTGCAAATTTCTAGAACTCCATAAAGCTTTTTAGGGTGCTTGACACGTAAACATGTAAGTCAAGAATAAACTCTTCTACTTTTGTGACATTACTGAATGTGTTAACAATTTTGTATGTAAGATTCATCCTATGTGCCATGCAATGAATTAGAATCATAAACAAAGAAACTATTGTTTGAAGGCGAACACAAAGACTGCTTTTATGCCCCTCATTGATGCACCATCAATGAAAATGCACACCATCTTCATAGCCATAGAAAAATCATCCATCCTAGCTCTCTCTTAAATTGGATACAACCAAATTTATGAAGGTTTTCTGCATTGTAATTTTCTACCATTTTATGGATAGCTAAAAGATGAGATTTCCTTGAATAGTTTTCAAAAGTATACGCATGCATGCAAACCCATGATGTGTTGTCAACTACAGTGACCTCATCAATGGACAGAGAGATAAATAGTGATCTCTTAACACTTTCTTTCAAATCTTCCTTCTCAATTATGGCTAGACATTTTGCCATTTCCCAAGCACTATTATTTGACCAATGTGACTGTGAAATATCCAAAAACCCATTATGTTGAAACAAAATTTTGTAATATACAAAATCAAAAAATGGGTCTATCCTTTTTGTAAATGTATAAAATAGTATAGAACTGTACATCTTTTGCCTTAAGATTGGACTACATAACTTTTTCAAATTACGCTTTGATTATTCCCCCTTTTTTAGCAGTATGTTTTTGTCATTTCTGATCATTTTTGTATTCACATGTATATCTTACATGCAAGCATTCTTCTCCATGTTTCTATTTGTGTGTTCTTGTTATCTGTCCTTCTAGGTGCTTCACATATATATATCCATGAAGCACCCAAAAGGACAAATAACAAGAACACACAGATGGAAAAATGGAGAGGAATGCTTGCATGTAATATATGCATGTGAATATGAAAATGATCAAAAATGACAAAAACATCTTGTTGAGAAAGGAGGAACAATCAAAACATAAGTTGAAAAAGTTAAACAATTATATATATATATATATATATATATATATATATATATATATATATTCCCATAATGTTTTTCAATGGTGTCCAATTTAAGTTGCGTTCTGTGTTTTTTTCTAAGTTTTCAACTACAAATTATACATTTGCATTATGTTAGAGGCTGATTACCATTTTTTGATTCTATAGGTTCTATAAATGGATATTTTGCAGCCTAGTCAACTTGAAAAGACCTTCCTATTATCTGTGTACTTCTCTTCCTCCGTCAAAATTTTTAGTGAAATTTTCAACAAATTTTGGTGTTTGAAAAGAACTATAATTCTCTTGTGAAGTGCCCAGAGGAGCGTCTTCTAGTGAAGTGCCCAGAGGAGCGTCTTCTAGTGAAGTGCCCAGAGGAGTGTCTTCTAGGGGTGGCATGTCATTAATAAAATATTTGGGTGGTGAGAAGTTATTGGGATTGATTATTTCTAATGAAATAGTATCATTATCCATGTCGATTTCTACATTAAAATAGTTTTACAATAAAAAAATAACTGATATTATTTTAAAAAGTTTTAGAGTTACCTATATTTGCAGTTCATGATTTTTGTGCTCTCTACTTTCCTAGATTTTTGAAATAAGACATGATGTTGAATTTTTATGGTATTTGATATGGTGCTTTACCTTTGTCATTACCTCCTGATGCCATAGTTTTTGTGTTAGGTAGTTTAACGATTTTGGGTTCCCATCTACTGCCTGGTGTCAAGCCACTATTGCATGTCACAGTGTTATTAGGTAGTAATTTGATATTACATGACATAGTACCACAGGGTGTCAGGGTGTCATCATGTGATACACTACTGCCAGGTACCAGGTTGTAGTCACGCAACATGTTACTATCGATCATTGGGTTATCATTGTGTGACACATTACTTTTGAGCCTCTGGTTGCCATCACAAGACATAGTGCTACTGAGCGTCTGGTTGTTGTCATGTGACACATTACTACCGAGCATCTGGTTGCCATCACGTGACATTGTGCTACTAGAAGCCATGTTTTAGTCACATGACATAGTGTCATCGGGTGTCTAGTTACCGTCGTGTGGTATAGTTCTATCGATCATTTGATTGACATCATATGACATAATGTTGTCAGGCATCAGGTTACTATCAAGTAGTGTCTTGTTATCGAATGGTTCAGTTGCTGCTGAAAGCAGTTGTGTGGTATAGTTTGACCTGAAATCTCAAGATCTTCCCAAAATTTTAGGCAAATGGGTTCTATATTGCACCTGAAATAATCACCAACTTCAAATTCCCCAAACTAAAATATTCATGAATTAACGAATATTTGCCACTAAAATTAACCCTATATCAACTACTCTAATAATACGAAGTGTTAAAAAACTAGCTTCTCACAACATAAAGGAGTAAAAAAAAATATGCCTATGGATCTTAAAGTTTATTTGATTTATATCCCCTTAGCTCTAGATTGAATATCATACAATAAATAAAATAAAAATAGCCTAACCCCCATGAAGATATTATAGCCATTGATGGCTTAAAGGTTTTTATTCCAACATAAATTCTAGGTAGCAAAGACCATTTAGTAGAAATAATTAAAATGATATTCACCTTAAAAAATATGTCTCGAGTGTAATTCCATTCCATGTAGATCTCTCGCTACCAACTTTTAAAAGGAACATCAATAGCTCATATCTTGTACATTTTATTTATTAATTAGTTAGAATATTAAAAATCCTTCACAAAACAAATATTATTATACAAACATTGAGTTGGATAACAAATTAGACGAAGAAGGCATTCATCAACATGCTTCTTAAGAATCAAGAAACTTCCATTGGTGTTAGTGTCAGAAGTAACGAGAGTCTTGTAGAAAGAATGCTTATTCGTCATTGGTGGTAGAGAAGGTGGAGGAATTGAACCACTATAAACATCATTTTATTGTAGTAAACAAACCCACATATCAATATAACATTCATTTGGGACATCCTAGATATATGAATAACCTATTTATAAAAAATGTACGTATTATATTATATTTGGTTGTAGGACCAAAATAATTTGTATATAAACTTCATCTGTCTCTTATTTTTCATATCAAAGAAATCTACCTACAACAACAAAAAAATCAATTAAAAAACACAACAAAACTACCTAAAGCTAGAGATGTGAGAAACACTTATAACGAGACACCAAAAATACAAACATTAAAATAAAACTTAACCAAAATTTTCATTTTACGGAAGAGGATAAGATTGGATGTTTTTTAATATAATTTTATGGTTTATCCAATAAAATCCAAAACGTTGAGTGATTTTATTTTTTTTCGATCCTGAATTTTTCATCAAGATACTTAAATATATTTTGAATAGATCTCAAGTTGGTTACATCAAACAGAACGGTCACAGGGTTGAATATGACCGCCGTATGAACGTATTTAAGTTTTTTTAAACAGTGACAATTTTTTTTAAGAACGTACGGGGAATATTTTCGACGCACTGTCGGCCATGTTCGATTAACAACCGTCATAAACATTTACCTGCCGAGGAGGATCGAACGTCAAATTTAAGTACTGTGGTTACACAGCAATGTATCTTTATTTTGAATTTAGGCCTTGTGCTTTTGATTTGTAAAATAATAATAAATTAACGCTTCCGGATCGGGAGAAAAGAATTGAATATATTATTAATGTTAATATATTTTATCTTTTTTATAAAAAAAAAGATAAAATATAAAATACAAATAAAGTTTTTAGATTTTTTTTTTCGTAATTTATGATTACTGAGTAGAATAGTAAGTTTATGTGTATTTTCAAAATTGAGATTGAAAAAAGGTTTCTAAAGTTAAATTATGAAACAAAGTTTTACATTAATGATTCTTAAGGAGGACATCTCTATGTCAGGGCATCTCTTTAATATATCTTTGATCTTCATAATACATAGATTTTGTAGAGAGCCTTGATTTTTTCTAAAGAGGTAATAAAATTTGTCACAAATTTCATATTTACTCACTTAAATACAAAATGTTCCTTTGATTTTGGTTTATTATTATAAGGTTTACATATGCATTAATCTTGTAGAGGAAAGTACTCTAATTCCATGCAATATTGATAAAGAGTGTATTGTAATTGATCTAAAGGAAATATCAAATCAAAAGAGAACCTAGTGTACTTGGAAGTAATAATACGTTCATCTTCTATTTGAATACAATATTCTTAGTACTTATGTTTTTTGTTTCCAATGCATCTGATGGGTTTGTCTAGGTTGATTTAATGTAAATTTTGTAATTTTCATCTATGATACCTCTTTAAATATCATTTTTCAAAATGTGGGGAGCATTGATAGAAAATGTATTAAGAGGGTGTGATTGATATCATACCAACTCCTTATAAGAAAGAAATACATTGAGCGTTCTTAATCCTTTATTCACACAAATTCATAGATGATTGAAGAGCCTTGAATGGATATTTGTCATGTCTAATTTGTGTATCTCCCTGTTAAGGACTAAAGTTGCACCCGAACTAAGCAAGGAGATTATTCAAGCCTCCTTACTCAAACTCTAGTCCAACATTGGAATGACCTAGGATTTTTTAACAAGGCTAGCTCTTTTGATGCATCATTTAGCTCTTTCCCACTACTAAAACCCACTAATGACCAAGGAAAAGGGAGAGAGAGGGAGAGAGAAAAAAACATGAAAAGGGAAACCTAAGATAACAACAGTGATGCACCTAGTTTATGGGTGATCCATCTTGCTTGACTCTTAGGACACCAATGAAACAAGTAAAATACTAGATTCAGGATCCCAAGATATCTATCATACATCAATGCTTCATGAAGAGGTTCACCAAATGATCTAAGTTGAGAGAAATGAAGGGAGAGATCTAAAGTAAGACACTAACCAGTCATAGTATCCACATGCGGGCTTCAATCAAGAGATGTAGAACATTAAACATGAACTACATAACTAGATGAAATAGTAACTAGGTGAGATCATAATTTGATGGGGGAGAAACTTCTACCACATAAACAAAACTAATATGTACATACTATACCAGAATAATGAAATCTAAACACAATCTTCCATTCATCTCAAGAGGTTACAAGCTCCATCTTGACAGAGTTTGGTCATGTCCAAAAGAGGGAGTAAAGAAAATATAGAGAGGATCCACTTTTTAGCTCAAAAGCCTCTATATATAGTAGAATAGGAGAGAAAGAGATGGGAACCATGCATGGGAGAGTGAAGGAAAGTCCACCATGATCAAGAGACTAGGTGGCAGTTCATTAATTCTTTTCCTTGTGCATGCCTCCTTCCAAAAAGATCCGTCCATCATCAACAGATAACGTGTAATTGAAACAATAGTCTTTAGGCTCACTTTCATTAGCTAAGAAATTCTAATAGAAAACAAAAGTTTATTCTACATGATGACAAAGTTCTTAATTGCTTCTCCAACTACCTATTTTCTTCTTTGGGACCCTAAGTCCACTGGAAATGTTTATGAGGATCAAATCCTTGAATCATGCAACTAACAAAGCCACGCTGTGAATGGCAGAGTACCTACTTTGTTGATAATAAGCACACTTGCATTTATTACATATTCACCCATTTCCATATCTAGATCATAGGTCCCATCTATAGATGGAAAACCAATCTAAAGACATTGGTTTTCCTATAGTCCTTATATTAAAATAAAACCATAGACCATATAGTGCCTTTTCTATACTATAATAGGTTCAAATAAACCCATTATATCTCTAGAAGGAACAACAATTCATTATGCATGGGCTTTTCCTTTTTTAAAAGGGCAAACACAATCTCAAAATTGACCCTGCATGATACAAAATATCGAACCAAAGGTCTATATTTAGTTTCAATGGTGTTCCATAAATATTCCCCATGCTTGACTGCATCAGTTGGACCATTCCATGGAATTTTAATAAGCTTTAATGGCATCGAGAAAACCCAATAAGACCCTACTTTCCATGGTAAAAAATGGGTTCTCGACTTCCATCAAAAACCCTAGGCTCACCTTTTCTCTAATTGGCTGCTGAAAACTGACTTGGCTCATTGACATGTTGACTCATCTCACTCTATTGATTTCTATTAGTATGAATGCATGAGAACCATTGATCATGTGTCAATTATGCATCCTTGACACTTGTCATGCACACCATCATCCTTGAGATTTGTTGACCCTTTGGCCTCTACCTTGCTTCATCTGATCTTCTATATATGAACAAGCATGAGCCCTCAGATCTACCTTTGAATTGTCAACCTTGTACCTATTGGTGCCACTTAGAAAATACACATTAATCTTCAGGATCTTTCTATCAGTATATAGCTTCACATGCTTGTGCCACATGTTGACCCTTTGAGCTCTCTGATTGTTAGACCTATTTCATGCTATTGGATTGAGATGTACGATCGAGTGAGGATCATTGATCTTGTTGGGCCCATTATTTAAAAGCCAACAACTAGTTTATGAGCTTAAAAATTGACAGTCTATGGTACATCATTTGACATTCACATGACCATCAAATTCTAACTAGACTTATCTTGTTTGGGCTTAAAATTGATGTTAGTGCGAACATCTCACTGCACAGGTCTAACTTTGAAAGCTTCTAATTTGAATTAAAAATATAACACGAGTCTAAAAATTCCTGAGGATGATCCTAGCATGTAAATCTAAATTTGCACTTGATCTGCTAGTCATGCAAGGATTCCTAAGTTAGATAAGAAAATGCATAATTAAATTGGTCCATTCTGGTTCTACATGACATCTTAGTGATGGTTTGGCCCTTAAACTTACAAAATTCATCCTCTAATCATTATTTCAAGGTGCTGATGAATTATTTAGATTTGTGCAGCCAAGTCTATACTTTTGAATGCTCAGGTACCATGAAAATCTACTTGGACCTTCCTCTTTATAAAAGCTTCATATGTAGGCTAAAATGGCCAACATCTTTGGTGACTCACAAGGGTTACATGCCTATCTATGCAAGAGGACCCAGACCATGCTTCCTTGTCCAATCCATTGGGCATGGAGTCTCTACTTGGATCCAACATAATGACCTGGCGCCAATCCTATTCTAATCTCTTTTTGAAACAAATGCAAAGACCAAAAGGACAAAAGAATAGAGTGCCCAAGACACTTATTGAAAATAAAACTAACATAAAATAGCGAAAACAAACAAATGTGCTAAAGAAACACTTAGAGCAATTTGAACAAAACTAACCTAATATACAACCTAAAACTATGTGTACCTTTCCTCCTAGATGAAAAGGAAAGTTTGACAATTTTCTTGCCTCATGAGATGTGGATTTGAATGAGACATGCAACTCCTTAACTCTTGGTCTTGATGCCTGATTTTCCTTTGTTGCAATTGTCAGCCTCTTTAGCATGATGCTCAATGAGAGCCAAACAACTCCAAATAGGTCAACTATGTGCATCTAGACAGTCTCAACTTTCTCATATGGCTCCTCAACTGCAATTTCCAATGGTGGTTCAAAAAGGCATACCTCTTTGATTTTTATGGAATCCTCAATAATTTTAGGATTTTTATTCGATTCAAGTTCCTCAAGCTCATCAAAGGATCTACATATTCTACCCAATCTTGATCATTTTCCTCCATGGGAAATTCTTTGACCAAGATCTTCAATTTATTGAAAAAGCTTCATTTGCAGTTACCAATCATCTTTGTCCTCCTTGTCATCTAGAACTACCACTTCTTTAACCTTCTCTTATTGATGCATGAGGTCATCAAGCTAGTGTTCTTCATACTCCAAAGCATTAATAGAATATTCAAAAGATCCCACCTACTGCACTATTTCATCATCCAAGTCTACAATCTTGAGCTCATCAATGCCACTCATGAAATCATGGTAAAGCTTCTACCAATGGTCATCTTCTTCAAGAATGATCTCTACCTCAGATTTCTCTTGCACTTGTTCCATCATTGTATCATCATGGAAAACTAAAGCATGTTTGTCCTTACTAAGAGGTGTTCAAATCATGATTTCTTCTTCTTAATCACTCAAGTCACCTTCACTTTCTACTTCTTTAGTTGCATCTTCTTGATTTGCCTCACAGAGGAGAGGCATAAGAGATCCTTGAAAACACTCAAAAATGTGAGAAAGGTCCAAAGAAGTTATGATAGGTACCTAAATTTTCTCTTGAATTTTTTCTTGGATCATTTTCACTTTCTTTTCCTATTTTTTGACCACTTCAATGGCTCTCCATGAAGGAAAAGCTCTAGGATTTTGAGGGGGAAAGGGTGGAGGCTACACAGTTTCTTATTTGACCTTCATTATATCCACTTCCTCCTTATTATACCTACTACTTTGAATGGAACTCCAAGGTGGAAATGACCTTGATTTTTGAGGAGGGAGGGATGGGGGTTGAATGGCCTTGGATTTACTTGACTGCATGACTTGGTTCTAAGATGGGAAAGACTAAGGTTTTGCTTTGACCTTTTGTTTCTAGTTCTCCTCCTCTTTCCTTGTCCTCAACTCCAACTCTTTGATCTACTTATCAATATTCTCTTGGAATATCTTCTCTCTAAGGTGGTTGATAGCTTCATGAAGACAAGGAACACAAGAAGGTTGTTGAGGAGGTATGAGAGATGTTTGTAGAGGTTTATATCCTCCTTTATTTTGGGCCTTCAAATGTAGATTTGATTCACTTTGCCCACCCCATGATTCCATCATTTGGTTCTAGATTGGAACCTTGAAGGACTTCATAAGGGGTTCTTGAGGAAGGATATAATCTTGAACCTTAATATTAGGTTATTACACAATCATCTCCTTTCTTTGACAACTCTCTTGGATAGACCCCCAAGAAGGAAAGGTTTGAGGAACATATGAAGAACTTAGCATACTCAAAGGAGCACTTAGAATGGTTTCTTGAGTATATATGAGTAGCACATAAGAAGGTTGAGGTGGTGAATATGTAGGCACAAAAGGTTGGTAAGGTTGGGCCTATTTTTCCACAAGGCCTTTTAGCTTGTCCTCAATGCTCTGATTTTAACCTACCACATTCATCATGTCACTTGTGATATTTATCTAATTTTCTCTCTCAATCAGTGCCCACTCTTCTTTTATTTTCTATAATGACTCACTCACATGATGAATCAAGTGAGTAAGAACATTTTAGCCATAATATCTTTGTGATCCCAATTCTAGTGCATGTTTTTCAACATTTATCAAAGTTCACTTAAGTACTGGTATAGATGGCTCATGATAAGGTTGATGAAGATCAGTGTTGTGATGGACTTGTTATTCATATAGATGATCAGGGCAATCCTCTTGCATATATGTCTGAATTAGGTCCTCATAGCTTTGATAGCAATCTTGGTAGGGTTAATTAGGCTCATATGGATCATGAGGATCATATTAGGGCTACTGATAAGGATGTGGATAATAGGAATATTCACCAAAAATATTCGTATTGATCTCATATATCAAATGAGATGAAAAAAATTGATTATAAACTTCATTGAGACATACTTGGTCTGCTCATAACCAGAAGCTTTGACTTTGAGTCACCATTGGTGCTAACTTGCTTGCTTCTAAAGGATAATCAGAGGAAAGAAACACCAAGATCTTTCCACTTTCTTGGACATTTGTCCCACCGGGCATGCTAGAAACAATTAAGGACTAAATTTACACCCTAACTAAGCAATGCAATTGTTTAGGCATCCTTACTCAAACTCTAGTCCAACATTAGAATGACCGTAGACTGTGGGTATCCTATAATGGGGTAAAAACTCTATGATTTTTTAATGAGGATAGCTCCTCTAATGCATTATTTAGCTCCTTCCCACTACTAATAACCAAGGAAAAGGGAGAAAGAGGGAGAGAGAGAAAAACATGAAAAGGGAAACATAAGCTAACAGTGGTGATGCACCTAATTTATGAGTGATCCATCCTTCTTGACTCTTAGAACACTAATGAAATAGGTAAAAGCCTAGATTCAAGATCCCAAGTTATTTTTCATACATCAATGTTTGATGAAGAGGTTCACCAAATGATCTAAGCTGAGGGAAATGAAGGGAAAGGTCTAAAGTAAGACACTAACCAGTCATAGTATCCATATGTAGGCTTCAATCAAGAGATGCAGAACACTAAACATGACATGCATAACCAGATGAACTAGTAACTAGGTGAGATCATAATTTGATGAGGAAGAAACTTCTACCACATATGCAAATCTGATATGTACACTCTATACCATAATAATGAAATCTAAACACAGTCTTTCATTCATCTCAAGAGGTTATAATCTCCATCTTGGTAGAGTTTGGTCATGTCCAAAAGAGGGGCTAGAGAAAATACAGAGAGGATCCATTTTTTGGCTCTAAAGCCTCTATAAATAGCAAAATGGGAGAGAAAGAGATGGGAACTATGTGTGGGAGAGTGGAGGAAAGTCCACCATGATCAAGAGACTAGGTGGTAGTTCATTAATTATTTTCTTTGTGCATGCCTCCTTCCAAAAATATCCATCCATCATCAACAACTAATGTGTATTTGAAACAATAGTCCTCAGGCTCACTTTCATTGGCTAAGAAATTCTACTAAAAGAAAAAAGTTTGTTCTACATGATGACAAAGTTCTTAACTACTTCTCCAACTACCTCTTTTCTTCTTTGGGACCCTAAGTCCACTTGACATGTTTATGAGAATCAAATCCTCAAATCATGCAACTGAGAGAGCCATGCCATGAATGATAGAGTACCTACTTTATTGATAATGGGTACCCTTGCATTTATTACATATTCACCCATTTCCATATCTAAATCATAGGTTTCATCTATACATGAAAAAATAATCTAAGGACATTGGTTTTCCTATATTCCTCATATTAAAATAGACCCATAGACCATATAACACCTTTTTGTACTATAATAGGTTCAAATAAACCCATTATATCTCTGAAAGCATCAAGAGTTCATTATGCATGGGCATTTTGTTTTTTAAAAGGGTGAACATAGTCTCAAAATGGACTCTGCTTGATATAAAATATCAAACTAGAGGTCCATATTTAGTTTCAATGGTGGTTCATAAATATTCCCCATGCTTGGCTACATCAGCTGGACCACTCTGTGGCATTTGAATGAACTTTAATGACATCAAGAAAACCCTGAAAGACCCTATTTTTCATGGTAAAAAATGGGTTCTTGACCTCCATTGAAAACCCTAGGCTCACCTTTTCTCTAATTGGCTACCGAAAACCAACTCAACTCATTAACATGTTGACTCATCTCACTCCATTGATTTTGATCGGTATGAATGCCATAGAACCATCAATCCTCTATCAGTTAAATGCATCCTTGAAACTTGTCATGCACACCATCATCCTCAAGATTTGCTGACCCTTTGACCTTCGCCTCATTCTATTCGATCTTCCAGATATGAAAAAGTACGAGCCTTTGGATCCACCTTTGAATTGTCAACCTTGTCCCTGTTGGTGCCATCTGGAAAATGTGCATTAATCCTTAGGATCTTATTTTTAGTATATAGCTTCACATGATTTTTCCACATGTCAACCCCTTGAGCTCTCTGATTTTTGGACCTATTTTATTCCATTGGATTGAGATGTATTATCGAGTGAGGACTATTGATCTAACTGGGACCCATTGTTTGAAAGCTAATGGCTAGTTTGTGAGCTTAAAATTTGACAGTTATGGGACATCATTTGATGTTCATGTGACCATAAAATTCAATATGGAATTATCTTTTTTTTTATTAAACTTGATGTTAGCACGAACATCTCACTACACATGTCTAACTTTGAAAGCTTCTAACTCAAACCAGAAAGCTCACGTGAGTCTAAAAATTCTTGAGGATGATCCTAGCATGTAAACATACATTTATGCTTGATCCACTAGTTGTGCAAGGATTCTTGAGTGAGATAAAAAAAATGCACAATTAAATTGGTCCATTTTGGTTCTGCATGACATCCTAGTGATGGTCTGGGCCTTAAACTTACACAATTCATCCTCTTATCACTCTTTTAAGGTGCTGATGAATTATTCATATTTGTGTAACCAGGTCTATGCTTTTGAATGCTTGGGTACCATGAAAATCTGCTTAGGCATTCCTCTTTACAAAAGCTTCATATGTGGGCCAAAATGGCCAACACTATCATACATCAAAATTTGTGAAGCAATATCAACACAAAGAAACAACTATAATATGAAAGGGATGGGTTAAAAAATTTAATAAAAAATAATTGTAAATAGAACTAAACATTTTACTTGCAAATTTTTGGATATCATTGAAATAATAACTTTATTAACATGATCCAAACTAGTACTAGGAAGTTTAGGGCCCCAAATATTAGAATCATACAATACTATTGGTGATAGTAAAATTTATAAGATACATAATTTTTTTTTGCATATTGAAATTGAAGATGGAAATAATCTTTCAAGTTTAATAAATTCAATACCCCTTGCATATTATCTTTTTTGCAAAAAGAGCATATTGAAGGGAAACCCTTTAAAAGGCACACCAACGTAAGTATAGGATAAAATCGATTCAACTAAAATTCTTTTATAAATGAGATTAGTTTCCTATACTTTTTGTTTGGTTGTCTTTAAAAACATTACCTTTATTTTACTCAAGTTCGCTTATAAATTATGAGTATCACAAAATGATCTTTGAATGTCAAGATGCCTTTTTAGGCCTCTAACATCACATGACATGAAGATAATGTCATCCCAACAAAAAATCTAGCCATACGATTATATAATATATAATAAAATCATCACCTATTTTACATAAAATTGAAATGATGCCTCTTATTCATTTATGTAGAGACTAATTGAAGTAGGAAAATGTAGACAACCCTATTCAACACCAATGGTGCTACTGATATCCTTTGAAAAAGTAATAGAAGTTATAACTTAGCCAACCATCTTCTTATACAGTTTCATCATTAGAATTTTTAGATCTCAAGTCCGCTGGATTATAAGTTGTTTAAGAACAATGTCAAATGCCTTCTGAAAATCAACAAAAGAACAAAAAACCTTACACTTATGTGCTCTTAATTATTCAACTACAACCTTAACCACCAAGATATAGTTAATTATTCAGTGATTTAGTTTAAAACCCTCTTTACCTTTTGTCTAAAATTTCTTGGACCCTACAAATCTAGAAATCAAACTATCCATCACTATAACAAAAAACATATACAAGGTGTGACCAACCATTATTATTCTATATCTATTTGGACCCTATTGGTGCCATGATTTAAATATGAGACTTATGATATGAGATGCCTATACAAGTGGGAATCTATGAAAACCCACTATAATAAAGAGATCAATAATATATGTTTCTAAGATTTTTGGAATATGATGAAAAAATTTGGCTCTTAAGTACTCTATGTTTGTTGATTTACCTATCACGAGTTTGAAAATAGATCGCAACACCATATAATCCATGAATATATACTTACCCTATAATTTATTTTTCTTTAAAATTGATATTTGATTTTGGATGCTGTAAATAAAATATACATAATTGGACCAAGTATTTTTGTTGGATATGACACATGATTATTTCTTTAGAAGGGAGGTTTGGCATTGATCCTGAGTATGTCTGAGCGTATCTTTTAATTTATTATTCAAACATAATATTTTCTTAATTTTTAGGATATGATGATAATTTTTTTGAATAGATTTCTTCTCTTGAGAGTGTTGGTGAGAAATGGGTGATATATACAAATAATATCAAACCAAACATTGAGACAATATTATCTAAGTGGTTCGGGAGGGAGGGAGGTATCGAAGTGATTGTGACAATGAGGAAAGGATTGAAGGTCAAAATAAATATCTATAGAAGAGTGTTAGGTATTAAAAAAATAAGTTACATCTATAAAGCTAATGAATATGATTTTAAATGAAATTGGTCCATAATATGTAAGGAAGGGAAGTACCTCCACCAACATAAAAACAACAAAGAGATAATGTAACATGAAATACCACATTAGCTCCACCAACATAAAAATAATAAATAAAGTCACTTTAACTAGGAAAGAAAGAGAGAACATTTAACACCAACAAGTATTCCTCTTAGCTTATCATTTACTTTCACATAAATTACTTTCTATTTTATTACATTAACTTTGGAGGATTTGTCACATCTTGGCCTTGTCAAAATGTTGTAAAGCTTGGCTGAAAATAATATGCAAGTTGATTTTCGGGTTTGAGAAAGGCAAATGAAATGTGCAACACTTAAAAACAACAAACATAAAATTGCCAAGAGAACAACAAACCTAGCATTGGAAATGTTTATAACAATTATTTTTCTTTAATTTTTAAGGTATGATGTTGTACTATTATTACATATGTTTTCATTCTTGATGAATGATCATAGAAGTGGATGCAAAATGCATCGATATTTAAAACGTCACACAGTTTATCCCAAAAAAACTCATTTATTATTGTATGGACTATGGAAACATAAAATCTTTGATAACTACCCTTCGTGGGAGGGATATGTATTCAATAAGCTAAGCTTTTTGAAAAGCTTCAGATTAAACTTGCCAAGAGAATAACAAACCTAGCATTGGCAATTTTTATAACAGTTATCTTCCTTCAATTTTTAAGGTATGAGGTTCTGCTATTCTTACATATGTTTTCATTCCTGATGAAGGATCACACAAGTCAAAACGTGTCGATATCCAAAACATCACACATTTTCTTCCAAAAAATATAATTTGTTATTGTATGGACTATGGAAACATAAAATCTTTGATAATTACCCTTCATGGGAGGGATATGTATTCAAAGGCTAAGATTTTTTAAAATATTTGGATTAAACTTACCAAGAGAACAACAAACCTAGCATTGGAAATTTTTATAACAATTATTTTCCTTCAATTTTTACGTATAAGGTTTTTTTGTTCTTACATATGTTTTCATTCCTAATGAAAGATCACAGAAGTGGATCCAAAATGCATCGATATCCAAAACATCATAAAATTTCTCCCATAAAATATCATTTTTTAGATCTCAAGTTGATTACATCAAACAAAATAATAACAGTCGTTCAAAATGGCTCAAGGTAAGTGGGGGTGAAACAAGGTTGGATGTGACCGCTATATGAATGTATTTAAGTTTTTCTACACTTAAAAGGATTGGCAATTTTTTGAGAAATGTATATGAGAAAATTTTGACAGACTATCAAATAAATTTCATGATTATCCTAAATATATAGTTAAGGATAAACTTTATTAATCTTTTAAGGGCCATGGTGAAGTAGGACCAAACATCAAATTTAACTATAATGATGGTAGAGTTTTACATGTGTTGCTTATTTATAAAATACAATAAATTAACGCTTTTGGATTAGGAGAATATAATATATGATGGGGAGTTGCACTAAAGTGTAAGTTACGTTGGAAAGGATGTAATTTTTTATTTTTATAAAATAAGATTTTATAAAGTGATAGAGTGTAAATGACATTCATAAGTCACTCAAAACCCATGATTGATGATCACATATCAAATTTTGTGCATGAAGTGTTGTGAATAAAGTGTTATATGTAAGAATAGTTCTATATTTTTTGGTGGAGGTGAGAGTGTAAAATTATTGTGTTTTTCCATATGATGTGGAAATGAGTTATGAGAGAAGGAGACATTTCGTTTCATGGTGAACTTGAGTAATTGCAAAGTGGTGAAATATTTTAAGGTGAGTTGGATAGTGATGGTAAGGGGTGATAACATGGTATTTCAAGTGATGTTGAAATCATAAGGGCCCATATTGTACACCAAATCTGAATTCAATGTTGATAGTGGATTTAAATGACTTGCATCCATTTAAAATGGGTCTGCAACTTTCTATGTGGTGACATTTTCAATTGGCTATGTTCTATTACCAACGGTGGGGGAGGATGTCATGATAACTGACTTGATTGTAATAGAGCTCCTCATTTAATGTGTGGCTCTAATGGGTACCAAAATATGTATTTATATATGATAATTATAAATATAATATATTATAATAATATATAATTTATCATATAGATAACTATATTATATATTTATACCTATAAATATTACTCTCTCTCTCTCTCAACCCCCCACACAATTATATTATATATTTATAACTATAAATATTATTTTAAAATATAAATTACTATGTGTGTGAATGTCCTAATTCTGCCACCCCAATCACATTACTTTATTTTAGTGGTCTTACCAATCCAACATCAAAAAATCCGTATTAATAACCCCCTAATAATGAAATGATCCCATCCTATTAATTAGATAATTTCATCTAAATCCACTAGCATTAATCCACAAGAAATTAATTAAATTAATTAGAATTACTTAAGCTAATTGACTAATTAAATCCATGCACACAAAAATAGTAAAAAAAATAATAAATAAATTAGCTAAACTCATTCATTAATTACCCAACTCATCAACCCATTCAACCACTTTATTAATCACCAACAAACTCATTCAAACCACTAAAAACTTATTCAAACCATTAACAAACTCATTTAATCCATTCACCCATCTTATTAAAACATTCGACCAATGCAATTAACACCCCTCAACTTTCTCATGGAATGCATTTGACCCATAGAGTAAATCTCATCCATTAAAAACTTAAAAATCCAAATAAATATGGATTCATGCCAAACATCCATTCTTCATCCAATAAATCTATAAATTAATCTTCCTTTTTCCATTCAAAGAGTCATGAGATATGTACTTTTGAAATCTTGAAAATATGAAGAAATAATTATCATCAAGTCTTCAAGAAATCAAATAATTGAAGATATATGATGTTGGAATTATTGCGTAGAAGTATTTTGAGCAACCAAAAACTACAAAGAATGAAAAAATCTACGTCAATGAAAGAAAAGTCTTTATTTGGTAAGTGAAGGTAAAGTTCTTATTTTCTCTTTCATTACTTGATTGAAGGTTTATGCGATATTTAGGGTAGGAATTAAGATTTATTCTTGGTTTCTAGTTAAGCTTTGAATTTCAAAATTTACATTTTGGCACACTTGATGAGGGACCAATCCTTTTTTCATTGTACTTCTTGCTTGTTTGAATAAGTTTATTTAACTGGTTCACTATCTAGCTGATTTTTGAAGAATTCTTATTCAAATTACAATCTTTCTAGGAAAGATTCTAGAGTGTATTTTTAGTTTTTAATTTTTTAATAATCATGTATCCATAATAGGTTTCAAAAATTTCATCCTCTAGAATGACATTATTGTCAACCTTTTAGCATTTATGTCTCTATGTAGGTATTTTCAATCCAACACTTTTGGTCAACCTCTTATCCCTACTAAACAAAAATTTTGAGTTAATAAATGACATTTGTGCTATCAACTTTGGCATTTCTACTTTGTCCATTGATGTTCCTATTTTATTGTTCTTCGACATTTTTGCACTGCTAAATGACAATTCTGTGCTAGTAATCAGTGTTTACCATCAAAAATTAAGAATTTGAATTTTAAAGTTTAACATTCTCATTTAGGTAACTACTTTCTATTTTTATACATCATTATGCTAATTAATGCTTATGTTCTATGAATCGATGTTTTTGCTCTACAAATTGATGTTTCTGCTATGCTAATCAATGTTTTTGTTCTACTCATTGGTATTTGTGTTATTTTATTTAACATTATGTCTTCTAGTTTTTTCTAACATACATGAAATCATTTGATGAATACAACATTGAGACTACTAATCCATGTTTTTGCATCCACACTTGTCAAAGATTTGAATTAAAAATGATTAATCATTATTTTTTGAATTAAAAAATGAATTTATTTATTTGCATTTGCATTATTTTTATATATGTAACTAATTTACATATGATATTATCTTACACCATGTAGTGATTTTGAGAATCATAAACAAATTAGTTACTTGTATCTTCCCCCTCTCAAATCCAATTCCATGTATGCTCTTTCCTCACACTAAAAAAAAGATCTTAGAAATTAGAAATAGTTAGAGTTATTTATTTTTCTCTTTCTTAAGGGTTCACAAACTTGGATTTCATCACCAAAATTTGACCAAAGTTCATGTTCCAATGGATTCTAAAAATTACTTAGTGTGGATGTCTTCAATGACTAGCTTGATTAAAAATTAAGTTATTTGAGGTGGATTTGACCACAAATACTAAGGTTTTATATGACATCCTTGTTTCACAGAATCAAGCCTCATGTACCATAAGGTATAATGAGGACTCCCTTAGATAACCTTATTTAAACATAGATTAAGAACCTTTTAATTATAATCACATAGTGGTGCCGAGAAAATAACATTCCCCAAGATCACCCAAAACCTACCCTTCAAGGTATTATCTATGGAAAATTATTTGGTTACACTCCCACTTGATTGGTGTAGGCTCATTATTGTGTGTGTGTTATAATTTTTCACTTTATGAAACTAGTATTAAACCAACTCTGACCAAAACAAACTCACCTACAACAAGTTTAAACCTAACCTATGTCACCTACAATGAGGTTTCAAACACAATTGAATCAAGGAACCAACATGGAAAATTCCACTGGTCCAAATCCATTCCACTTAGAAGGACCTCTTGATAGAAAAACCAAGCTCATCAACATCATATTATTGATGATAATGTTATCCTATCTAATTAAACTGAATGTAATGATGAATCCAATGGTCTATTTAAATATGATCAAGTCCATCCCCAAGTTAACCCCAAAAAATTAAGTCATATCATAGATAGAAAGGACCAAACCCATCCCAACCAATACTAAACCACTTCTAATAATCTTGTTGGTAAAAAAAAATCAAACTTAGAATTGACCAATGAAAACCTCAATCCATCTATCTCCCATGTCAAACCCAACAAATGAAAATCAATTATAGTTGAGCAAATCCATTAGGAATAAAACCAAGTTGTATCTAACTCTAGTAGTCAAGTCAACAATTAGTAAGACTAAATTCCCATGTAATTCCTCTTATATCAAATACTTCATAGTAAAAATCCAACAATCAACCATGTAATAATCAAAAAATGCAAATGAGACTTTTGGTTCACCCAAATCTAATTTTATCTAATCAATATCTACACCACTCAAGGGCATGTTGTTTGACAAAGAATGTAAGACATCAAGGATACCCTCCAAGGATTACAAACTAGGAACCATAACCAAAAAAAGTACAAGTTTGGAGAATTTTGCCCTTACCCCTTTGATCAAGACATGTTAAAAATTCCTTTTCCTTCAAACCACCCAAATTTTAAAAATACAATTGGAAAGGATGATTGTAAGGAACACCTATAATACTAGGGGTACAATGATTGAGGGAGGGGTGAATCAGTGGTGATAAGTAGTCCAATTCAATTTCCAAACCTTTCAAACACTTAAGCATTCAAAACAACCATTCATGAAGCATACAAGATGTCTATATTAATGAAAAATGAAGATGATTTAAGGTTACATACATAACATAATATTGATGTGGGAAACCCTCTTGGGGAATAAAACCCACTCTCAAGCGTGCAAACAGGTGGCCTACTTGTCCTATAATATGATCACAAACCTAAGACTGATCAATTCCTTCTAACTAGAATTTAGTAAAATGCCTATTTCATAAGGAGCACCTACCCCTAAGATGATCAAGTCATTTTGACCACCCTTTTGGTTAATTCCTTATGATTGGCTTTAGTGAAACACCTATCTCACAAGGAGGACATACCCCTAAGATGATCAAGTCATTTTGACCACCTGATGATCAAGTCCTTCTAACTAAGATGTTGAGCACCCTCCCAACACTTATGAAATGAACATCTCCTGATCATTGGTTGCCTACCAATCTGATGAAGAAATAATGTATATTTACCTCCATCACTTCTTCACACATCTAAAACCAACTTTTGGATCACTCTAGACCTCTTCACTCACCCTCAATATTCAAACCTACAAGAACATTGTCTTTGGCATCAAAAATTTAACCTAAAATTCATACACATAATCATTAACCTTCACTTCTCTTCAATCCATCTACTGGGTACACTCGCTCCACACACCTCTTCTCTTAGGTCTCTCAGAAGTCTTGCACCCTCTTATATGCCCAGAAATCATCACATTTGGTTTCACATTTTATAGAGTATTCATGATTATTATCATGTTCACAAACTTCCTTATCAGCTATAATACATGCCTTCACTCTTAAGGTATCTACATGGGTCACCTTTAAGCACAACCATCTTTCAAATAGGCCTAAGACACCTTTTAGGTCCTATGAAGACCCATTCACCTCTTTGACACTTCTTCGAATAAGATAAGAACATAAAACCACTTCTAAATGCATATGTCAACTCTAAATGACCCCTTTAACATCCTCAAATGATCATATTCACCAAAACACTCTTCTACTAAAGCCAATTTGCTCAAACAACATATGTACTTAAAAACACCATAAATGAACACACAATCAACTTCTAAGAAACTTTTCATACTTAATATAGATTGATAAAACCTCCAAAATCCATACAGATCATATTTAGGGAGTCTATAAGACTCTCTAATATCTAATTTATCTTGAAACATCAAAATACCATAACAAACAACTTAGTTGCCCTTCTCGAGTTACTTACAGATCATGAACAAACACACAATAAAATTTGGAGCTCAATAAATTTAACTGTATAAAAAATATACACATTTAAATTCATATTTATAGATTCATCTTGAATTACTCTTAAACTTTGATTTTTACACCATGGTTAAATTCTATATATATCAAAATTTATGGCTTAAAAACCACCTACTAGTTTTCCCTCACAAATTCAAATATTTGAATTCCAACAGTTACAGAGAAATGGTTAAAATTAAAACACTATGCCATCATATCATGTCCTCATTTCTTAGATTAAAAAAGCACTATCAATATTATTTAAACTTTAACTTGACTAAACTATTAAACAATGAACATGTTGACCTCATCTCATGCAATCTTGTAATATTGACTAAACACACAGCATCGATCTCTATGAATTAGCCTGGTCCTTACCTTACAATGTTCACTGTTATATCTTGCTCATAACTCCTATGATTATGAAACTTGGCACCCTAACATGAATTTTTCACATTTAACTCTTTGAATTCATCTCACACTGTCTATCCTCTGATAGTATGAATGCCCACAAACCATTGATCTTCTATCAAACTAGTGAGCTTGTGACACTTATCATTTCACATGCACCATTTGACATGTTGACTTAAATCACACTATTGATATAGAAATGTATGATTAAGAACTCACCATTGATCTTGTGAACAAATGACCTTAGTCTTTGACATGGTTAAACTTGATGATCTCTGACCCATCATAGTCTAAAAGTACAATTTTGAGGATTTATATCTCAAGCTAAAAGACACTTCAAGACTCCAAAAATTTAGTGTAAATTATTGGTGCTATAAGAAACATCACTATGAAAAAATTTCCCATTTTTGAATTTTAATTACCTTCAATAAATTCAGAAAATATTTGGATCATACATATCTACATGACGTTTAATGATGGTCTGGCTACATACGGGAACCTTTACAATCTGCTTGGAAGGGCAAATTTTAACTCGTATATCTTTAGTTGCACTTAATCAAATGACCTAAAATTTATACCACATTATCATCTTTCATATAGGAATATATCCATATATCAATCTGCTCCTGTAACCTTCACATGTGTGAAATATAATGTCATCAATATGCCTACTTAGATTTTCTGTCACAAAACCAACTATGCCTAGATGTAAACAATGAAGAACAACATAAATACCATGAACTTACACAAGATATAAAATCATAATTTACCTCTAATAAGACCCCTCACATATACTCAATACTTTAGATCCATCCCTAATCATGAAAATTTTGAAAATCAACCATGCCTATATCAAGCATACAAGGACAAATACACTACACACTTTGTCATTGACACTTAGAATAATAAAAAACTTAATCCACTCACTTGGAAACCTTCATGACATCGCTAATTTTTTTCTAAAAGTCTCCCCCTTTATCATTGATGTCAATGCCCATCATACAACTCACCTCCTTCTCTCTCTTGAAGCAATCTCATAATAAGAACCTTCTCCCCCTTTGACACAATGATAAAGTGGGCACAAGCTAATCCTTAGGACCTAAAAATATCATCAACAAGAGAATACCACATTATAAATATAATAAAAACTCCCCCTTACCTTAATCCTACCTCTTCTTTCCTTGATAACTTCATCTTGCTCCATGCCAATACTCCTTTCAACCAAACACTGCAACTAATGAAGAAAGAACACACAAAAACATTGAAATTTGATGAAAATCACCAAGAAACATCTAAGAAGGACTCCCCATAAGATATTTGAGCCATTACACCTCTTGTTCATCTTTAGATCTCCGCACACTATGAGGAACCACCACACATGCTTACTAGCCTTCTCTATCCATCTCTAGAGCAATCTCAAGAACTTTTTACTCCCCCTAAACCAAAAGACCTTCTATTGATTCATAGAGAAATAAATGACACCCAAGCTTTGTCTTAGATACTCAGATTTAGATTTTGACAATGGGTTGGTCATAATACCTACAAGTTACTCTTTTTTAGGCACATACTCCAACTTAACACTTTGATTACTCACTTTTTATCTCAAGAAATGATATCTAAAAGGAATGTGCTTAGTTTTTGAGTGCATAATGGGATTATTTGAGATATTAATTACACTGGTATTATCATAATAAAGGTCCATTTTGTCTTACCTTATAATCTTCCAAAATTTGTTTCATCCATATGATTTGCATGCAACAAGAGGCAATTTCTATATACTCAACTTATACGGTTGATATAGACACTGAGGCTTGCTTATTTCTCAACCAAGATACAAAGCATTCTTCCATGAAGAAGACCCCACCACTAGTACTTCTCCTATCATCCACTCATCCTAGCCAATATGCATCATTATATGATTTCAAAGTGAATTCTTTACTTCTAGGATACCATAAACCATACTCTATGGTGCCTTTGAGATACCTCAAGATCCTTTTGACTACTTTTAAGTGAGATTCTCTAGGATTATCTTGAAGCCTTCCTACAAGACCAACTATTTTCATGATATCAGGCCTATAAGTAGTAGAGTACAAAAGACTTCCAATCATGGATCTATACAAAGTTTGATCAAACTTTGGTGAGTCATCTAATTTACTCAACTTGCATCTTGTGATCATTAGAGTACCCACTGGTTTACAATCCATCATGTCAAACTTCCTTAGCATATCCTTGATGTATTTAGTTTGTTAAATGAATATCCCTTCATCATGTTGGTTAATCTATAATCCTAAGAAGAAATAATTTTCTCCTAATATTGACATTTCAAACTTAGTCCTCATAGTATTTGCAAACTCTTTACTCATATTATCATTATCAAATCCAAAAACTATGTCATCAACATATACAACCACTGTCAATTGATGATTGCCTTCTATCTTAATGTATAAATCACTACTAGCTACCCCCTTTTTAAAACCTTGACTCAAAAGATGGTTATATAACCTATCATACCAAGCTCTAGGAGCTTGTTTAAGACCATAAAGATCCTTCTTTAGTTTACACATAAAATATTGATTATTTGACATGAAGTATCCTTTAGGTAACTTAGTGTAGACTTCTTCTAAGTTCCCATTCAAAAATGTAGATTTCGTATCCATTTGGTATACCTTAAAACCTTTGAAACTTGCATATGATAATACGAGTCTAATTTTTTCCATTCTTGCCATAGGAGAAAATTTCTCATCAAAATCTATTCCTTCAACCTAAGCATATCCTTTACATGCCAATCTAGCTTTGTTCCTTGTGACTGCTCCTTTCTCATTTATCTTGTTTTTGAAAACCCACTTGGTACCTATCACATTTTTATCTTTTGGCCTAACAACTGAATCCCATGTTGCATTCTTTACTATTTGATCAATTTATTCATCCATTGTACCAACCTAACTTTCATCTTTGCTAGATTCAATGGATGTTTTGGGTTCAATCATGGATAACAGAGCTGAGTCTCATTGATTCTGATTTATCAACATTATCCTTCTAGTCTAAAAACTTTTACTAACATTTCCAATAATTTGAGAGATTGGATGATCTTTTTGAATTCTTCTAAATGGAGATTTAGAGTCTTGTTTTTCTTCCTCCTCTTCATCTTCATCATTTTTTTGAATAGATAACTCATCATTGTTTGTAATAGAATTTTGAACTAAGTCACTAACCTATAATTTTGGCTTCTTGACTCTACTTTTCTCATCTATCCTTACATTTAAACTTTTAACAATCTTGTGAAGTCTATTGTTGAAGTACTTATAGGTAGTACTGATAGAAGAGTAACCTAAGAAGATGCCCTCATCAGACCTTGAATCAAATTTACCAAGATTCTCTTAATCTCTTTTGATGAAGCAACTACTCCCAAATACTCTAAAATGTTTGACATTAGTTTTTCTATTCTTTCATCACTCATAAGAAGTCTTATTACCATTTAATTTGATTTGACATATGTTTAGAATGTAAATTGAAGTGTTGGCTACCTCTTCCCAATAACCATCTAATAATTAGGAATCTTGAAGCATGGTTCTACTCATCTCTTGAACAATCTTATTCTTCCTTTGAACAACACCATTATGTTGTGGTGTTCTATTAGTATAATATTATCTCCTAATCCTTTATTTCTCATCAAAATCATCAAATTCATGAGACCAAAACTCACCTCCTCTGTCTGATCTTAAACACTTGATCTTTGACTCTTTATCATTTTACACATGTGCTTTGAATGCCATAAATCTTTCAAAAGCTTCTGATTTTTCTTTAAGAAAAAAAGATCCAAGTCATCTTGGTAAAATTATCAATGAGAAGTATAAAGTAGCTATTACCTTGAATACTTCAATTTATCATAGGTTCACATAGATCAGTGTGGATCAACTCTAATGTTTTTGTAGTAGATAACTCCCTGGATTTGTATCTTCTTTTGGTTTGCTTCCCATGAATACATGCCTTGCAAAGAGAATGAGGAATCTTATAAATCTAGGGCATATGCCTTACCAACCCCTTTGAGTTTTTCTTTAGCATATTATCTAAAGTTATATGTCCAAGCCTTCTATGCCAAAGCTAGTTTACTTCCAATTGACTCATGAAGCACTCTTCCTTATTGGATTCATGGAATAAATACATGTTATTATCTATTTTATAAACATTTACAAATAATCTACCAACCTTTATTACTTCACATATATCATCATGAAAAGTTACAACATTTCCTTACGCATTTGGCTCACACTTAAAAGATTATGTTTCACACCTTCTACATGTAAGACATTCTTAGTCTTAGTATGACCATTTTCAAAACTCACAATACCTTTTCCAACTATGTTAGTAGATTTGTTGTCACAAATCTCATTGAACCTAGATTGGTATTCCTGGGAGAGATAAAGTTGTTCTTATCTCCTATCATATGATTTGAGCATCCACTATCTACGAACCATATCTTGTTCCCATCTTATTGAGTATGCAAGGTTTCTTAAACAAACATTGACTCTTACTTTGGTGGACTACTTGAATTCTACTTATTTTCTTCTTCAATATTAGACTTAGTCTCTTTGAACCATTTGATTGTGTTGATGACTTGTATATCCATTTTCTAAAAAGATCTTTTGCAGTTCTTGGTTATATGACCTTGTTGGTTACAATTGTAACATATGATATTCCTTTTGATCTTTGGAGAGAAATTACAATCCCTATATCTATGACCAAATTGACTATATGAGAAACAATACCCACCAAAAACATTATTCATATTTGACCTTCCTTTATCTTGATCATTATTGATCCATGAATTTTCATTATTAACCTTTTGACTAGAGATAAAATCCCTTTTATGCTTGATTAAGAGCACATTTGAGTAAGTCATGACTTTATTTTGTAATTTTTCTATCGTTTGGTTGAGACCTTTATCCATCATGACCTGTAGATTCTTGATTTTTGCTTCTAGATCTCTTAATTGCATCTTCACATCATCCATGCTTGCATTGACATTTGATAAATCACATATTAGTTTGTCTTGAAGAAAAGTCATATCCTCTTTAACAACCATTTTACCTTTGATCACCTTCAAGTGGTTAAATTTTCAAGGACCTGGTGTGATACCAATTATTAGAGGTACAATCACTGAGAGGAGGGGGAATGAATCAATGGTGACAAATAGTCCAATTCAATTTACAAACCCTTCAAACACTTAAGAATTCAACAAAACCATTCATGAAGCATACAAGATGTTTATATTAATGAATAATGAAGATAATGCAATATTACATACACAACACGAGATCTATGTGGGAAACCCTCTTGGGGAATAAAACCCACTCTCAAGCTTGTAAACATATGGACTAACTATCCTATAAGATGATCACAAACATGAGATTGATCAAGTCCATCTAACCATAATTTATTAAAACACCTATTTCACAAGAAACACCTACCTCTAAGATGATCAAGTCCTTCTAATCAGCTTTAGTGAAACACCTGTCTCACAAGGAGCACTTACCGATAAGATGATCAAGTCCTTATGACCACATGATGGTCAAGTCATTATAACCAAGATGTTGAGCACCCTCACAAAACTTATGAAATTACCATCTCTTTATCACTAATTTCCTACCAATTTTATGGATAAATAATTATATTTTCCCCCTTTACTTCTTCACACAGCCACACACATCAAAAACCATCTTTTGGATCAATCTAAACCTCTTCGCTCATCCTTATATTCAAACCTGCAAGAGAACTATCCTTGACATCATAAATATGACCTATAGGTCATACACATAGTCATCAACCTACTCTACTCTTCAATCCATCTACTGGGCACACTTGCTCCACACACCTCTTCTCTTAGGTCTCACACAAGTCTTTCACCCTCCTTCTATATGCCTAGAAACCATCTCATTTGGTTTCACATTTTATAGATTCTTGATGATTATTATAATTTTCAAAAAATCCCTTGTCTACCATGATACATGCCTTCACTCTTAAGGCATCTACATGGATCACCTTTAAGCACAACCCTCTTTCAAATAGGCCTAAGACACTTTTTAGGCCCCATGAACACACATTCACCTCTTTGACACTTCTCTTAGCAAACTAAGAACATATGAACACTTAAAATTGTATAGGTACACTCTACATGACACCTTTGACATCCTAAAATGATCAAAGTCACCAAAACACTCTTTTTCTAAAGCTAATTTGCTCAAACAACATTTTATACACAAAAACACCATGAACAAACACACATTCAACTTCTAAGAAATTGTTCATACTGAATATGGATTGATCAAACCTCCAAAAATCAAAGATCATTTTATAGGAGTCTAAAACACTCTCCAATAGCTAATTTATCTCTAAACATCAAAATACCATCAAGAACAACTTAATTACCCTTCTCAAGTTACTTGTAGAACATGAATGAACACACAATAAACTTTAGAGCTTAATAACTTTGAATGTATAAATAGCTTATAACTTCAAATTAATATTTACAAATGTACCTTTAAGTCATCTTAAAATTTGGTTTTTACACCATGGTCAATTTTTTCATATGTCAAAAGTTATGGCTCAAAAACCAGAGAATGGTCTTCCCTCACAAATTCAAATATTTAAATTCCAACGGTCACTGAGCAATGCTTAAAATTCAAACACTATGACATCATATTGTGTCCTTATATCTTAGATTAAACATATACCATCAATATTATTTGAAATTTAACTTGGCTAAGATATTAAACAATAAACATGTTGACCTTAGCTTGTGTAATCTTGTAATATTAATTAAACGTGCACTATCTATCTTTACAGATCAACCTGGTCCTTACCTTGTAGTACTCACCATTATATCTTGCTCAAAAATCCCATGATTAAGACACTTGGCACCCTCACATGCCTTCTTCACATTTGAATATCTATCTTTGACTTTCATCATCAATCTTTTGAGAGTATGAATACCCACGAACTATTGATCTTTTATTAGATTAATGAGCTTGTGACACTTGTCACCTACACTTGCACCCTTTGACATGTTGACTTAAATCACATAATTGATTTCAAAATTCAAGATTAAACAATCACTATTGATATTCTAGACAAATGTCCTTAGTATTTGATGTGGTTAAACTTGATGTTCTATGACCCATCACACTATGTAAGTGTAACTTTGAAGATTTATATCCTGAGCTAGAAGACACTTCAGGACTCCAAAACTTCAGGGTACATTCTTGGAACTATAGGAAACATCACCATGATTTTTTTTTCCCACTATTGAATTTTTAATTACCTATAATAAATTCAAAAACTTTCTGGATCATACATATCTTCGTGACATTCAGTGACAATCTGGCTAAGTATGGGAACCTCTGCAATCTACTTGGAAGGCCAACTTTGAACTTACATATATTTAGATGCACTTACTAGCATGATATAAAATTTAGATGACATGATCATATTTCATAGATAAATCCATCCATATATGAATTATTCCTATAACCTTCACACATGTGAAATATAACATCATCAATATACCTACTCAGATTTTCTATCACATAACCAATTATACCAAGATGAACATAATGAATAAATGGATGAATACCAAACACTTACACTAGCTCTCCAATCATCATTAACCTCTGATAAGACCCCTCACACATGCTCAATAATTTAGACCCATCCCTAATCATGCCAAAATTGAAGATCAATCAAGCCTACTTCAAGCATACTATGACTAGTACATTGTACACTTTATCATTAACACTTAGACTATCAAGACACTTCATCCACTCACCTAGACACCTTCATGACATCACTAAAAACTCTCCAAAAATATCCCCATTAGTCATTGATGTCAACACCCATAATACATCTCACCTTCCTTCTTTCTCTTCAAGCACTCTCACAATAAGAACCTTCTCCCCATTTGATACAATGACAAAGTGGGCACAAACTAATCATGAGGACCTAAAAATATCATCAAAAAGAGAGGACCACCTTATAAATACGATACAAACTCCCCATTACCTTGAGCCTACCTCTTCTTTCCTTGATTACTTCCTCTTGATACATTCCAATACTCTTTTGACCCAAGCACTGTAACCAATGCAGAAAGAACACACAAAAACACTAAAATATAATGGAACTCACCAAGAAACATCTAAGAGGAACTCCCCTTAAGTTATCCAAGCCATTACACCTCTTGAGCATCTTTAGATCTCCACATACCATGAGGAACCACCACATAGGCTTACTAGCCTTCTCTAGCCACCTCTAGAGGAATCTCAAGAACTTGTTACTCCCCCTAAACCAAAAGACCTTCTATTGATTCAAAAAGAAAGAAATAACACCCAAGCTTTGTCTTAGATACTCAAATGTATATTTTGACAATGGTTTGGTCATAATATCTACAAGTTGCTCTTTTTAGGCACATAATCCAACTTATCACTTTTATTACTCACTTGTTCTCTCAAGAAATGATATCTAATAGGAATGTGCTTAGTTTTTGAGTGCATAACATGATTATTTGAGATAATAATTTAACTAGTATTGTCACAATAGATAGGACAAGGTCTATTTTGTCTTACCTTTTAATCTTCCAAAGTTTGTTTCATCCATATGACTTACGTGCAACAAGAGGCATCTTCTATATACTCAAATTATGTAGTTGATAAAGACATTGAGGCTTGATTCTTGCTCAACCAAGACACCAAGAATTATCCCATGAATAAAACCCCACCATTGATACTCCTATCATTCACACTTCCTGCCCAATCTAGATTAGTATATGATTTCAAAGTGAATTATTTACTAATGGGATATCATAAACCATACTCTATGGTGCCTTTAAGATACCTCAAGATCCTTTTATTTGTTCTAGGATTAGCTTGAAACCTTCCTACAAGACCAATTACTTGCATGATATCAAGCCTAAAAGCAATAGAGTACAAAAAAATTCCAATCATGGATCTATACAAAGTTTGATGAACTTTGGTGAGTCATCTAGTTTACTTAACTTGCATCCTATGATCATTGGAGTACCCATTGATTTACAATCCATCATATCAAACTTCATTAACATATCCTTGATGGCTTTAGTTGTGAAATGAATATCATTGCATCAAGTTGGTTAATCTATTGTTTCAAATAATTTTAACTTATATTCCAAGAGATGAAGAAGAAAGAAACTAGATACGAGTATCATGGAAAAACCTGGTTGGTTGTGCATGTATTGAATCAGATGATTGTAGAGAACTCCTCTTTGGCTTGGGAGGAATGACCTACGAATAAGATAACACTAAAACAAATGGATGGTTATATAGATAGTTAGGTGGATTGCCTATCACTAGCTAGACCTTTGAAGCAAGAGCTTCTTTGAGGGATGCCAATCGATGCATTTTAAATAATTAAGTTTATAAAATAGAATATAAAGTATTTGAATCAATAATACAAAGGTATTGAAATTGAATATAAGTATTGTTTTATAAATAAATATATTAAAATGACTAATATAGCAAGAAGAAGGCTAATACGAATGCTAAATAGTTTGGGGTTTTGTGAATAGGTAGATAAAAAGAAAGTTGGATTTGGTTGAGTGTAGGTGGGTGAAAATATATTATTATTTTTTGCCATAATAACTATAGATAATTGGTGTGACCATCGGTGGTTAAGGTAAAAGTGTCATATTGACAAGGTTCTAGAAGGCAATTCTGGGAGATTGATTTATGTTGGGTTGATTATGAAATGAAAACAAAGTAATTGATAGATTAAAAATAAATATTTAACTTGTCAGAGGTTTATCTATTGAATGGTTAAGTTAGTTATCTCATTTATGGATTCTATCCTAATTTTGACAGAGTAACAGTACTTGGCTATCAGCTAAAGGGTGGTGGTAAGCTAGCTCTCTAATGTGATGGCTAGATTGCTAGATTATTGGAAGAAGTGACCTAAAAATAAAATCTAGATGCAAAATATATTGAATTTGTGGATGGATCCCTTATCACCTATTAATCCTCTCTTCTTATAGGCAAGGAAGGAGAGGTATAACAAGACGTTAATGAGGGGTCCAACGTGCTATCTAATTTTAACTTTAACATGCATGGGCTTACATATGAATTAGATAATCTAATTATAGAAAAAAATTATAGTGATGTTGGTGTTTAGTGGTTCAGATGGTAGACCTAACCTTAAACAATCAAGGTGATTGTCAATGGTTAGGGTGACCATCAGTAATTGAGGGTCAAGGTCAAGTTGGGTTTAAAAGGTGGGTTTAACTAGTAGGTCAATCTGACTTGGGTTAGGCCTAGTTTGTGGTCAAGAGGCCAAGGTTGGGCCCAAGGGGGTGTAGGGTAGTTATGACAATCAAACCATCATGTGCATATTTTTGGTGTCTACATTTTGCCCCTTTTTGTTAGCCAGTTCATATCAACAAGCTATAAAACAAAAATGAATTATAGGTTAAAGGTTAGGTTACACCAAGCATGGGAGGAGGCATTCCCCCTCAAACTAGGAAGTGATGAGGTAAAATAGAATCAAGTACGGGTTTGATGAGTGGTGAAGGTGATGAGAAAAGGTAGGTGATAGGTTAGGCATTGAAGTGAAAAAATACACACAAAGTGCAACAAAGGTCTGATAGTCAAGATTATACATGGACTAGGTTGTCATAGTTGGTAAAATTTAAAGTTAATGCTATAAGGACAAGTGATAAGTGAACTGTGTGACCATAGTTAGGCATGGTAGTTGGATACAATCATAAACACAAGTCTCTTAGGCAAGGTTTATGTTTTCATGGGTATCCAAGGTAGAAAATTCTCCCAATAAAACATAAACTAGTTAGGTGAAGTCATGGTTATTCGAGGTAAGAAGTGCTCCAAAGAAGACACAAGTTGGGTTGGTGTGTGTAAGGTAGTGAAAATTAAAAAATAGTTCAACATGGAAATTATTGTCTACACAGTCAAAAGGGCTAGGTAAGGTTTTTGTAAAAGCGTGCACTAGTTTGGGTTGAAAATGGACCAATAACAATGTGACACGATGGTTGGGATGGGTGAATAAGGTAGTATTTATGAGTGGGCACTGAGTGTGGGAGCTAAAAATTTAAAAAGCTGGTTGGTTGAATAAATTTCAAGGCCTTGACCATCAATGATTAGGGGCCATAGGGTCAATTGTCAATGGTCACCTTGATCATTGACAATTAGGGGAAAACCCTAAAAGCATAGAGACAAAAGCACTAAGTGAGTCATTTTCAATTATTTTGCTTTTTTGACTTCTATGATTTTTTTCTTTAGAATTTTGTGTAAGAGTATTGATGAGGCATTTGTTGAGTGGGTGACTAGGTAAATTTGATTGTTGATTTGACCGATCCATGAAGGTAGATCAATGAGGATGCAGGGTAGGTGCAGATGAGGATGGACAATGGGTCCTCTAATTCCTCCTTGATGACGATCAAGGAATGAGGTAGGGGCTAATTTAAATTGGTAGATTAGATGTGATTTGTTATTTTAAATGGTTTGGTTTCTTCTTGATTTGTCATTATTTTGGTGGATGAGTTTGGGTTTGACCTAGGTATTAAGGTTTTGATGGGTTTTTCATTAATTTTATGAGTGAAATTGAAATTAAGAAGGGGTAGTTTAGGGTAGGGTAGGGGTAGGTATTTATGAAAATTGGCAAATATCTAGTGGTGTCTAGGTATGTTTTGGGTAGGCTAGGTTTGGGATTTTTCTACCAACGGTCACAAACAGTGACCATCGATGGTCAAGTTGAATGGTAAAAAGGTTAAGTTTAAGTTTATGGATTTTGATAGGTTTGAATGGCAATGATGGCTTGCAGATTCAAATGATTGATGTGTAGTGGTTTTTAATTAGGTTATAGGTAATGCTTGGTAATATTTTAGGGTAAAAATAGGATAAGTGATATAGATAAGAGGTAGTTATAAGAGGTCAAGTTCATAGACAACAATAGTAAAGAGAACTAAGTGTATCTTCTAATGAACCTTATAGGCATGGGAGCAGATTCAAATGCATGATCAGGTACCATACATCTTCCTAGAGATTAATATAGGGATAACCCCAATGGATTGGGATTATATGGAGAAGGGTAATATTGGAACAATGTTGTACTATCAGTACATGTCATAGGATGTAATGATGATCATGGCCCTTGTCGAGAGATGGGATTTGAACATGAACACCTTCCTTCTACCCACTAATGAGATGATCTTGTTAGAGGATGTGCATAGGATCACTCAGTTACCCATACAAGGTGATCTAATTTATCCATCGAGTAGGAGGAGAGAGATGAGTTCTTAGAGTTGTTATATGAAGAGGATCATGATCTTGTTAGATAACATGCTAGATAATTTAGCTACACTCTATTATATAAAAGGGTGAGGTATGAGAGGAGACTACCCATGATGATGATTATTATGGTATCATGTTTTTTCATTCTTGATTTGATTAGTGAGAAGTTTCCCTATCTACCTCTAGGAGTATTGGTGGAGATGCTGCTATGCCACACACTATTTGGATGGGTTCTTATGTTGCTTATTTAGATATACATGGAGCTATGGGGTTTTATATCTCATAAGAGGTATGATATCAACATTGGATTCATTCTACACTCTTGAGTGTATGAGCACATACAAGTGTTGAGGTTGATGGGATTGTTATGGGAGGGGTATACCCAAATGGAATTTAGAGTCAGGTTCATGTGATGGAGAGCCAATTTTTTCCTCTTCAGAGTAGGTGGAGGTGTGCATGATATTGATTGGTTTAGAGGTACCTTGGATGCCTTGGTCATTGGGGATGTGATTTGGAGACCCTACATTAGGTTTCTAGATTGGGCTAGATATAAGATACATATATTATCCGTGTAGAGCTATAGGTAGATATTTGGAAAAAGGGATGGTGAGACAGAGTTCATCCCATTTGATCAAGCATAGCAACAACTTAGCCTATTATAGGGTATTTTGGGTCCATTATTGAGCTATAGGTAGGAGGATTTAGAGCTTCTTCTCCTAGAACCATAGCCTATTCATATTTTATTGTATCATTAAGAGTTGACAACTAGGGTCGAGATAGATGATGTAGGGTTTTCATATGGGCACCCTACATGGTACCAGGCACTATATGTAATGGCCAATTTTGGGGGTGATGATAGTGGTAGGTAGTTGATGGATGTTGACCTAGTTAGTGGAGGTTAGTAGGCATAGGTACAAGGGATACCCTAGATGTATAGATAGTGACTACAGAGAGATACTAAGCTTCGATGGTAATAGTTTTGGTATAAAGCTACCATGACAACACTACAAGGTTAGTTGGTATTAACACACAGTCAAGTGGTTGTAGTTATAGGGGGGAGGGACTAGGATAGAGATACATTAGCCTTGGTTACCCAAGAGAGAGACTCCTTGAGAGAGACTAGAGGAGGAGCCACAACACCTTCAAGACCATCAAACACTATCCTCATGGCACAATCTAACCACAATGGAGGAGCTATGCTACTACGAGGCCATAGTCTTGAGATGTTGTCATGATAAACTTCAATGGGGTAAATATAGATCTAGTTTGGCAAGTGGTGCTAGCTTGGTGACACCAAGTCAGTGGGCTATTTCTATAGGTGGATAGGTAGATACCTTGAGAGGATAGGCATCAAGAGGTAGTAGTGCCCTAAGAGATAGTGGTGTCCCAAGGGCATAGTTATGATATGGTTTATGATATTTTATCATACATAATTTTGATAGTAGCCTATGAGATGATGTAGTGATATGTATATTTTGAGAGAGAGACATGTATATTTTTGTATAAATTATGATGTTATTGGTGATAGACTCATGATTTATAGATATGTTCCTTATATATTGCTCATGGTTCATGGTTTGCTTTGATGTTTATGATGTGATGTTCATATTGATCATTGATGATGTTTTATCGATTATGGATATGATATGGATATGGTTAGGCTCATGGATTCATCTTAGCTAGGTATGTGCTGAGATGTCTTTTTGTTTGTGTTCATGATGATGTTTATGATAATGATGTTCATGGGTGTGATTTCATGTTTGATAAGACCACTGATATGATGATGATGTTCATGCTACACGTTTATGAGTAGATGCTTCCTCATTTAGATTTAGACATGTGGTGAAAATGTTTTATTGATTATTTGCTCATGGATGCTATGATTTTGATATGATGATGTATATGTTATTGATGTCTACTTTTGCTTATGATATATGTTGATATGATGTTATTGGTTATGGTTATGGTTATTTTTCTTAAGGTAAAACACATAAAATAAGTTAAATAACAACACTAGATATGATAAAAATAATATAATCAAGAGACAAACATCTTAATGAATATATCAACTAGTTATGATAGGATAAGAAGAGGGCATGATGCTTCTCCTTTCGCAAGGACTAATACAAAACCCAAAGATGGATTGGTTTAAGGAACAAAAGCCCTTTAAATGCTTCATATTAGCATTCGTTAGTTATTTAAAATGTGTATTGATCACATAATATCAAGTGAGCTAAAAATCCCTTGCTTATAGTGTATAAAGGGGAGACAGATGAAAAATGGAACATTATTATGACGTTGACATGCCTCTTTTAGAGGCTATCAAAGAGTCAGTATAAACAAGTCTATGTCATATAAGTAATAGACTGATCAATGTGAGAAGTCTACTTATGAGAGTTGATTGTGGCTTTTAAAATTATTTTGCTTTTTTGGGTGTTGATAATGGGTCTCTTTCTTATTTTGTAGTTGCTTGAGGGTGTTGGGGAAGCTAATCGATTCAACAAGCTTACAATAAATTGCTATGCTGTGAAAAATGCTTTACTCAGCCATCCTTCAAGGGAATGGTGTAACTTTGTGTGATTTACTTAATGCCTTTGATAGTTGTCCTTTAATGGATTAGTCTACCTTATTTTTAGAAATTTTGATATGTTTCTAGTAGTTGTAGGGATATGCAAAGCAAAGGAATTTGGACTTTAAGAGGTAAAACAACCTCCACTCCAAATACAAGAGAGAATGATGTAGCACCCATAAGGGTTCAAATGATAGTACGATATGCCCATAAGGCAAAGGGGATATGCAAATACCAATCCCGACCAGAGGTATTGACCATTTTAATTATCATGTTGTTAAGAGTTTTGTTAGAGGATTCTACTTGTCCATTCACTTGAGGGTGATAGGGTGATGAGAAACTTAGCTTGATACTGAATGTGGACCTCTACTAATTGAAATGCCTCTATCATTGATTGACAATGATGAGGTGAGGTAGAAAAGAAATCATATAGGCTCATCTTTGTTGAGGTTTGGCGAATTTGTTTGAGAACCACTCTTCTAATTAATTCAGAGGGGTTAGATTGAGAGGTACCCAAGATAGATACCTTGGGTTTGGCTGAAGGTGAAGGTTCTTGAATTTGACTTGGTTGGGAGATGGAAGATGGGTATGTCCATGGGATGGACACTTTAGCCTTCCCCTTAGCATTTTGTTGAACATGTGATTGTGTGACCATATGGATAGTATGGGTAGAGGGAAGAGTTAGGGTAGGAGATTGGTTTGGTTCCCCATCACTCTGAGGTGAGGGTGGGGGAGTAGGTAGGCAATGGGTAGTGGTTATTGCCTATTATATTGGTAGTGGGATCATGGGAGGTTCATGTATCAATAGATCATACTAATCATAGAGCTAATGGATTATGGTTTAGAGAGATTTATAGTTCTCCATGTCATGCTTGGGTGTCTTATGATAGGAACATATATGGTGGTTGTTATACCAGATGGGTTTTGGGCCAAGAAGGTCAAATATTCTGATAGGAGGTAAGGTCAAACAAGAAGATTACAATAACCTTTGGAAAATAGTTGAGTAATACTTCGCTAAAGGTGGTGAGGGCTAGAGGTTTTGGCCATGGTTGGTGAGATGGAAGTCTTTTTAGGAATAGGCTTGGTTGTTGAAGCTTTAGGTAATGTGGTGTTCTTAATTAATGATTTTGGTTTAAGTAAGGAATTAGATAAGTTAGAGGTATAATATGTCAAGGTAGATAGTTGCTTATTGTTGGCTTGGTACAGATGGGTGTGTTAGAAAGCAAGAGTGATGGTGTAACTAAGAGTGATGGTTGGATTTTAGTTAAGATAGTTAGCTTCCCAATAAAAGTAGATGGATGAGGCCCCAAGATAGAGGGCAAGGTTGAGGGAGGTATAACTCTTACTTTTTGGCCTTTTGGTGGCGTTACCCCCTTGGTTGATTTAGCTTGGTGTTTGGTTGGTAGATCTAGTGAGGTTAGCTCCAGTTTCAAAGATGGATGATTAAGGCTCTGCATAGGGAAGACGTCAAGGTTTTTGGTTGGTTTGGTTAAAGTGATAGAGGATGATTTAGTTATTTGGGGTTTTGTTACTTTGGATGGTTGAGAGATGGTTGGGTTGGTGAAGGCTGTTATTGGTTTAGTTGATATGATAGTGGGTTGGATAATAGAAGTGGTGGGTTGGTCCATCAAAGATGTAGTTGGAGGTTATTGTTTGGTGATGTAAGGTAGCCCCAATTTTTCTTAAAATATGGCTTGATCCACATCAAGTTTGGAGATAAATTCCAATCTCTAAACTAGTCAAGAGAACAGTTTATAGACTAGTCTTGTTCCCTAGGTAGTGGACTCGAAAGATAAACCCATAGGTTGAGAAAGGGGAATTGTAACCTCATCATTTTATTTAATCAAAGGATGTAGGGTTTGGATGGGTGATTATTCTATGGGAGGTGAATATATGGTGGTTTCTTCCTTAGGAATGATCTCTAAAGGGAAAGTAAATTGCTTGATAGTTGAGGGAGGAGGTAAAGTGGTGATGGTTGCTTGCTCTAGTATGTCAGTTGAAGGAGGGGTTGGTGACACCACTACATTAATAAGTGGAGGAGGTGAAAATTTTAATTTCATTATTTAGGTCTCTAAATGAAGAGGAGGTAGTTACACTTTCTCAATAAGCAGAGAGGGTGAAGAACAGGTAGATTAGGTGGTAGGTTTTTCAGCTATGAGCATGTCAAGAACCATATTGATAGTATGGGCATCATGAGAACACTCAACTTTTTTGCTCTCATTTTTTGTAGGTGAATGATTGGAAAAGGTTGTCTAAAAATGTCAAGGGCTTGGTTCAGAGGTGAATTGGGGTTGTCCAACACAAGTTCCCCTTTGTCAATGAGGGTTTGAACAATGTTTTTGAAGGTATTACACCTACTAACATCATGCCCCACTACTCAATGGGAAGCACATAGGTTATTATAATTGTACCAGATAGGTGTAGGATGACAAGAATCAAATTATTGAGGGGGTTTGATAGGAGGAAGTTGTATAATATTATATTTTAACAACTTATCCATGACTGAAGCATAAGATTTCCCAAGCAAAGTAAATTAATTCTGGTTGTTTTGATTTTGGTTCCTCATGTTTTGATTTAAGGAGTTAAAATAGTTTGGTTGATTGAAAAATGGTGGAGGGGTGGTCTTAAGGATAACCGAATTCATAGTTCCCTTTATTTTACTATTGGTGTTGGTTTGGTTGCTTGGTTTAGAGGAAAGGGCCTCATTAGATTTGAGGGTAGCGTTTTTGTTTTTTAACTTTAACTTTCCTTCATTGATAGCCCTATTTTTCATCTTACGTGCCATGATAAAGCTTTATCAAAGGTTTTGAAGCTCTAAACATGCAATTTAGAAGAGATGTGCTAGGCACATGCTCGAGCAAAAAGTTTTATTAGTTTAGGTCAGGATAAAGAGAAAGAAAGTTGATTGATTAGGCTCCTCCAACTAGCTACAAAATCAATAATAGATTCATCATCAAATTTTTGGATAGAGTAAAGGTCCATGATGGGAACTTTCTTGGAGATATTTATTGAAAAGTGATCCAAGAAAGTTTGGGCTATGAAAGAGAAGAGAGAATGTTTGGTAATAGTAATATACTAGTCAAGTGTTGCGCTGGATAAAGACATAGGGAAGGTCCGAATAAGGAGAGTATCATCATAGGAAATCACATCACATAAATGCCTAAATACCTTGAGGTGTTGTTAGGGGTCCTCCTTGCTCTAAAATTTAGAAGCTCTGATTGAGGAAGATATGGTCTTATAGGGATAAATGGGTGAATGGGTTCATTATAAATCTAGTCATGTGATAAGATATTGTGAGCTCCATAAATGGATGATTCTAGAGTTGTCATTTTATCCATTAGCATTTTCATTACATCTATTTGGGGTTGTGCACCTGAAAGGTTATAAGGTGCATATTGTTGTTGTTTTTTAGTGACATATTGATAATAGGTAGGAGGTTGATGAGCTACCACATATTAATATGTGGACATAGGTGGTTGGGTGGATACCATGAAAGGGTAGGTGGATGCAGGTGGTTGGGTAGTGGGTAGAGGTACATACCCTTGTGGGTTAGGGATGTAACCTAGGTTGGGTGTGATGGGTACCTACTGAGAGGTTAAGGTGGGTTGGGTGGGAGTTGTGGTTGGGTTTGTAACTAAAGGAAATGTGGTGACCCTTTTACTGATTGGTGGTAGGGTAGAAGGTATAGACACCACAAGACTTTGAAGTGGGGTAGTGACTAATATATTGAGGGTAGCCAAAGCAAGGTTGGAAATGTTAGTGGTAGGTACTCCCATGGTGGGTGGAATATAGGTGGTTAATATTTGGGTTGTTCTTAGGTTAGAGTAGTTGTTGGTTGGGGTGGAATGTGTAAGGGTGTTGGTAGGTTGGTTTTCCACAGTATTATCAAAGGGATTATTGGTAGATGAATATGATTGGGTATTCAATGGTTGGGTGGTGACTATGGCAATAGAAGTCTTCCCCATGAGATGGGAAGGCATGTCATAAGGTGGGTCCATAGGTGGAACTAAAGGAAGGGTATGGTGAGGTATGGCATTGAGATAATGTTAAAGGGCCACAAGATTGTTATCTAAGAAAGTGAAAAAGTTTGTATCTCCTTGGGGAACTATCTGAAGGAAAGGACTTCTTGAAGGGTGAGGAGAGTCTTCTAGTTCAAAAATGTACTCAATGGGTGAGGAGGTATAAGAGGTTGATTAGTTTGGTGATGGGTTCCATTCTGATAGACTCTTTTGTTATTGGTGAGTGAGGACCATGCAAGATAAGGGATGGAGAATACAAAAACAATCTCACCACTCAAATAGAGAAAAGATAAGAAATGAGCAAGGAAATCAAACACACACTAAAAATTACGTTAATTCCTAAAGTTATTTTTAGTCTCTCTTTTGGCTTATGCCTTAAGCTTTGTAAAAAATTATGTGACTCTACTTGGGTTAATAGAATAGGTACTATAAAATAAATCTATGGATGGTTTCACATTATACATGCTCTCAAAAGGATTTGTATTTAAAATCAATACATGGCTTGGTATTGGGGTCTACCCCCTCACTTCACACACAATAGTGATAAGGGTGTTGGGTTCTTAGCTAATATATACTGACTTCCATAGTTTATACTTAGACAAAGAGATGAGTTGGTTCTCCCCTTGGTAATGACCTCCAAGTAGGTTCATCAGAAAAGGGTAAGGTAACTACTAGGTGATGAAATCCAAGTCAGGACTTATGTTGTGTTATTTTGATGTTTGATTGATTTAGGAGGTTTGGTTTGTGTGTGTCATATAAGTGATGATATGATCAAATTACTTTGATTTAATTTAACTAAGTGAGCTAAACTTGAAAGAAACTAATGTATGCAGTTGATTTTAAACCCAAAAAAAAATTAATTTCATTTATGAGCATAGAATAGGGAGAAGAGCTTGTAGATGCAAACAAAATAAACCCAAGTAAAGACTCAAGGATCCCACTGGGCATGCTATAATGTTTTAGAGAATTTTAGCTTATATTCCAAGAGAGGAAGAAGAAAGAAACTAGATAAAGGTATGGTTTAAAAACCTAGTTGGTTGTGTACATGTTCAATCAGATAATTGTAGAGAACTCCTTTTTGGCTTGGGAAGAATGACCTACAAATAAGATAACACTAAATTAGATGGTTGGTTAGATAGATAGTTGGGTGGATTGCCTATCACTAGCTAGATCTCAGAAGCAAGAGCTTCCTTAGGGGATGTCAATCCACGTGTTTTAAATAATTAAGTTGATAAAATAGAAGATAAAGTACTTGCATCAATAATTAAAAGGAACTAAAATTGAATACAAGGAATTTTTGATTAAAAAAATAGACTAAAATGACTAAAATAGTATTAAGCAGGTCAATACTAATGCTAAATAGTTAGGGTGTGCTTCAAAAAATAGGTTTGGACTCCTTGAATAGGTAGATGAAAACAAAGTTAGATTTGGTTAAGGGTAGGTGGGTGAAAATAGCTTGTTGTTATTTTCTACCACAGTGACCATCAATGATTGGTGAGACCATCATTAGTTGAGGTTATAAAAGGCTAGATTGACAAGGTTATAGAAGGTAATTCTAGGAGATTAATTTATGTCTAATTGTAAAATGGAAATAAAGTAATTGATAGATTAAAATAAATACTTATCTTATCAGAGGTTGATTTGGTGAATGGATGAGGTGGTTGGCTCATCAATGGAGTCTAGCATGATTTCGGTAGATTAATGGTACTTGGATGTTGACCTATGGGTGGTGATAAGTTGGCTCTCTGACTTGATGGATAGATCATTAGATTACTAGAAGAAGTGAACTACAAAGAAACAATAGATGCAAAAGCTCTTGAATTTGTGGATGGATCCCTTCTCACCTCTTGTTCCTCTCTTATTATAGGCAAGGAAGGAGAGGTACAACAAGATGCTAACAAGGGGTCCGACTTTGTATCTAATTTTAACTTTGACATGCATGGGCTTGCACACAATTTAGACAATCTAATTATAGAAAAGTAGGTTGAAGTGATTTTGGTATTTAGTGGTTCAGATAGTGGAAACGTGACTTTCAGTGGTTAAGGTGACCATTGATGGTTAGGATAACCATCGGTGGTCGAGGGTCAAGGTCAAGTTGGGTTAAAAAGGTGGGTTTAACGAGTAGGCCAATCTGACTTGGGTTAGGCCTAGTTTTTGGTTAGGAGGCCAAGGTTGGGCCCAAGGGGGTCTAGGGGAGTTGTGACATTTAGAACCATCGTCTGTCAATTTTTTATGTCTACATCTATAATCATAATAATAAATAAAGTTATTCCAACATAAATTAGTCCTCATAGTATCTACAAACTCTCTACTCATATTATCATTATCAGATCTATAAATTATGTCATCAACATATACAACCATTATCAATTGATGATTTCCTTCTATCTTAATGTATAAATTACTATCATCTACCCCCTTTTAAAACCTTGACTCAAAATATATTTATCTAATGTATCATACCAAGTACTAGGAGCTTATTTAAGACCATAAAGAGCCTTCTTTGATTTACACACAAAATCTTGATTATTTAACATGAAGCATCCTTTAGGTAAATCAATGTAGACTTCTTCTAAGTTCCCATTCAAAAATGCAAATTTCACATCGATTTGGTATACCTTAAAACCTTTGAAACTTGGACATGCGAAGAAGAGTCTAATTTCTTCCATTCTTGCTATAGGAGTAAAAGTCTTATCAAAATCTATTCTTTCAACTTGCGCATATCCTTTACATACCAATCTAGTTTTGTTCCTTGTGAATTCTTTCTCATTCATCTTGTTTTTGAAAACCCACTTGGTACCTATCACAATTTTATCTTTTAGCCTATGAACTAAATTTCATGTTTCATTCTTTACTATTTGATCAAGTTATTCATCCATTGCAACAATCTAACTTTCATATTTGCTAACTTACATGAATGTTTTATGTTCAATCATAGATAATAAAGCCGAGTCTTTTTTATTTTGATTGATCAACATTCTCTTTCTAGTTTGCAAACCTCCACTAACATTTTCAATAATTTGAGAGATTGGATGATCTTTCTGAATTATTCTAGATGGAGCTTTAGAGTCTTATCTTTCTTCCTTCACTTCATCTTCATCATTTGTTTGAATAGATAACTCATCATTATTTGCAATAGAATTCTGAATTGAGTCATGTATAATTTTGGCTTCTTGACTCTACTTGTCTCATCTATCCTTACATTTGAACTTCCAATAATCTTGTGAAGTCTCTTGTTGAAGCACCTATAGGTAGTAATGATAGAATAGTAACCTAAGAAGATGCCCTCATCAAACCTTGAATCAAATTTTCAAAGATTCTCTTAATCTCTTTTGATGAAGCACCTACTCCCAAACACTCTAAATTTTTTGATATTAGCTACTCTATTCTTCCATAACTTAGAAGGAGTCTTATTTCCTTTTACTCCAATTTGACATCTATTTAGGATGTAAACTGAAGTGTTGGTTACATCTTCCCAATAACCATCTAATAATTTAGAATCTTGAAGCATGGTTCTACTCATCTCTTGAACAGTCTTATTTTTCCTTTTAATGACACCATTTTGTTGTGGTGTTTGTTGTTTCCAAAATCCATCACTTGCTTTTTTGGACAACATACTGACCATTTTGGTCCTACAGACCAAAACTCTCTTTTCATTCTCAAAAATATTTTGAGTAGTTAAGCTTTTCAAATATTCAAGCCTTTTCAGCTAAAGAAGTCGTAGGTTCAATAGGTAGGCTTTCTTCAAAGGAAGTTCAAAACACTTGAGGTTTTTCCTTAGTGTTTTGAGGATGGTTCAACACAAAGGTTTGATCAAAAGACTTAACGATGGGCTTCAAATAATTGGAATGAACCACTTTGAACCGTTGAACCATTGAACCCCGCCTCCGCCAGGTTTAAAGGTTCAACGAGTTTAAAGGTTCAATGATTTCAAAGGTTCAATGAGTTCAAAGGTTCAATGACTTCGGTGGACTTAAAGAAAAGAAGGCTTCAAAGAGTGAAGATTGAATTGTTGAACCGATGAACCTTGAACCGAAATGGTTCAAATGGTTCAAATGTTCAACAAGTTCAATAAGTTTGATGGACTTAGAAAAGGAAGATTTTGGAAAGAAGATCAACCAAATGGTTCAAAGAAATGGTTCAATAGAAGAAAAAAGAGAGTGAACACGGCTCTTTGCAAAGTGTTGAACTGTCAATCATTGAACCACTTTGAACCATTGAACATTGAACCAAAATGGTTCAAAGGTTCAAGGTTCAAAGTGGTTCAAGTAACCAAGTGATTAGTGATGTCCCCACATATGTCAATATTAGGGTAATGAAATATCTGTTGATTTTCAAAGATGCACACCTATGAGCAAACTAAGTGACCAGCCAAAAAAGGAGCCAAAGGAGATAGAAAAAAGCGAGAAGATAGCCCTAAGAGCTCAAATTGCCAAGGAAAGACAAAACATGGAAACAAAAGAGAGAACAACTACATAAAATCTAGAAATATCTGTAGGAGAGTTATTTCTAGTAGATGGACATTAGAGGATGCAAGTATTCAATGGCGCAGCCTATATTTCCCCCTTTGAGTAAAGGTGAATGGATAGTTGTGTAAGCATCATAAAGAGGACCAAGTAGCCCATGATTTGGAGGAGACATTTGAGATGATTAGAATGCCAGAATCTAGGCTGATATCCTGCTCCAACATGGCCCCTTCACAGAATTTCCAAATGCATCAAGGCATTGAATGCAGCATGGGCCATTTACTGGAAACAAGCACCAAAGTCTTTCTTTGGCTGCTATATATTGTAATCTCTCATTTTATGCAAGGGAGATCTCTCTGTTATTAGAAGTGAAACTCTACCCAAATTGAAAGGCATTCCTAAGACTTTGAGCTCAGACTATTAATCATATTTTATCAATTGAATGAGAAAATAAGTGACGTTTTAGACTTTGTGTTGAAATAGCTTATGTTATCTAAGAAATTGTTCTTATGTCTTTTTCCTAAATATAGTCTTGTCTGTTTGATCAAATAAGAAGAATTAGTGGAAATAATTTGGAAGGTGTCTTGAAGCCAATTATGGGAGACTTTGTGCTACCATAACTATCTTTAGTCTATTTATTTTCTATTTCAATTTAAAGGATATTGGTAAGACTGAGATTTTGTTACCCTTCATATTCTTTCACTTGGTTGTAGTTGAGGTGGAGACTTTGTGCTACATTGCATTCTAATATGTTAATTCATCATGAATCAGTGAGAGAAGCAATGAAAGACTTTGTGCTTTTGTGGGTTTTAGTGGTTACAGTTTACTACCTAGGAAGTCTTCCTCTAGTTTTATGAACACCATTTTTGAAAGAAGAGAAATGTATTCAACAATTACCCAAGATTTCTCCTTATCCTTATGAGCATCATCTCTAAAAAAATAGAGATGAATGGTTTTATTTCACCCCTGAGTGTATTTTCAGTTCATATTAGTATATAATAGTTTATAGGGAACCTCCCCTTGATGAGAGGAGAGATTTATTTCATTTTTTTATGGTAAACCTACGCACACTTTGCCATACAAGTATCCTTATGTTGAGGTTGATATACCTATTTTGCCATCAGTTAGCTGGTGACAAAATATTCACCCAATAATTTTTTGGCAACTCCACTGGGGAAGAAAGTGTAGTTTGAAGCCTCAAGCTTCAAATTAAAGCAGTCCCAGTTCTTCTCCATTTTCATTTTACACTATAGCAGATCCATGGTATACACGAAGCCAAAGAGCTCAAGGTATTGTTGACCCTATATTTGAGTTTGTGTGGCAAAATAACTTTGATCTTTCCCCTCCACAAACTCACCTTCAATGAACCAAAAATTTTCCTCCTACCAATGTCAGGCCTTCAATACCAAGAAAAGCTTCTCTTTCCTCTGCTAGTAGAGCTTTGTCTATACATACCCCTTAGAGATTTGTTATCCCTCATTTCCATTTTCATATAATGGTAGCTCAAGGCCCCTAGGGTAACACCCTTGGTCCCCCGAATCTAACTCCACCCTTACACAAACTACCTCATAGTTTAAGGAAGAATTTTCTCAAATTCTATGGTGATGGGAGAGTTCATCTTGATGAACATATTGCTACTTTTTGCATAGCCTGTGGTGTGATAGGCATGGAGTATGAGGACATAGTAGTCAGGCTATTTGTAGAAACATTACAAGGTGCTGCTACAGACTAATTTTATCATCTACAGGCTCAGACTATGACTGACTAAAACACCCTCAAAGCCAGGTTTAAAGCAAGGATCAAGCCTGAAAAAGATGTACATACCTTGTTTTCTCAGCTCACACAAATGAATAAAGATCCTCATGAACCTATGAGAGACTTCATAGCTATGTTTGACAAGTTGAGGAATAAGATTCCTACAATTATTTAGCCAACACTTGAGAATATCAAATGCTTCTTCATCAATTCTCAGCTTTCTGAAGTGAGTTTCTTGTTAAGGCAGGTTGGCCACATAGACCTTGCTGCAACTCAAGATTTGGCTACTGAGATTGAAGATGATCTTATCTTGGTAAGAAAGATAAGAAGAGATCTTAATAGTAGTAAATATTCTTCATCTTCTGAATATTCTTCTATAGGCACCACTAATTCCATGGTGCAAAAGCTAGCAAATAAATTGCTAGCTCTAAAAAAAAAATGGCACAAGGGATGTCTGCTCCTTATTAGGATATACCAAGGAAGACATTTCCTAACTAGTCATATCAGGGAAATGCTACCAAAAATCAAGGGCAACCAAATTGCCTTCCTCCCCCACTAGGGAAACTTGCCATTAAAGCGGCACCAACTAACTCAGTAGTTGGTTATCTTGAAACTGAATCCAATTTTTATTTCCAACCTGAGTTGAACCAAGAAGATGACATTGATATATTTTCAAAAGACCAAGAAGAATCATCTGGTGACTCCAACATTGGTTTCCTAAATTACCATGATGAACCTAGAAGTAAAAGTGAAGCATTTGATGGATCATACGCAGTATTTACCAAGTCTCAGAACTAGTCAGCTCAACAAGCAGATAAAGGAAAAATAGGGGAAGAATCTCGACCAAAAAATATTAATTGTTAAATGAGGAACTTCATCACCTTTCTAATCAAATTACTTTATTATCAACAAAAAAGTAAGTACCTTAAATATTCCTTCACCTTCTGCTTCAAATTTGCAGACCAGTCCTACACCTAGTAAAAACTAGATTGATGGACTGCCTTCCTCTATTTTGAATTCATTTCAGTCATTTGATATAATTAACCATGCTAAGAAGACCAAAATTTAAATGTCTGAGTTTGAATTCTTGCAATCTAACCCTGAGCAGTTGAATAGGTTAGTTCAATGCGTAAAAAATAAAATTCTCCCTTTAGGACAAAAAAATTTGAAGGCAACTTCTAGTCCCCCCAAGAACACATCCACCTAAAATAATCTTGTAATTACTCATCCAGCTGCCCCTAGAAAGATAGAACCATTTTATGTCTCCCTATTGATAAATAGTCATCAGCTGAATAATTACATTATAGATTCAGGCATATTTGACAATGTTATGCCCACCAAAGTGGCAGATTCTCTCAGCCTTACATTGACTAAAACTTTTGGGAGATGTTTCTCTATGGAAAAAGAACAAGTGCCTCTATTGGGTCAAATCAAAGATGCCCAATTTGTATTTGTAGCTTTTCCAAAAAAAAAAGAATTAGAATGATAGTCCTGGTGGTCGACATCCCAGCCTCCTATGATATTCTTCTTGGGAAATTTTTTTTCAAGGAAAATGGTGGAGAATTGAGCATCGACCTATCTAAGGTGAGGATCCCTATCAAGGGAATCATGCAAAGGCCGCTTCCTAAGAAAGAGGCAAAGTATATTGTCACCCAAACATCAACCCTTGAAGCTCAAATTCTTTTTGAGTCTTTAGGTATGGGTAATTACTTTTTGTCTACTGAAGACATTCTTATTTCAACTGATAAAAGCTTACTAAGTGACAATCCAAAAAATTTAGATAAGGCATCAAAAAAATTGGTAGGGCACAATACACATGAAAAGGGATCTTCCCTTTTTGATGAAGAAAAATTTGAAAGAAGATCAAATCTGAGTATGTCTAGATTCTAGAATTTGATGGCAACAATTCTTCTACCGGTTCTAAAGCTGGATTTGTTTTAATATTCCCTCAAAGAGATATTTTCCCCTATGCATATAAGTTATAGTTCAGCAACACCAACAACACTACCGAGTATGAATCTCTGTTACTTGGATTAAAGGCTACTCAAGATAAAGGTGTTAAAATCCTTCATGCTAAAGAAGATGCTAAATTGGTGGTTTGTCAGGTGAGGAACCTGTATCAAACTAAGAATGATAGATTACAATATTATCACAATCTTATGTGGGATTGCATTGAAAGCTTTGATGCTTTTAGTATTTCTATTGTGACAAGAGAATTCAATAGTCAAGCAGATTCATTGGCCATCTCCACAACTCTCTTGGTTCGTGACCAAGATTTCAAAGAAAATAGGTACACTATCGAGTTGGTTTTTCAACCAAGTGTACCTGATAATGCTGACCATTGGCAGGTGCTCAATGGTGACAATGAAATCATTACTTTTTTATAATAGATGGACAGCTTTGAAAAGCTTCATTTTGAAGGTAGTGAATATCCACAGTGGAAATCAACTCTAAAAACAAATTCAAAAGCTGATGAAGAGTTCTTTCAGGTTAAAGGGAATAAAATCCCCAAAAGATTAGTTTCTCTTGAGAAACTTTTTGACAAGCATGATATATTTATCAAAGAAAAGCAAATGGATTCAAAATCCTCCAAGGATTTTGATCAAATCAATTTGAGTACAGAAGACAATCCAAAAATGGTCAATATTGAGAATTGTTGTACGCCTGATAAAAAAACTCAAATTTATCACTCTGCTTTGCCATTAAATTGGTGTTTTGGCATACTCTTATGATGATCTAAAATATCTTAGACCTGAAGAAATCCATCATGAAATTTATCTCAAGATTGGGTCGTTGCCTCACAAGCAGAAGTAAAGGTAGTACAACCATAGGATATCAAGCACACTTTTGTCTGAGATACAAAAAATACTGAATGCAAGAATTATTTTCTTAATCCATCATTCCACCTAGATTGTGAACATAGTCCCTATGAAAAATAAGAATGAATAAATTTGCCTATGTGTTGATTTTAGAAATCTAAATCAGTCATCTTTAAAGGACAACTATCCCCTGCCTATCATAAATCAGCTATTGTAGACAGTAACTGGCACTGAGATGTTATCAATGCTAGATGGTTTTTTGGGATATAATCAAGTGGAGGTTGGTGAAGCAAACCAACATAAAACCACTTTCACAATACCTTGGGGCACTTTTTCATATCGCAGAATGCCTTTTGGCTTGATCAATGCTAGTGCCACTTTTTAAAGAGTGATGGATCTTGCTTTCAAAAATGAAATGGAGAAATTCATTTTGGTATACCTTGATGACTTGATAGTCTTTTATAAACATCATCCTGATCATGTGCATCATCTATAACAAGTGTTGGAGCGATGTAGGTAGAATGGTATTTCTCTTAATCCGAAAAATATATATTTTTGGGGTTACAAAAGGTAGACTTCTCAGACACACTGTGTCCCAAAAAGGCATAAAGATCAACCTAGAAAGGGTCAAATCCATTTAAGAGCTTGCTCTTCCTACTAGTAAGACTGTAGTCCACTCTTTTTTTAAAAAGATAATTTTTTTGCAAAGGTTCATTCTTGAATTCATAGAAAAGACTCGCCACATTGTCAATATAATGAAAGGCAAAGCCAATTTCAGATGGATAGAAGAAGGCAAGTCTGCATTTCAAGACATTAAGGAAGCTATCACCCATGCCCCAATTTTGGTTTGTATTAGTTACACTAAAGACTTCATGATGTATAGCTATGCTTCTGAACACATGATTTCAGCTATTTTAATTCAACAGAATAAAGAAGGTGTGGAATTTCCCATATATTTCATGAGTTATCCTCTTAAATCTCATGAGCTAAAGTATTTAAACATGGAGAAGCATGTTTATGCTATGGTAAAGGTGGTAAAGCACTTCTATTTTTACATTTTGAACTCACACACTGTTGCTTTGGTCCCTGATACAACAGTCAAGTCCATACTAACTCAGCAGGAGTTCAGAACTAAAAAGAGCAATTAGATTGATAAAATCTAGGAGTTTGATCTGGTTATCAAACAAATGAAGCTTGTGTGGGGAAGGGGTCTCTACCAATTAATTGTTGATAACATACCAAAAGAAATAGGGCATGAAGAAACAAAAGTTGAAGACATGCCAACAGTTCTCTTTGTCACCACTATGAATGAGTGGTATTCGAATATTGCTCATTTCCTTACCGATGGTGAGTGTCCTGCTCACATGTCTCATAAAGAAAAGAGGATTGTTAAATTGAAAGCTACCAACTTTGTTCTATGGGACAATGGTCTGTATAAGAGGAATCTTGATGGGGTATTCCTTCATTGTGTGGATAAAGTGCAGCAGAACAAACTTTTGGAGTCTTTCCACAATTTGGCTTATGGGGGACATTTTTCTACACCTATAACTTCCCATAAGATTCTGTGAGCTAGGTACTATTGGCCTACTCTATTTCAAGATTCATACGCTTGGGTGTGTAGATGCAAGCTATGTCAATAGTTCATTGGAAGACCTAAATTGGCTGCATTACCTCTCAAGCTTGTAGTGATAGAAGAGCCATTTCAACAATGGGGAATTGATTTCATTAGCACTGTAAATCCATCCTTGAGTGCTAGACATGATTATGTTCTCATAGCCATATACTACTTTATCAAGTGGGTGGAAGCCATCCCCACTAAGCATGCTGCTTCAGAAGTGGTATGTAATTTTCTCAAAGAAAATATCATCTCCCACTTTGGGGTGCCAACTAAGATTATAACAGATAATGCTACTTGTTTCACTTCTCATGAGATTACCTAGTTCTGCTACTATTATGGGATTATTCTCTCCCACTCTTTTGACTATTATCTACAAGGAAATGGTCAAGCAGAATCAAGCAACAAGAACCTGGTGACCATTATTTGGAAGTTGGTAGATGACAATCAGAGAACTTGGCATAAAGCATTGCTTGATGCTTTATGGGCAGACATGATTACACCCGAGAGGGCAATAGGTATGTCACCATTTCAACTTCTATATGGTCTCAATGCAGAGATACCAATCACCTTGGAATTACTAGCATTAAAGTTAGAAAAGGTAGTAGAAGATTCAACTTATGAAAGTTCCATCGACAAGAGGATCATGTGCTTGACTAAACTTAATAAGTAAGGAACTATGGTGCTGGACCAAATTGTTGTGCATCAAAGTCTAGTGAAGAGACTCTTCAACTAGAAAGTAAAGATCCATGATTTTTAGATTAGAGATCAAGTCTTGTTGTGAGACAAGAGGAGAGAACCAAAAGGAATGCATGGAAAATTGGATTCCCTATGGAGAGGCCCATTTGCCATTCATCATTTAAATGGTGAAAATAGTTTCTGGTTGAAATATCAAGATGGAATGCCATTCACTCTACCTCACAGTGGGTAGCATCTAAAGCACTTCAATCCTTGAGGTATCAAATAAGTCCAGTTGTACATTTGTATATATGTATAGTCTTTCTTTGTTTTGTGTTTTTTGTTTATTTTTGGCACTGTTTGGTTTTTACCACCATTATTTTGGGGTAGCATGACTCCATATCCCAATGGCATAAATGAAGGCACTAAGATTCTAGTTTCTACTCCCTTCGACTGTTTCAAAATTTCAATCGATGGAAGTTTCCCAACTGGAGCCAGTTATTGTTCCCAAAATCTATCACTTGTTTTTGTGGACAACATACCGACCATTTTAGTCTTGTAGACCAAAACTCTCTTTTTTATTTCTCAAAAATATTTTGAGTAGTTAAGCTTTTCAATTATTTAAGCCTTTTCAGTTAAAGAAGTCATAGGTTTAACAAGCGGGCTTTATTCAAAGGAAGTTCAAAACACTTGAGGCCTTTCCTTAGTGTTTTGAGGATGGTTCAACGCAAAGGTTCGATCAAAAGACTTAACATTGGAACTCAAACAATTGGAATGAACCACTTTGAACCATTGAACCCTACCTCTACAAGATTCAAAGGTTCAATGAGTTCAAAGGTTCAACGACTTCGGTGGACTTAAAGAAAAGAAGGCTTCGAAGAGTGAAGATTGAACTGTTGAACTAATGAACCTTGAACCAAAATGGTTCAAAGGTTTAACAATTTAAATAAATTTGATGGACTTAGAAAAGGAAGATTCTATAAAGAAGTTCAACCAGATGGTTCAACAAAAAAAAAAGAGTGAACACAGCTCTTTGCAAAGTTTTAAACCGCCGGTCATTGAACCACTTTGATCCATTGAACCTTGAACCAAAATGGTTCAAAGGTTCAGGGTTCAAATTGGTTTAAGTGAACAAGTGACCAGTGACGTCCCCATGGATGTCAAATTTAGGGTAATGAAATATCTTTTGATTTTTAAAGATGCACACCTAGGAACAAACTCAGTGACTAGCCAAAGGAGCTAAAGGAGCCAGTAGAAAGAGAGAAGATAGACCTGAGAGCTTAGATCACAAAGGAAAGACAAAATGTGAAAAGAAAAGAGAGAACAACTACAAGAAATCTAGAAATATCTATAGGAGAGTTATTTCTAGTAGGTGAAATAGTCCACTAGTTGGACATTAGAGGATGTGAGTATTCAATGGCGCAACCTATTTTTCCCCTTTTGAGTAAAGGTGAATGGATAGTCGTGTAAGCATCATAAAGAGGACTAGGCATCCCACGATTTGGAGGAGACATTTGAGATGATTAAAATGCCAAAATCCAAGCTGATATCTTGCTCTAACATGGCCCCTTCACAGAATTTCCAAATGCACTCAAGGCATTGAATGCAGCATGGGCCATTTACTGGAAACAACCGCAAAAATATTTCTTTGGCTATTATATATTTTAATCTCTCATTTTATGTAAGGGAGATCTCTCTATTATTAGAAGTGAAAATCTACCCAAATTGAAAGGCATTCTTGAGACTTTGAGCTTAGACTATTAATCATATTTTATCAATTGAATGAGAAAACAAGTGACCTTTCAGACTTTGTGTTGAAATAGATTGTGTTATCTAGGAAATTGTTCTTATGTCTTTTTCCTAAATACAATCTTGTTCATTTGATCAAATAAGTAGAATTAGTGGAAATAATTTGAAAGGTGTCCTGAAGCTAATTATGGGAGACTTTGTGCTGCCATAACTATTTTTAATCTATTTATTTTCTATTTTAGTCTAAAAGATATTGGTGAGACTTTGAACTTCCATTACCCTTTGTATTCTTTCACTTGGTTGTAGTTGAGGTGGATAATTTATGATACACTTAATTCTACTGTGTTACTTCACCCTGAATCAGTGAGAGAAGTAATTAAATACTTTGTGCTTTCATGGGTTTCTTGTGGTTATAGTTTACTACCTAGGAAGTCTTCCTCTGGTTTTCTGAACACCATTTCTAAAAGAAGAGAAATGTAAAGCAATTACCCAATCTTTTTCCTTGTCCTTGTGAGCATCATCTCTAAAAAAAGAAAGATGGATGGTTTTATTTCACTTTTGAGTGTATTTTCAGTTCATATTAGTATATAGTAATTTATATGGAACCTCCCCTTGATGAGAGGAGAGATTTATCTCATTTTGTTGTGGTAAACCTATGCACACTTTGTCGTATAAATATCCTTATACTGAGGTTGATATACCTATTTTTCCGTCAGTTAGCTGGTGATAAAATATTCACCCAACAGTGTTCTAGTAGTAGAATATTGTCTCATAATCCCTTGTTTAGTACTATCATTTGATATTATCATTTAACACTGTTGTTTGGCATAGTAATTTAGCTCTGTTGTTCATCACTGCTAGAAGTTTAAAGATATTATCATTCAATATTGTCATTTGTTCCTCCATTTGGCACTATCTTTTAGTTCTGTGGTCCTTCAATTTTTGTTATACTTGTTGGCTTGTTTAATATCGAGAGTTGATTGTACTATATATATTTGGTGAATTGAAGTATAATCTTATATATTATTATAAATGGTTGATGAGCTGACCCCCAAAATAATTTATTTCCATAAAATTTTGGTGATCCAATCCCATCTCTTGACCCTAAAAATTTTCCAAAACTAAAATCTAAAAATTGGAATATTGATGAATTAATGAATATTCACCACTAAAATTTACCCTACTTAGACCTTTCCTAAAAATTAATTTATTAGTATCTTCATCACCAACCTTGATCAAGAAATGGACTTTCAATTACAATTCAATTGTGTGACCACCTTTAATTAAACTATTGGGAATGGATTTCAAATTAGAAAATCCCTTGTAGCCAAGGGACTCATGAAAATATTACACAAAGATCAAAACCAAGCTGGCAAACCTAAGGCATTCAACAATAATAATAATAATAACATTGGAAACAAAGTCACTAATTCTAAACATGTCCAAGTTGTCCAAAATACCCAAAACATTAAAATCTCTATGTGGGAACCCAAACATGAAGTCAAATGAAGAATTTACACTCCTCTAGGAGAATCTCTAGAATTTGTCTTCCATAAGTTGGTCATCATAAACATGATCATATTTTTGTAAACTAATACCTTTAATGAGATCAAGCTAAAGCATACATGGTAAAAAGAACATGAATATTATGAAATCAAAAAAATCAAGGGCTATTGAATAATCAATGCATGAATTTGAAGAGCTACATCCAAGATTTGATAGATAATGGAGACATTGAACTTAAAGTTAGTGCATCCACTAGCAAAAACCTGTAATTGGTGATATACCAAGAACCATTTCCAAAACATGATCAACCTTGTTCATAGTCAAGTGAATGTCAAAACCAATCTAATCACACCTAGCATAAAAAAACCCTTCTAATATTATGATGTTGTTAGTCACATCAAACACATGGATAACTATATCACTATTATCAAAGTTAAAACCCTAAATTGTGTTTTTACAATTAGGCAAACCAAAATCTCCATCCAGGGACCTCCTTTGCATCTCCCTAAGAGAAAATACAATATTATTAAATAGATTGAGAAAATACCTACCTAGATTTATATTCTAGACCTTTTCAAGACATACACTATTCACAATGATGCCTTGTATAAAACCCTTCAGGAGTAAAGAGTCCCCATTAACATCAATCCATGCATAGTTTTAATCACTCATTGGACATTTTTCATTGAGATAAAAGATTAATTTTGACCAAAATGGCATATCTCCCATTGGTCCATCCCATAACCTACCCTTGTATATTGAGGCCTATATTACCAAACATAAAGTGAAGAGGGTACTTGTAGACAATGGGTCTAGTTTAAACATTTTTACTTTGATCTTGATCAAACATCTGGGTTAATCCACTACAAAATTAGACTCAAACACCATTACAATGGGAGCTTATGATAACACATAAAAAGAGTTAGTAAGCACCATACACCTTCCAATAATGATTGGTCCTGCCATGCATCAAATAATATTACATTCCATTGATCTTGATCTTCATTATAAAATCCTCCTCGACTGACCATGTATTCACACCATGCAAGACATCCCATTAAATCTCTACCAATTTATAAAAATCACCCATTTAGGCATGAAATTTACTATTCCTAGTGACCCTAAACCCTTGCAATACTATAAAATATTAGAAGGGTGGTACAACAAAACAAATAAATATCTTATTATATAAAATGATTATAAAGAGAATAGATCTATGACACTAGATCCATCCAAACCTTCATCCTACATCCATCCAAATGACCTTGCATCCAATTCTAAACCCTCACCATCCAAATACCATTTCAAGATCATTGACAAAGGCTTAGGAGCATATCAAATCTAAGATGCCTTTCATCTAAAAAAACTTCCCATTGATTCAAAAAGTCATGGAAGGCCTAATCTAAGAAAAAAGAAGAAACATGTATCTATCAATTTGGTTCAACCTCTTATGTTAAAAAGAGGTCTTATTACATCATAAAATATTAAAACTTGTAACAATTCTTGGCTATATGATAAAGGTTTGGCCTTCTATTTCCAAAGAAAAACTTATCCCATAGCAAATAGAATGTTCCAACTCATGAATTACAAAGGAAAAGGGTTGGGTCTTTATGAACAAGGAATCATAGAATCCATATCTTCTCATGTAAATAATAAATATTGTGGTGTCATATACAAAACCCATAGTGGTTATCCATATGACTATACCAAGGATACTTATATGATTTATGAGTAAACCTCTTCTGACATTGAAACCTTTTCCATCCTTAGCCTTTATAAAGACCTTACCTCCACTAACATTTTTAACAATACAAATATCCTTACCTTAGACCTTGACCTACAATATCATGAACTCATTGATTGGGACCAATAAAACCACATTGCATTGTACCTCTTTAAAAATGATGATGCTATTAATAATTGTATGGGAATCAAAGATAACATTTCATTAGGATATCATGAACAAGGATTGAAAATCAATCTTGACTCATTAGCCTATTTTGTGGAATATGAATATTTCATTAGTCATTAAAAACTTAAAACTAAAAAATATTAAAAATCATAGTCCCCTAGTAAAAACCTCTCTAAGGCACAATCAAACAAATAAAATTGAAAACAAAGAAATAAAGATGCATTTATTGGTGAAAACCTTTTTAAGATGCCAATAGATGACGAACTCAGCCTTCCCCCTACACCAACACAATTACAAGATGGCTCCACATTGCATGTTGAAGAGACCATTAATGTTAACATCGGTACAAAAGGTAATCCCATAATTGTTAAGCTTGAATAATCTCTCACTCCTGAAGAACAAAGAATCCTTATCTTTATTCTAACAAAATTATCATATATGTTTTCTTAGATATATGTAGATATGCCTGGATTGGACCCATATCTTGTGGTGCATCATATTTTTGTTAATGAAGATGTTAAACCCATAAAATAGAACATAAGAAACATGCTTCCTAAGGTGACCTTCCTATTCAAGTAATAATTACAAAAACTCTTAGATGTTGAGTTCATTCAACCAATTGCCTATTCAAAATGTATATCTAACATTGTTCTAGTCAACAATAAACCTATAGGAATCCAACTGTGCACTAAATTTTGTAATATCAATAAGGAATGCCTAAAATATGACTTCCCATTACCTAACATTGATATGATCATAGATTCAATTATAACACATGAAATACTATCACTCATTTATAGTTTTTTAGGGAACGTTCAAATCAAAATTGCACCTGAAGATCTAACATAAAATAACATTCACCACACCATGGAGAACTTTTTACTATCAAGTCATTCCTTTTGGCTTGAAAAAACAATCACAAATTATTAGAGGGTTATGATTATCATCTTTTTTAGTGTAAGTTTTTATTTCATTTAATGATTTTTTCCTACACATGTTTATAGAGTTTGCTTAGGTGTTAATTATGTTATTTTGAAAGATAATTCCACATTCATGAATATGTGAGGACATGTTTATCTTCAACCTATATAATGTACCTTCCTAAATCCTCTAAGGATAATGTTTATTACTAATGATAATTTATCTATGATTATTACTATAAAGCTTCTTATAGATCATGTTTTGTTTCACTTCTAAAAATAGGTAATTATTTCATGCATTCAATTCTACCCAAGTTGATCCTTGATTATGGCCTAATTCAACATGGCATCATAATTTTTATGATAGATGAATACCATTATTCCTATTGTGAAATCTTGAGCTTCAGCTTGCATGTCACACATCTACCATTCTTTGACCTAACACATTGAAGATTCACCCTTTCCCAAATTTTTTTTATCTTATTATGGGGTGCTTTACTAATCTAGATTCATAAAAAGAGCAAGAGAAATGTGTCTCTTTCTATCCATATTTCATCTAGTATATTTTCATGTATAATGGATAGTGCCATCAAAATCAAAAGGTGCCAAAACCCAATGATCAACCTTAAACATGACCTAGTTTTGTGACAATCAATTTCAACCATTTCATAGGGTTTCAAGGCCTTTTCTTAGATTTCACACAAATTTATACTATCTAAAGTCTTCAAAGGAAAATATTTTTTGGATTTTTTGAGATCCTAAGTGGGTCTTTATCATATTTTCCATTGTTATACCAAATCTATAGATTCTGAACTTAACATGAAATCTATACCTACATGTACCTTCTAAGTTTTGGGATCTACAAGCACCTATCAAAAGTTTCACCTACATCAATAACATTAAACACCAATGTCACACACTCAAACTAATCCCTAAGGCTTAAACCTTGACATCAAACTTATAGATTACATTGACAACCTCCAAACCTGACATTAGACTATTGAACTGCATCAATAGCCTCCAACCCTAGCATTGGACTTGGTGACTACATTGAAATATTGTAACTTTGATGTGTTATAACTTTATAATACATCTGTAGTTGAAAACTCTAATGGAGGAAGCATCAAATACACATAAAGTCCTCATCTTTGATGGTGGAAAGAATGATTACCCCTATAATCCACATATCCCATAGCATAACTCTGACCTATAGTTGTAGTCCTAAACAGTCATGACTACAAGGAAGGACTGCAATTCCATTACCAAGTCATGATGCCTACACAAGGGGACTGGAAGTCCAATGTCTAACTTTAATACTTCAAGTGACCTTCCTATTTATGCTTAGGTGCATTTCACCCTTCACATGGTAGTTTATTCCTTTGTCACAATCAATCTAAGGGGGCTTAAATTTTCCTCATAAAGTTGGGTATAAATTTTTCACACCTAAAATTTATGCAAAGTGGAGACTTATTTTAGGAGTAATAAATCATCAAAATTCCATAACTTTCAGTCAATAACTCCTTTTTAGGTGCAATTTTTTTGAAAGTGTGAGTTCTTTTAATATCTAAAAATTGGTAATATTCTTTTGCCTTATAAAATTGAACCTTTACAAATTGAGGGGATTCCACATCCTTATATTTATACCACACTTAGTTTAGAACATACTTATTATAATATATTAGTCTTAGGTTCTGCTTCATACTATGTTCAACTATCATGAGTGGAAATTCAAAATTTAAATCCTCTTGAGTAGTAAAGGCTTACACCAGATTACTATGGGTACAGAAATAGAACTGAAACTAGATGTAGAGAAGGTGAAGTGATAAACCCTATGATCTAATATGCTTGTCTATGTCTCCTGACTTGGTCTTTTATATTTAATATAAAACTAATCTTAGTCAAGTGTGGACCATATTGGAAACACTCTTTAAAAAACATGATATAATAAGAAGTCATGAGTTGGAGATGTTGGAACACAACTAGATACTGAGATGGGGGATGAATTGGTATATTAACTAAAACTAGTCATGTAATTACTTTTAATGTAGATTGAAATATATATGTCGATCAAATTAACTATGTAGAGATCACACAAACTCAAATACATGACACCAAATTTATACATGGAAAATCCATGGTGAGAATAGCTGTTAGAATCTACTATTCTAATCTAGACTCATGGTTCAAAGCCTCATTGGCAAACCTCACTATTTATAATGTTTAAGGACACCAATCCCCTGATTTAAGAGCACCAACTATAAGGAAGCACCCACTTCTTAATCTGAGCACCTACTCAGCTTATCTGATGGCACCAACTTATCAGACTCTTTTATGGAGCTACAACTCCAATTTATAAATTAAATTCATACATGAATCCAAATCTCTATTCTTTTTTACAGGTCTAATCTACAACTGATCATACTTTGCACATTATCTTTGTGTCTTTCTTCCTCTCTACTCCTCTCTATTCTTTTGGTTTTGTGTCTGGATGTCTCTCTATTTGTCATAGTTCATTGGATTCACCAACCACTCTGCTCTTTTTTTCCCCTATAGTTTCGTGTCTTTATGATTTTCTATTTGACACACTTTTATTTGCTTTTAATTTCTACCTCTATCTATATTTGACTTGTATCAATAGCAAAATCCAATTGTTTCAACAAAAATTTCCTTTGTCCTAGATATCATATCTAAAAATAAATGATCTAGGCTTTACTTCTTCTCTATGTTCACACTCAAACTGTAACACATCATGCCAATTTTAGAATCAAGTTCATTATGAAATGGATTGTAAGTTTCACACATCTTGATTCCATGCATCACACCATAATTATATATCTCTTTACTATCTATAGAATCTATTATACTCAAGTTTTGATACACATGCTCTTTAATATAGATTTAATCAGTTGGATCGATCAATATCATTGTATGTGTCAAGATATAGAGCTTATATATAACTTCTTACATGTTCCTCTAACTAACCTTTTATACGAACATGAATTTAAATGTCGATCATTGATATTTCCTTTGGTGTCATGATCTGATGGTCCATACTCAAATGACTCAACTTTAAAATTTATCCATTTAATTACCTTATGATAGCCTCACGCTATCCATCTGATCTTTGCATTCTTCTAAAATAGAGTTTTGTTGAGAGATTAAATTTCAAGCTCTTTATACCATCTCACTGCTTCCTATATCTTTGTATCTCTTTCACTTCATTGATCTTCTCAAACATGCTTGACTTTTAATTTGCCAAATTGTCGATAAACATCGATCACTTTGTTCCATCTAACTCCAATTGCTCCTTTGGATCCTTCTCATCTAAGCTTTTGTGTGCTATTGGATCTTTAAACTTGCATGACCTATACCTTGACTTGGTCATTAAACTTTGACACTTTAACCTCATATCATTGTTTATTTCATATTTGAATCAGTTTTGCTCTATTGATCTTCTCAAAATTTCTTAGTCTTTAGCTTACCACTATGTCGATAAGCCTCAAGCACTTTATAACATTTGAGTGCATTTTCCCTATTAGATAGCCTTTACATAATTACCTATACACTGTTAGATATTTTGACAAACTTGATCATTAAATCTAAAAATCTTATGATCATTAGGTCTTTGTCTAACAATCTCTATGAATGTGACACTTGTCACTTGCATGCTCACTTGAAGCTATTTTTGATAATTTGACTTCATCACGCTCTATTAGATCTCCAATGTCTGATTAAGCATGATCCATTAATACTTTGACTAGATCAAACATTATCTTTGATAGGATCACTCTCATTGGAACTCTATCTGACAGACTCATGTGCTTGTGATCACTTGGAGGGACCTTTGACACTTTGAATATGCTTCTCTTTTTTGTATCATTTATGTATGATGAAGCATGGGCCATTGATCAAACTGGGACATATATTAAATCTTAGACTTAGGAAAATATAAAGTCCTTTGGTCAATGCTCAAATTTGATAATTTCTAGATTAAGGGGCCAATTTCATAATGATGACAAAGGATTAATTTATAACTTAAGCTATCAATTCCTAGCTATACCAAGTCAACATTAAAATAAAAAAATTCTTGTTGATGCCATGGCTAAACCCCTAGAGTTTTACTGAGAAAACCTATCCAGTCTGAGAGCAAAGATAAATCAATTTTGATTTCATTCCTTCTCCTCTAAACCACCAGACCATATTTCTAGAATGTACATGAAAAACCCATAATGGATCATCTATCTTTTGACTTTAAACATCCATAAATGGTCTATGTAAAAGGGTGAAAACTTTTCATAATGAAAATATGAAACATCATGTTCTCTTCATCAATTTTGTCTGACCCTTTTTACATAAATGACATCCATAGTGTCCCTTTTGACATCAATGACAATTATATTTCCAATAATCTCCCCTTTTGGCATTGATGTCAAACTAAATGCTTTGATACAAACTTAATGTTATGATCTTCTAATATTTTTCTCCTTCTCTAGCATTGCTTGCAATGGCTTTTGATAAGTATGAAATGAAGTTGTTCATACCAAACTTTTTCCCCTTAGGAACTGAAATATTTGTGTAAACTCATCTTGGACACTTGATCTACTCTTCCAAAATTTTACAGAGAGCATTTATACTTTTACAAAGAGAATTTTCCCTTTTTCTCTCCCTTTAACATCAATAGCAAAGGGACTCCTTCTCACTATTTGTCCAAAGTGTTCTCCCACTTTATCATATAAAAGAGTTTGTCCAAGAACCTGAAACCATAAAATCATTAGAAATTTGCAAAATATACATACCTGAGTTAAAATTTCTCTCTTCTTCTAGGGATTAATAAAGCTTTCATCATACTCCCCCTGGACTCTTGCCCTATCACTAGTGATTTAGTGATGTGGTGGAGGAGCCACTACTCCCATATTCTATCTCAGATATTCAAATTGTTCCTTGGGAAGTGTTTTGGTGAATATGTCTACAATCTAGTCCTTAGTTGGCACATATTCCATTATGACCTCTTGATCTACAACCCTTTTTCTTAAGAAGTGATACTTGATTGATATGTGTTTGGTTCTTGAATGCATCACTGGATTCTTTGATATATTTATAGCACTTTAATTATCACAAAGAATATAAATGGGTGATGTGTACTCAACCTTGATGCCCTTGAGTATTTGCTTCATCCACAAGACTTGAATGCAACATGTTATTGTAGTTACATGCTCTTATTCTATTATAGAAAGAGTAACTAGCTCTTGATTTTTGCTCAGCCATGAAACATTTTCAAAGAAAAATGCACCACCACTAGTGCTTATTCTATCATCCAGACTTCCTTCCCAATCAACATCTATATATGCTATCAAAGAGAAATATTCACTTGTAAGGTACCATAGGCCATAGTCAATTATGATATTGATGTATCTAAGGATTCTTTTCACTACATTGACATGTGACTCTTTAGTAGTAGCTTAAAATCTAGCAACCATGAACACTAATTGCATGATATCTAGTCTTGATGCAGTTAGGTATAATAATATACCTATCATTGATCTATACATAGTCTAATTTACATCAAGGGACTCATACTCTTTGATCAACTTGCATCCAATTATCATGGGAGTACTAACTAGTTTGCTATATTCCATTCCAAATTTCTTGAGCACCTCCTTTGCATACTTGGTTTGGGATATGAATATCCCTTCATAAGATTGTGTTATTTGTAGACCAAGGAAGAAGGAAAGTTTTCCTAACATAGACATCTCAAATTCACTTTGCATTTGTGTAGCAAATTCTTTGCATATTTTGTTATTACTACCACCAAAGATACCATCATATGCATAAACAACAAAAATCAACATATGCTTGCCTTTTGATTTAAAGTACATAATACTATTTGTACATCTTTTATTTAAACCTTGTTCTTGCAGGTATTGGTCCAATCTTGAATACCATGCTCTAAGTGATTGTTTTAGACCAAATAGTTCATTCTTTAGTTTGCACATATAATCTTCTTCATCAAACAACTGAAAACCTTCTGGTTGTTTAATATAGACTTCCCCTTCTAGGTTCCCATTCAAGAAAGTAGACTTTACATCCATTTGATAGACTTTGAATTTTTTTATAAATAGATAATGCTAGAAACATTCTCATAGCTTCTAATCTAGAAACTAGAGCAAATATTTCCTCAAAGTCTATGTTTTCTACTTGTACATATCCCTTGCACACTAATCTCACTTTATTTCTTATGATAGCTCCATCCTCATTAAGCTTGTTTCTATAGACCCATTTTATTCCTATCACATTCTTGTTTGAGGATCTTGGAAATAATTTCCAAGTTTTATTCTTTTTTATTTAGCTCAGTTCTTCTTACATGGCTTTTATCCAATTTTCATCCTTGCTAGTTTCAATATAGCTCTTAGTCTAAATTTCAAAAATTAGAGCAAAACTTACTTACTCCTTGTTCATTACAAATCTTCTCTTTTTTTGAGCTCCTTCATTCTTATTGCTAATTATCTGATCTTTAGGATGATCCTTTTGAATAAATATTGGAGGTGTCTTTTACTTCTTTTCCTCAACCTCTTCACTATTTGCTTCTTCTTGAAGATCTATCTCTTCATTACCAGTTTCCTTATTAGGTTCAACATGTTTCATGCCTTCTTCAACCTGGACATTTATGTTATCCACCATATTGTGTAACCGCTTATTGTAACATACATAGGCCTTGATTTGAGTGGAATAACCAAGATATATTCTTTCATCACATCTTAATTTAAATATTTTTAGTTTTCCCTCCTTTCTTTTGATATAACATTTGCTTCCAAACAATATGAAGTACTTAATAGAGGCAGGTTTTCCATACCACAGCTCATAGGGAGTTTTGTCACCATGTATACTATTTTTTGGACTACTTCTCTCCAATATCCATCTAGTAACTTGGCCTCCTTTGGCATTGTTCTATCCATTTCCTTGACTATTCTATTCTTTCTCTCAACAATTCCATTTTTCTATGGAGTCCTTATTGTAGATTAGTGCCTTTTGATCCCATGCTTTTCACAATACTCTATGGATTCATTTGAGGTGAATTCTCCACCTTTATTAGATCTTAAGCATTTTATTTTTCTTCCAATCTCATTTTCAACCATGGCTCTAAAGATCTTGAATCTCTTAAAGGCTTGAGATTTGTCCTTTAAAAAGATTACCCATGTCATTCTTGAGTAGTCATCTAGAAATAACATGAAGTACCACTCTCCTTTAGATCCTCTTATCTTGGTAGGACCACAAAGATCAGTATGAACTAATTGCAGAGGATTTGTAGTTGCATACTCTTTTTTTTGAAATGTGACCCTTGTCTACGTACCTAGTGGACATTCTTTGTAGGTAGTATCTATTGGTTTGGTTATCTTGGGCATGTGTCCTACACACTTATTTGAGCTCACTTTGACTAGATTATCAAAGTTGGCATGACCCATTCTCTTATGCCACAACCAAATCTCATCAATCTTTCCCATTAAGCAATTATTACCATTCACTTCAACAAGATTATAGATATTACTCTCAGTCTTTTTCCCTTCTGTAACTATTATTCTAGATCTCTTTAACTTGCATCCTTTTACATCAAATGTGACCTTGTATCCATTGTCACACATTTGGCTGACACTTAGTAGATTATGCTTCAATTCTTCAACATAAAGGACATCATCTATAGGTAGTTTACCATCTATGTTCAAGGTTCTTCTACAGTTGATATTTATTATTGTGTTGTCTCCCAAGCTAAAAAAATCCTTCCTTAATTTACTCAATTTGGTGAACTTGCTCTTATCACCTATCATATGCTTTGATCAGCCACTGTCTATCACCCACAAATTATACTCCTTGGCATGGAGTGCTATCTAATCAATCATGGATTGATTTTTCACTCTCCACACATCCTTGGATTTATTATTTAGCTTCTTTTAGAAACTTGTGAACCTTTGTTCACACTTGGAGGCATGTCTTTTTTTACATTGTGTACTTTTGATCTTACAAATCTAGCTTTATAATGTTTAATTATTTGACCAAAGTTATTATAATTATAACACATTACATTTGTATCTACCAAGGGTGAAAATAAACTTTTGATTATAAAATTGATTCTCCTTATAGTTACAAATCTCCAACTATTAGCCTTATGACCAAAATGATTAATAACCATAAAAAGATGAAGAATACCTTGTCATATCATTTCTTAGTGTAGTATGAGGAATTATTCTAAGTTGTGTCTTTTCCAAGTTTCTCACCTTGGTGTATCCATTAGCATCAACTACCTTTATCTTCTTTTACTCTTCAAGCTTCTTTTCAGGACCAAATTTCTTCACATCAGCTATGTTTGAGTTTATCTTTGTATTATTTCAATATTTCTCTTTCTTTCCTCTTGATTCTCTTTCTACTTTTAAATTTTCATATAGGTTAGCAAATGTACTAGTTGAGGAACTTTTTCCCTTCTCATAACCACGACCTAATCTCTCTTTTAAGGGATTTTGAGAGTTGATTAGTTCATCAAGAATGTATGATCCTCTTGTCAACTATATACTTTTATTTAGTTGACCTTTGGATTTTTCATGTTCTTTTCTCAAAGCCAATATTTCTATCTCGAGATTCACACATTCATCAGATTTAGATTGTATTTATATTTTGACTACATCTTCTATTATTTTAGCCTCTTCAACTTGTGTCTTTAGGCTAATTTCCATTTAATCAAATTTCTCAAGACTTTTAGATATTTTCTCAATTTCCATTTATCCAAGATTCTTTTATTTTGAGTTCTCTTTTATCAGCTTGTCAATCTCATTTAGAGAACATATGAGCTCACATTCTAGATCCACTTCTCCTTCCTCTTCTTCATTAGAGTCTTCAAATTCCTCTTGATCTAGATCTATAAAAGCTGATCCTAATGCCATGAATAGGGATTAATTTCCCTTAGCCATAAAAGCAAGGTCATGATCAACATTTGAACTATCACTATCTTACATTGAGTCAATGTCTTATTTTGTGTACATACCTTTCTTATTCTTGAAGAATTTCTTCTTTTTAGGATAGTAGGATTTCAAATTTTTGCTACTCTCTTCTTACTCAGAGTTATCGTCTTTATTATGAGGGCATTTAGCAAAAAAATGTCCTACTTTACCATTATTAAAGAATTTGAAGGGTAACTTACCTATGTACTTTCCAGATCCTCTCTTTAGTCTTCTAACAAAGTTAGCTTCTTCCTCATCAGTCTCCTCAGATTCAAATGTAGATGTTTTTTTATTTACTTTCTTGACTATTTTTGAATGCAACTTCTCTCTTGAAGGTGTTTGTCTCTCCCATTCTCATCTCATAGGTTATGAAGATCCCATGTAACTCATCAACTGTGAGTTTATCTAGATCTATTGATTCTTCTATTATAGAGATTTTAGAATCATATATTGATGGCAAAGATCTTAAACCCTTCTTGACAATGATTGAGTCTTTCATATCCTCTCTAAGGCCTCTAATTGCATTTGCTATTTCATATACCTTGAGGAGGTAGTCTACAATATTCTCCTCTTCATTCATCTTAAGGATCTAAAACTTGTATTTGTAAGTTTGTAGCTTGGCCTGCTTTACCTTGACATCTCCTTTATATATGCCCTTCAACTTTTTCTAGATGTCTTGTGCATTCTATCAGTGTATAAATTTAACAAACTTTGAGTTTAACAATCTACAAAGAATAGCATTCTTTGCCTTGGCATTGATCTCATATGCCTTCTTGCTAGTGTGATCAATAAGAGTTGTAGCATGGGTTGCATATCCATTTAACACATATATCCACACATCAAACCCTAATGAAGACATATATGTTTCCATTTTTATGCTCCAAAATGCATATTTAGATCCATCAAAGAGAGGTGCCTTATTTGATGAAGATCCTTTTTGACTAGCCATTGTGTTCACTATTTCAAGATCTACCTAAATTGATTAATCTTATTTCAAGGAACCATAGCCTCTAATACCAATTTTTGGAACACAACTAGATAATGAGAGGCAGTGAATTCGTATATTAACTAAAACTAGTCCTTTAAGTACTTTTAACGCAAATTAAAAGATATATGTGGATCAAATGAAATATGCAGAGATCACACAAACTCAAATACAAATGACACTAGATTTATACATGAAAAACCCAAAAGAAAAAACCATGGTAATAATAGATGTTAGAATCTACTATTCTAATCTAGCCTCACGGTTTAAAGCCTCACTGGCAAACCCCACTGGTTACAATGTTTAAGGACACCAATCCTAAGAAGACACCAATCCCCTAATTTAAGAGCACCAAATCTAAAGAAGCACCCACTCCTTTATCTAAACAACCACTTAGCTTATCTGATGGCACCAACCTATCAGACTCTTTTATGGAGCTATAACTCCAATTTACAAATCAAATTCATACATGAATCTAAATCTTTGTTCTTTATTATAGGATTAATCTACAACTGATCATACTATGCACATTCTCTTTGTGCCTTTCTTCCCCTTTTCTCCTCTCTATTCCTCTAGTCTCATGTCTAGATATCTCTCTATTTGACACACTTTATTATCTTCACCAACCAATCTACTCTTTTCTACACCATCTAGTTCTATGTTTTTATGATTTTCTATTTGACACACTTTTATTTGCTTTTGATTTCTGCCTCTATCTATATTTGACTTGGCTCCATATCAAAATGCAATTATTTCAGTAGCATTTTCCTTTATCCTAGATATCATATTTATAAACAAATGATCTAAGGTTTGCTTTTTCTCCATGTTCACACTCAGATTGTAACACATCATGCCAATTTTATACTCTAGCTCATTATGACTTTGACTATAAGTTTCTTGCATCTTAATTCCATGTATCACACCATAATTTTAGATCTCTTTACTATCTATAGAATTTATTAGACTCAAGTTTTGATGCACAAGATATATAATGTATATTTGATCAGTTGTATACATCAATATCATTATGTGTCAAGATATAGAGCTTATATACAACTTCCTGCATGTTCCTCCAACTAACCATTTGCCTGGACATGACTTTAAATGTTTATTGTTGATCTTGCCTTTAGCACCATGATCCGATGGTCCCTACTCAAATGAATCAACTTTAAAATGCATCCATTCGATCACCTTATGATAGCCTCATACTATCCATTTGATTTTTGTACACTTCTAAACTTTAGCTTTGTCGAGACATTAAACATCAAGCTCTTTATCCTATCTCATTACTTCCTATATCTTTGGATCACTTTTGCTCCATCGATATTCTTAAACATGTTTGGATTTTAACTTTCCACAATGTTGATAAACATCAATCACTTTATTTTATCTGAGTCCACTCACTTCTTTGGATCTCTCTCATCCAAGATTTTGTGTTTCATTGGATCTGTGAACTTGCATGAATTTTACCTTCACTTGGTCATTAAAATTTGACACTTTGACCTCATCTTGCTACTTTCTACATCTTTAGATCACTTTAACTTCATCGATCTTCTTAGACTTACTCATTCTTTAGCTTACCACTGTGTCGATAAGCCTCAAGTACTTTATATGATTTGAGTCCCTTCACATCACTAGATATCAGTTACATGATCACCCACACACCATCAGATCTTCTAACAAGCTCAATCATTAAATATGACAAGCTCTATGAATGTGAAACTTATCATTTGCATGCTCACTCAGAGCTCCTTTTGACAATTTGAATTCATCATGATCTGTTAGATCTCTAATGTCCAGTTAAGCATGATCTATTGATCTTCCAACTAACTCAAACATTATCTTTGACAATCTCGCTCTCATTAGTCATGTATCTGATAGACTCTTGTGCTTGTGAAACTTGACATTAACACATTCATTCAGAGGGACCTTTGACACTTTGACTTTGCTTTACTTTCTTGGATCATCTTTGTATGATGAAGCATGGGCTATTGATCAAGCTAGTACATATATTAAGTCTTAGACTTAGGAAAATATAAAGTCCTTTGATTAATGCTCAAAGTTGATAATTTCTAGGTCAAGGGGCTAGTTTCACAATGATGACAAAGGATTAAGTTATAACTTAAGCTATCGATTCTCAGCTATACCAAGTCAACATGAGAATAGAACTTTACTTGTTGATGCCATGGATAAACCCTTAGGATTTTATAGAGAACCCTATCTAGTCTGAGAGAAAAGATAAATCAATTTTGAACTCATTTCTTCTCCTCTAAACCTGCAAACCACATATTTGGAATGTACATGAAAAACCCATAACAGATCTTCCATCTATTTGACTTTAAACATCCATAAATGGTCTCTATAAAAGCATGACACTTTTGCATAGTGAAACTTGCTATTCTCTTCAT